>OY720453.1:42530093-42927593 GCA_963082715.1 Harpalus rubripes
TGATCGGTAATTAATATAAATTTTCTTCCTAAAAGTAAAGTGCTCCAATGTTCACATGCCCATATGCATGCTAGTGCTTCTCGTTCACCAACGTATTAATTTCTTTCTGAAACAGATAGAGTATGAGATGCGTAAGCAATAATAACTTCTTCATTATTCTGTATTTGAGTCAAAACAGCTCCTAATCCAACATCTGCGGCGTCTGTAGTAACAAATGTCGGGGCATTCAAATCAAAAATAGCAAGTTTCATGTTTGCATGATTTTTTTCCTTGAGCGTGTTAAAAGCTTTTTCTTCACTAAAAGTCCATTTGAAGTGATTATTTTTTCGTGAGAGTGCTCTTAATGGTTCTGCCATAATAGCTAAATCTTTTATGTATGTAGAGTAATAGTTCACAGCGCCCAAAAATGACTGAACTTCTTTCAAACATTTTGGTGTAGGTGCTTTTAAAATTGGATCAATATTTTTTGGATCTGGTTCTAATCCTTTTTTCGATACAATGTGACCCCAATATTGTACTGATTATACAGCAAATTTGCATTTCTGTATATTTAATCGAAAATCGTTTATACTTAACTTCTTTAATACTTCTTGCAAGTATTTATTATGTTCTTCTTTGTTCTTTCCATAAACAATAATGTCATCTATGTATGCTTGAACATTCCGAGATTCTTCTAATGTTTTGGATACTGCACGCTGGAATACTGAAGCTGAATCAATCAAACCCATTGGCAGTTTGTTGTAAGCAAATAAACCTATAGGCGTTATAGTTGACGTAAGAATCTTCGATTCCTCATCTAGTTTTATATGAAAATATCCTTTCTTTAAATCCAATTTCGTAAAATACTGAGAACCTCGTAATTGTAGAAATATATCATTAATATATGGTAGTGGTTGTCTCTCTGGAAGAACGAAATTATTTAGTGTAGTTAAATCTGTTGTTAAACGTACTGATCCATCAGGTTTCGGAACTGTTACTAAGGCGTGTACCCATACTCTTCTCTATTTGTGACCAAATTCCTTCTTGAGTAATTTTCTTGCATTCTTCGATGGCATTTTCTCGTCTAGCATAGGGAATTTGTCTCAGCTTCGCTTGTGATGGAATAGCATTTGGTTTTAAAGTAATTTTATGCTTAAAAAGTTTAAATGTTCCCATATCATTCTTCAGTAAATTAGGAAATTCTTTTAAGTAATCATCTGCTTCTGAAAGTTTAGAAATTTTAAATTATCACAATTTAAACATAAATTGAGTTCTTGTATCATGTCTATTCCAACAGTAGGTGTAAGGTCGTCTGTTGTTACATACAAAGTTATTCGTGAACTTCGTCCATTGTAACATATTTCTGTACATATTAGCTGTATTCTTTTTGGACAAAATCTCATCTTATCTCAGATCACTTCAGATAAACTCAGGATATCTGACACAACTGATTTGAGTTGTTCTGAGTAAACTCACTTCCCCCTTACCGATGCTACACTACCAGTTTACAAAACTCAAAATGGTTTGAAACACTCAGTTTGCATTTTAAGGAACAAAATTTATATTCACATATACAGATATACATACAAGTAATATATTTTCAACATTATCCATATTTCGTTTATAAACAGTGTCATAGATCAAAAAAATGTCAATAAATTTGACACCTGTTACAGCAAATGCTATCTGTAAAGACGGAAATAATAAAATGGAATAAAACTTGTTCGTTTTGCAAAATCACAACTCACTTCAGCTCAACTCAGTTATGTACTGAGCTGAGATGCAATTGGGTAAAAAGAATACAGCTAATGTACTTAAAAAAAATTAACTTTGGTTCCGTCATAATTTCTTATTGTTTTATTTAGAGGTATTAGTTTTGTATTTAATTTCACTGCGCGAAATATTTCATTTGTAATAGTAGAAATCTCTGCACATGTATCCACAAAAGCAAAATATTTATTATGTACTGAACGAGCTAACAGCAATTCAATTTTGACTTCAAGTCCCGATGTAATTTTTTTGATTGACATCGAACTGTCATTTTCATTGTCATTTAGCAAATTACTAATTTTTGCTGTATTACTTAATTTCTTCTTACGGTTTGGGTTTGCTTTACAAACGTTTGAGAAATGATTTTTCTTTCCACAGAAATTGAAATTACAAGTTTTACCGTAAGCTGAGCATTTATCTGATTTTATAGCATGGTTTTTTCCTCCACAACCATAACATTTAAAAGTTAGAGGATTGTTAAATTTTGATTTCGAATTGATCACTTTTGAAATCTGAGAATTCAAATCATTATTGTTTTGTAAAACGGATAGATCTTTTGACGCAGTTTCATCGGCTGTCATTATTGACACAAATTTTTTAAAGTCAACTTTGCCTTCGGCCAGAAGTTTTTCTTGAGTATATTTAGATCTACATCCAATAACTAATTGTTCAGCAAGTAGTCGTTTTTCTAAATCATTATTTCCATAATTACATAAACTTATTAACGAGCGTAAATCTGTCAGATAAGATGTGACTATCTGTGTTACCCTGTAATCGTGTTCTAAAGTCGTAAGCTACTCGCGCTTGATTGACTTGGGGTTGAAATAATTTTTGAATGTCTGTAATAAACTCATCATAGCTTTTTGTACCACGTCCCATAAAAAATGGATAGGCTAGAACTATTCTTCGTCCTTCCGTTCCTAAAAATTGACATAGAAGTAGATTCTTAGTTTTATCATCTAACTTTCCATCAGTAGTAGCATTCCTATCTGTGAGGTAGAAAAAATCATCGACAGTCGAAATCCAAGTAGTCCAAGGTACGGGAGGTAATCCTGGAGTTTGCAAAAAATCATCGGGCATCAAAATCTTCGATCCTGCCATCCTCGTCGCCAATTTAATGTATAAATTATTAATTGAAATAGAAATAAATTGTAACACGAGCAAGAAATTATTTATTTTTAAAGAATGAAATTAATACATGTGAAAAATGTATTTTATAAACAACTGAACTCCCCCTTCTTTTATTATTTCTTTCTACGATCTAAATATCCGATATATCAATATTTCTTATAGTTTTCGAGATCCCATTGGTGGCAGCTCTAAATGGGACATACTGTATTTATTTAGAGAATCTGATAAAGCGTAGTAGTAATATTCAAAAAGTTTATTGAGTTATTTATTACGAATTTTTTAATGGATTTTCAATAAACTGCTAATATCAAAAGTTCGGTAAAAATATGTTGTTTAGAAAAACAAAAAGTTTGCACTCAGTATCCCCATTTTCATTTGTTTTAAACATCATGTTATTCGACCAATTGTTTTCATTGTATTTATTTTATGAACAAACGCTTTTCTGAATACATAATTATTGAACATTGTTTTACATTGTTTTTTTGTAGAATCTTTTGCTAGTAAATCCAATTCCAAAATTTAGTGTTGTAAGCTGGTTCAGTGTATTGACCGTAAGTGGCTCTTTTGATATTTATGACACTCTTCTACCTAGTATAAAATTGCAATTAAGTTCTTTCATGCATATCGAATTACATATTCTTACAATATTTCAAGTGATCAGTACACTTTGTATCCGTTGTAAACAAATTTAGTATTTCTTGCCATCCACTTTTAAATTTTACACACGAAACTATTATCGTAGTTACATTTTTCACATTCTTTCAAAAGCCAAATTCAGATTTCTCGAGGGCTGTTCACAACATGAAACTAAAAAAGAATGTATGATTTGGAAATACGCGATTTGTCGTCGACGGTATTCTGCTAATGAAGCTCGACCGTTTCCATCACAAAATCTATACATAATAAGAATATTCCATATTAGTGAAAATTCTAAGCATAGTTTGTGCTACTGGTGCTGCAAATACAGCAATTGGTAAACAAAAGTTATTTGCCTAGCTTTCTTATTAAAATAGAAATTACAAATATATGAAAATTTTACCATTATATATTATACAGGGTGGTGGCGGTTAGGGGTGAACATAGGGATTTAACATGGGATTTTAGTTTTTTGCAATTTCCTGCTCTCCTGTTCATTTTACGGCAAAAACTGTAGAGTACAAAATTGTTCAGAATTAAAAATTGCAGTCAAAATTTCTGTTAATTTGTAGCAATAGCCATGACTCATAACTCAAATGTTTAAACATAATAATGTCATTCAATTTCTGTCAAATTTTCGAAATTTTCTCTAATAAAAAGTTAATTTAATAATGAATGTTTATTCGCATGACGAACGAGTTTTCATTATAAAAAATTATTATGGTGGAAATAGTTTTAGAAGAATACTTGATTTGTTTTCCATAAAGTACGAAAATACACCAATTCCTATTATAGCAACAATTTCTAAACTTGTTAAAAACTTTGAGAACACAGCTACTGCAGCTGTAAACGAAGGTAATGAAGGAAATAATAATAATAATTATGATAATAATAATAATGATAATAATTATAAAAAAATGACAATAATAATAGAAGAAGTCATAACGAAGTGAATGAAGAAATGGTATTGGCTATGATAAATCAAAATTCTACGTAGTTGATACATTTGGAATTGGTTTATTATTAAATGGTATACCTAATAAAAAATGCGTATTAAAATTAAAAGTTGTTTATTTAATTTTTAAGTTAGATTAACGCATGGTTGACGTTTATAAATAATTTTTGACAACCAGAAAAAAATAAATTCCATGGCAATTGCTACGAAAAACAGGAAATTTTGAAATTTCTTTTTAAAATTGTGAAGAAACCAAAAACATAATAATAAATGTAAATACATTTTTGTATGCAATTTTTAATTCTGAACAATTTTGTACTCTACAGTTTTTGCCGTAAAATGAACAGGAAAGCAGGAAATTGCAAAAAACTAAAATCCCATGTTAAATCCCTATGTTCACCCCTAACCGCCACCACCCTGTATATGGTTCATAACAAAGTACACATTCGGTATAAAAATACAGAAAATTAAACAAAATCTTGATCTAAAAAAATATAAATAAAATAAATAAATATATCATCATTGCTGGGTGTGCCAATCTGCTTTGTACACAGACATCGGTAATGATGAAATATTTGCACCATGCGGGCGCTTGCCAGGCGTCACCTCACGGGCACTCATTGCTGGCGTGGAGAGCACCACAGGGGTCAATTTTGTGCCATTTAAAATTCGAAATATTTGGCGTCGGTCGGGATCGAACCCGGATCCCCAGATTCGCCACCTGACACTCAGGCACGCGGCCACTAGACCCCATTAAAAAATATGTAGAAGTAAATAAAATTCTATAGGTATAGGATTTATTATAAATTATAAAGTATATAAATACAGAAAAATATACATTTCCGAACAGTTAAATTTTCAATATGAATTGTATTTAATTAAATGAATTTATTACACGCTGTATAGCTACGTTTTTCTTGGGTACCTTTAATTTTAATATAAATTCACTTAGAAACATGAAAGTTTTCCGTAAGCTTTGGGGGTATTGTAATTGAAATAAATATATCGCTGCTATTAAATTAACAATGGCGTCTTTTATAGTCTCACAATGGCATATTTTTATTTGATCCAGACATATATGAAATGAATTATCTAAAAATAAACCATTTTTCGTCTGTTTTCCTAAAATGGACGGTTCGCACGGAACGGTTTCGGATACAATTATTAACTTTTCCGAATCTTCTTTGAACAAATGAGGTATCACCAATAATATAGTATCCAGGTTTACATCTGAAAAAATAATATATTGTTACATGAATTTCACGTATTTAATGTCAATTCATTTCAGTAGTTATTGTATACCAAATGGATCATACAAAATATTTTCAAGTTACTAAAAATGCACAGATTTAAATTGTATAATAAACAGTGTGACCAGAATACCAATGTTTCTATTTAAGTTCCAAGTAAAATACATTAATTTTAAAAATACATAAAAAGGAACTGTTCTAAATAAGAAAAATTGTTTATAATTTCAATTTAAACTTAAATATAAAATATTGTTCCGATTGTCAATTTATTTTTGTAAAATCTGCACATTTTAGCTATGAGAAAAGTACTTAGAAATTAAAATCGCTGTACCTAGCCTCCCGATAAAGAAATCGCAATATGGTTTCAACTTCAGTTATGGCGTCTCATATGTGACAACAGAAATGGTATATTTCTTTAAATACAGGGTGTTAAAAAACAAGTGTAACACTTTTATAGGACAGAGGAGAAGTCAAAATAATACGAAAAGTTTTAAACACGTGTCCAATCTTCAATAGTTTCAGAGATATAAGACAGTGAAAAATGAGTTCTTACGGAATTTACCATTGCTATTTCGGAAACTATAGGAATTATGACTTCGATACAGTGAAACTTTTTGTTTATCTTTGAGAGGTCATCTTGGATGTGTTATTGTTTTTTTTTTATGTTGTGGCGACTTTGACCAATATTTAATTTCTAAATAAATTCTTAACTATTGGAAATTAATCAAATGTTTCATAATACATTTTATCGTATTTTTATAATTTACAAAATTTTGTTAGAACACCAACTTGATCAGTTCTTCTTTGCTTCTAATACAAAATGACCTCTTTTTCCGAAACACTTCATTTTTGGACACATAAAGTACAAAACTTTTTTACTTTTTTTGATTTCTTCTCTATGTCCTATAAATGTGTTACACTTGTTTTTTTAACAGCCTATATAACAATAGTAACCTAATATAATGCACAAAACTCGGCCCGCGTTATCCAAACGTGACTTGTATGCGTTAGGTTAAGATATTATTATAAGACAAGTTTAACAATCTGGCTACTACATATATCAAAAAATTATACCGACAACAAATGAGCCGGCATAACTGAAGTCGGAACCAAACTGCGGTCCTTCTGTTGAGACGCTAGGCACAACTAATTAAAAATAGACAAAAATGTTATTTAAAAAAGTATACAACTTTTCTCAAATTTAACCAAAATTGAAGAATGGGGTCCTCTACCATTAACAAATTAACACAAAGTTATTAGATATTAAAATATTCGAGTTTTCAATGTCCTTAGGATCTACGTTACACATTTATTCTATTCCAAATCCTTGGTATTTTCCAGCCTTCTGCTATCGCTTTTTTGATATCCAAATCCCATTTCAAGCAAATAATGGAATAACAAAAGTAAACCAAATTAACACCTGTTATTACCTTTAAAATTATAATTTTCATATTTTTTGGAAACTTTTGCAAGTATTCCTTTCTTCTCTGCCATCTTGATGATATTTACTATTTTTTCTTGTGTAAAATAGGAAACCAAGACTTGTTCCACATTAACATGAAAATACCTTTCCATTTCCACACGGAGCTGAAAAATGTAACAAATATGAACTCATTACGAATAATAGTTATTTATGCTACAAGGGAGAACGCGAGGGAGAACGTATTTATCAACCGAGTGAAACGAGAACTGGAAATTAAATCCGGTAATGGTCACAGATATTTACTTTATATTGAACCGAAATAAACCTATGTTTTCAAGCGTGAATTGTTTTGACTATAAAAAAAAAACTATATAAAATGGCTGTGGTTGTAATAAAAATAGTGCTTAAATTAGCCAAACACCTTATTATTCCATTTTTAATTATGAAATAATCTTATCTGAGTCTAAATTATCTAATTTATCATCAAACTGTGCCCACCAAACTACATATTTCAATACAATCATCTGTTAATGCATTCCTGTCATAAGTCAAACTATTCAAACATTAAAACATTTTTTTTTTAACTAAAATTACAATTTATTATCAAATATTTGCCAACCGCTACACTGAAAACCCGTAAGAAGTCCATCACTCCGCTTCGCTCCATGTTGGTTCCCATCGAGGCTTAATATAACTAGAAGAGTGGAGTCCAAAAATATATTGGATTCATATGTTTTTCACATTCACTTGTTCTATGCATGGATTAGCGTTGACCCCACTCATTTCAAATCATTCTCTGGTGCATTTTTCATTGAATTTGCGAATGAAAGCTTTAAAATTACCAGCAGTTTATATTTTTTGATAACTAAACCTCCGGGATTTTAAGTTAATTATCTAGGGAGGGTCTTACGTTTGGCAACAAATAAATATTTTGGTGACCATTTATTCCCATAAAAATAATCTTTTACAATATACAATAAATGGTTGTAGCAGCAAGTACTGCATGTACATATTTTTACTGACAGGCGAAGTATATAGTTGGAAATGAATACTTGATACTGGTACATTGAAATAAAGAATCTTAGTATTCCATGGAAAATTTAAGAAGAAAGACGTTATGTCTATGTCTTTTGACAAGTCATTGATAATCATTAAATGGAAATATTAATAAAATGAGGTCATTTTGAAAAAACTAATTCAAAATGATAAAAATGAGCAAATAATTTATACAAGTTTAAAATACGTATCTAATTGTTGGTATTTCATGAAATAGGGACGTAAATGAATTGCTTATGTTCTTAGTGACGTAAGGGACTTACGTTGCGTCATTAATAGAAAACGATGCCCTAATGGTAAAATGAACATACATCCCTACAAACAACTTCATAATAGCAATAGCCTACTTAATATATAGACCAGTCGGCAGAGTGTTTGAAAGAGGCTATTGTGGAAATAAATGGTGGTTAGCTGCAATAAATTTTATTCTCTTTTTTGGGACCTCCAAAAAGACATACTAATTTGACACCCTCTAGCGACCCCAGATCTTATCGCCATCTTGGATCAAGTGGGCAAAAAATGAGTTTTTGGCTGTTTTCTTGAAAACAGGGGGCCGTAACAAAATTTTACAAGAATTACAATATAAAAAAATCTGATGTGGACACCACACGACTTCCTTGTACACAACTTACACAAGACCAATATGAAGTATAGACCCAAGTATATAATTGCACATATTTGACGTAATTTGACATTAGCATCTATTTTTTATTTTTTTGTTATTTTTTGTCCTAATCCATAGCAAGCTTCATTACAAAAACCAAAAATTATATAAGTTTTAAATATACATATCTCGCTTATACAAAGGGCTAATTTAATAGTACTTGATGTGCTAGACACAGAATTTAATTCTCTAAAATTTTTATTTGAAGCATTTATTTCTAAAATCAAAATGAAACCATTTTATTGAAGAAAAACTGTTAACACCTTCAGGTAATATGCCACTTCCGGTTAGCCTGTTTTAACCAAAATCTACTATGTTATTCCAATTGACATAAAAGTCTTATATACTAAATTTGAGAAGTGTTAGATTATATTTTAAGATAGTTTTTCATTAAAATCTATTATAGGCTTCAAATAAAGTACCATTTCTAGAAATTATGTAATGACCAAAAAGGGAGGTGCACAACTAGATGTTATAGCAGTCCTAAATACAAAATTTCAACTTTCTACGGCTTACCGTTTTTGAGTCATGCGAGATACATACGCACGTACGTACGTACAGACGTCACGACGAAATTAGTCAAAATGGATTCAGGGATGGTCAAAATGGATATTTCCGTTGAAATCTCAAAACCGAAATTTTTCGCGATTACAATACTTCCTTTACTTCGTACAAGGAAGTAAAAATATACATAGAAGGGTCTTACATTTTTTATCGAGGATGAACTCTCAAAGAGATATATTAAAAAATAGTTAACCAGAATAACAATTTATGATAGAAATTTAAATTACTCATAAAAATAAAATAATATTAGATATTTAATAACTACGTTACACGTATAGGAAAAAGTACTTTGCCTTGACTTTTTATTTTGAAAAGGCGACTTTTGCCGTTGTGTGAACACTCTTGTCTAATTACTTTTCTTCCTAAAGTCAAGCCCAAAATAAATCAGACTTGACTTTTGTGAGTGGCTTTCAGAAAGTCGTGTGAACGAAATGTACTTTGCTTTATCATCAGTGACTTCTATTGATAAATTATAAAAGCGTAGTAAGCCATATAATTCTGTTTTATTTACAAATACAAAATATTCTCACATTTCAAAATATTTAATGCGATGCATTTTTATTTTATTACCTACGCATCCAATATTGTGATTACATTGTTATATTGTTTAAAAATACCCATGGTCATTTTCCTGTAAATAAGTTATCAATAATTAATATTATACAAGTTAAATAATTAACTTACATCGTTAGTACCTGTAATCGACAATTCGACATAACCAATTTTGCTTTGCTGCCAACAAGTAGAAAGTAGATTTGACCTTGTGTGTAAACGCACCATTAATTTACTTTTAATAAGTCGCCTTTCCAAAGTCAAGCAAAAGTAAATTTTTCTCGTACGTGTAAACGTTGTCTATATATAGTAAGTTTTACTATTTATAACAGTTTACATTCGTTGTGACATCGAAAGAAGCAAATTATTGATGATTTTTGAATAATTTTTTTCTTCGTTCTCCTTCGGATTCATCCACAACTCTGACCCAGTTAAGGATACCATAACGCGGTTCGGAAATTTGAATTCACCATAAAATTCTCCTTTGTGTCATGTATTATACGATTTTTGCCGACGAGCGGTTCGCGAGTTACTAACAACTTAAGCTTACATGTAATTCCTCTAAAATTTTAAACATCCGCAAATCGGTTTATAGTTTTTCATCTAAAATTTCGACACGTATTAAATGTGTAATATTGTTTATCTTTAATCGCGTCAAAATTTTGATGAAAAAATGAGTACTACGCCGAATTGCAGATATTTTAAATTTTAGAAAATGTTCATGCAAGTTTAAATTGTTACTAACTCGCGAATCGCTCACCGACAAAAATCGAGAAATACATGACATGAAGGAGAATTTCATGCAGATTTCAGATTTTCAAACCGCATTGTATAATTTACTTCTTTCGATGCCACGACGAATGTAAACTGTTGTAAATAGTAAAACCTATTATACTAAGTATTAAATACCTAATGTTGTCTTCTTTTTGAGTAATTTAAATTTGTATCATACATTGTTATTCTGATTAATTATTTTTTAACATAACTCTTAGAGTTCATCCAAGGTGAAAAATGTAGAAAGCCTTTTATTTACAAAAAATTACGAGCCTTAATTTTGTATTCTTATAGAATTTCGATACGGGTCACTGTTTTCACCTTCGATCTAAAATGGCGGCAAAATCCGGGGTCGCTAGAGGGTGCAAAATTAGTATATCTTTTTGGAGGTCCCAATAAAGAGAATAAAATTTACTCCAGCTTGCCTCCAATTATTTCCACAATAAACCCTTTGCCCAATGGCTTAATATCGGAAGTAGGAAAAATTTGTACTTCTACGAGTATTTACCTGATTATTTATACAAAGAGCAGGATAGGTTTCTATAATTTCTTGAACTGAATTTTGATGATACATATTGAATCTGTGTTCTTTCGTCCTCTCCATTCTATTATTTATAATGTTCATATCGATAGAAGTGCTATTGGTTAATCTTCTCATATATTCTATATCAGTTGTTGCAGAATTGTCATCTCCTTCTTCTTCTTCTTCTTCTTTTACTATTGTTGTTATTAAAATATTGTTCAACCTTAATTCTTTACTGTTATCTATAACAGCACGTCCTGGCGCTGGTTGTGTTCTCGGAGATGAAAACTTTTTTCTAATTTCCAAAACTTGAGGATCCGATTTGAGTTTCCCTCTTTCTGTTTTGAATTTAGTTTTTAAACTTGCTAACCAAGTGTTCTAAAAACAAAATAATTAATTGAATTTATCCACAACTGTCAAATAATGTACCCATAATTCAACCGATTTTTATCAATTAATGACCCTCGCACCCTCGGCAAGTGTCATTCACAATATGAAATTAGTAGTTGGCCTACGAATAACTATTTTTGTTGGTAAAATAGTATATTTGATTCAAAAATTTTAAGAGGTGGTTTAATTTAATATTTCTTGTTTAGCAGATTTGACTACTATTTAATATTTTAACTTACAAACGCTTGCGCTAACTAAGGCGCGGACCTGCGCTGCACTAATTTCGTTATTGTGAACGCTAAACTACAACTGTTGCTAATGCTAATTGAATAATATTGACAGTTCGATGGAATAATATTATTCAATCGCTATGTTAAATTCAAATCCCACCTTTCAAAGAGTATAAACAAAATTACTTTTTATATTTTGCGTTCATAATGAAGTCATTACGATACGCAATTGCATATCGTAATGACCTTCATTTCGATACGCAATTTTTTGTTTTAGATGGTTGGTACTAGATGACGTTTCTTTAACCCATTTTTACCTAATTTATTTTTAGTTAATTGACTATTCATTTTAATAATATATTGTCGAAATTATTATTTTTTTTTTTTTTAGGGAAGATTATTTATATGAAAATGTACAAATGGTTACAAATATAATCACAAATTGAGTAAGTAAATGTTATTGTAGAAGGCGCAAAATATAAAAAATAGTATAAAGAACTCATTTTATGACTTTCTTTCGCACTTGTCAATGGAGGGTTATGATTTTGACGTCACACATAAGAAAGAGTGCGACAAATGTATAAGTTGAGATGGAAAATCGGATTACAAACAAACCACCGCCATTTTTAAAGTTCTGTCTTCTGTCACTTGTGTTTTGAAATTTGAATTTTACATAATTCAATGTTTTCAGATGGCTGTGGAAATTTAAAGAACTTCACATTTGTCATGTATTCTTTATAATTATAGCGGGAATCACTATTGCAAAGACCATACACTCGCTTCATATTTGGCACCATCTTGCAACTGTCACCGTGACAGCGATTTTTTTGTAATCTAGCAACGGAATGAAATGAGACGCAAGTGCATTACAAGGAAAATATCAATAGATGGCAGCCCGAAAATATGCCTTTGTATAACACTCGTTTTCTAAATTTTGCCGCGTGCGAAAAAAACATGTCTTATAAAACACGTTGTTTAATAGACTATTTAATAACTAATTATTTCCACATTTTAAGAGGTGGTTTAATTTAATATTTCTTGTTTAGCAGATTTGACTACTATTTAATATTTTAACTTACAAACGCTTGCGCTAACTAAGGCGCGGACCTGCGCTGCACTAATTTCGTTATTGTGAACGCTAAACTACAACTGTTGCTAATGCTAATTGAATAATATTGACAGTTCGATGGAATAATATTATTCAATCGCTATGTTAAATTCAAATCCCACCTTTCAAAGAGTATAAACAAAATTACTTTTTATATTTTGCGTTCATAATGAAGTCATTACGATACGCAATTGCATATCGTAATGACCTTCATTTCGATACGCAATTTTTTGTTTTAGATGGTTGGTACTAGATGACGTTTCTTTAACCCATTTTTACCTAATTTATTTTTAGTTAATTGACTATTCATTTTAATAATATATTGTCGAAATTATTATTTTTTTTTTTTTTAGGGAAGATTATTTATATGAAAATGTACAAATGGTTACAAATATAATCACAAATTGAGTAAGTAAATGTTATTGTAGAAGGCGCAAAATATAAAAAATAGTATAAAGAACTCATTTTATGACTTTCTTTCGCACTTGTCAATGGAGGGTTATGATTTTGACGTCACACATAAGAAAGAGTGCGACAAATGTATAAGTTGAGATGGAAAATCGGATTACAAACAAACCACCGCCATTTTTAAAGTTCTGTCTTCTGTCACTTGTGTTTTGAAATTTGAATTTTACATAATTCAATGTTTTCAGATGGCTGTGGAAATTTAAAGAACTTCACATTTGTCATGTATTCTTTATAATTATAGCGGGAATCACTATTGCAAAGACCATACACTCGCTTCATATTTGGCACCATCTTGCAACTGTCACCGTGACAGCGATTTTTTTGTAATCTAGCAACGGAATGAAATGAGACGCAAGTGCATTACAAGGAAAATATCAATAGATGGCAGCCCGAAAATATGCCTTTGTATAACACTCGTTTTCTAAATTTTGCCGCGTGCGAAAAAAACATGTCTTATAAAACACGTTGTTTAATAGACTATTTAATAACTAATTATTTCCACATAAAAAGCCAAAATTACACTAGTTTTCTCATTTTTCATACTTGTATTGTCTTCTTAAGCTTAAATTGTAGCTGAATAGTCGGTTTTAAAATTTTCTGTTCAATGTCAAATCACTTGATTAATTTTAGAGATTGTCTTCCAATGGACCTTTCCAATTTAAAGAGATAGAAGATATGCGCAATGGGGATCTGCGCATAGTAAGAACAACTGAGATCTATGACGTTTGATTCTAAAAAATTAGACGTAAAATGTACGATAACTTTAAAAAATCTTATCGAAATAAGTTACAAAAGCTTTTATTGAAGGTAAAATGTCTAACGATGCAAATTTTCACTAAGAATACAGGTATTTTAATGACTGTAATATTTTTGACGTTTCGTTTGACAGCCCAACTGGCAGTTGTTCGCGCCATTTTCTTACTATTTGCAGCGATAGAAAGAGATAGCCCTTAAATTGGAAAGGTCCATTATTCTAATAATAATAATAATAAAAACAAAAGAAATGTCAAACCAGTCAGATATGTCAGAAACAACTAACATAAATTATTGTCATATTTCACATGACACTCTGTAATTTCCTTAATTCGTGTATTTTCTTTTGCTTCTAACTCGTACATAACAAACAATTGAACAATAAACTTGGTATTCATCCATACACTTTTCATTATGTACAATTTTCTTCAATGCATTTTTTTCAGAAATTGATAGATAAAGAGATATCGTCAAATCAAAATTTTAACACTCAATTTTCTATATTCGGGAAAAAAGTAGATACCCGGTATAAGCGAAAATGTAGATTTTGCAATTTTCACCTCCCGCTACTCTTGGTAATGGAGGTATAGGTATCTTGCTAAAAATCGCATATCGAGATTTTGGTAAATGAGCACGTGTATGTGTGTGTGTGTGTGTGTGTGTGTGTGTGTGTGTGTGTTGCGTGTTGTGTGTGTGTGTGTGTGTGTGTGTGCGTGTGTGTGCGTGTGTGTGCGTGTGTGTGTGTGTGTGTGTGCGTGTGTGTGTGTGTGTGTGTGTTATTTCACATTTCAAAGTTATTCGCAAAAATAAAGAACTGCAAAATTTACATTTTTGTGTATATCTAGTGATCTATGCATTTTTCCTGAAATACGAATACACCCTCAAAATAGTCCCCTAATGGGGCATATAGTTCTCGAGATCTTCATGTAGGGCGCGTTTTCAGGACACATCTTGTATATGTATGTATGAATTATACTTACATAATAATTGTTGTTTTTCATATCAAGTTGTCTGGGAATATCCTTATCAGCTAATTTTGGAAAATGATTAATTAATTTTCTACAAACTAAATTATATTCTGCTGATGTTGGATATCTGCAATAAATGAAATCACTTCTCTTTATAAATACATAAAAATATAATATAATTTCTTACAATGAGTGGCGCCGCATATCGTCATATAATGTTTGTATAATTCTCCGTCTGCAAAATGAAGTAATTACACCTTTTCTCATATTAAGAGCCAAATCTTGCGCAAACTTCGGTAACTGGTATGATTTTGGTATCCCTCCTTTGGGTGTTTGTTGTCCTGGTGTCTGATCTATATAAAATATATATTATTTTTTAATAAAAAAAGCCGCATTGCTATAAAACGATTTAGCAATTTTATATGAAATAATATTAAGGTGATATCTACTTAGCTGTGCCACAAAAGACAAACGTTTGTTATTGCAGTAATTTTACATAAGCAATGAGAACTGAAATGAAAGATCTGCGATTGAAACTGTGACTAAGTTCGCAAAATTGTACAAATTGAAAAAAAAAATGTTTGTGGTTTAAGCTTCTTCTTTTATCGTTAGGTAGGTAGCTTTCTAAATAACTCACGTACCATAATAACAATGGATAAACCTCATTATAAAATAATATTTTACATACCTATTATTACTTTTAATTTAGATTTATTTGGTATTTCGCTAATATCAGCGTCTACCCATTCTTCATAATCTTTATCAAATAATTGTAATATGACATTCTCATTTATTCGAAAATATTCTTTGATTTCTTCTTCTAAACAATCTCTAGTATTTAATTTAAATACTCGGCCTCTTATACCATAACTTACATGACATTCAAATCCCATATTATCTAAAAGAAAATATCTTGATTATTTTTTAAAAAACCAACCCTCACCTGACCTACAAAATAGCGTTCTTGTAGGGTAGGATACTTTGATCATTTTTTTAAATTTTTAATGCAATATGGTTTTAATCGTGTTTGCAACTTAATTACATTCAATATATTAACACATATTTATGTAACTCATTATTTGAATTCCAATCTTTCGATAACTTTTACAATATACAGGACGACACTAAAAAACGGGCCACACAAAATATGTTTTTTATTTATTAGTTATTTATGTATTAAGGGCATAATCAAAAGATTGTAGCACGGGGGAATGTTTAAAGCTCGACGCTTAGCGGAGAGCTTTAATTTTCCCGAGTGCTATAATCTTGATTATGCCCGTGGTACATACAACGTTTTATTTTATTTTGGTTCTCGAAATTCAAGGATTTAATGGGCATATATTCGGTATCGTTGTGCTGGCGTTGTGAATTTTAAGTATGCTTTGGTTTCTAGCTACATTGTTTATTTATAACAAATTTTAATTTAGTGTCAAATGAAAATGGAAGATATTGATTATTAAAAAGAAATATCGGATGAATTTTACGCTACCCAGGGCAAGTTGGTTCCACAGAAGTGAAAAGACGTATACGAGAAAGGATACGAATAGTTTTACGAGCAGCAATGTTTAAAAAATGTGATTTATCGAATTTATTTTGTTGTCTGACATTTATCTATCAACCACGATTTTGACGTTTGAATAGCTGTTGCTTGACAACTTTATAAGCTCTCGGGCGATAAAAGCCAAATTGCGCCCGTTTTTGAGGGTGAATAAACAAGTTTATGATTCCAAAATAAAATAAAAATATTTATTAATTTTCTTGAAATATTTGAAACTAGGCTTAGGGGCACAATTATGGTATTTGGCATGATGGTAGCGCTTTCGGTTAGACCGAAAGTGACTAACTTTTACCTTCCGCCAACCTTAGGTTAGGAAGGTATTGTCTTTGATCACAAAATTCGGTGGAGAGTTTTTGATGAATAAGCACGTTTTATGGCCCTAGAATACTATTTTACTATTTTTACGACGGCTGTATGTGTGTATGTGTGTGTGTGTGTGTGTGTGTACGTGCGTGAGTGCGTGCGCGTGTGTGTGTGTGTGACAAAATTTTATAATACGATAACTCTAATACTACAATTCCAAAAATTATAATTCATTCGTATTCCTCTTCGTTACATCCATATGAAGAGCTAATTAGATTTTGGCTATAATTGGTCAACCGGAAGTACCCTAATTTGACGATTTTAACAGGTTTTCTTCAAAAAACTATGTTAAATATCATTTTTTCACATTTAATGTTATTGTAATATTGGCACACCCAGCAATGGGTAATATGCCGTGATGATGATGATATATATATATATATATATATATATATATATATATATATATATATATATATATATATATATATATATATATATATATATATATAAATGTTAAAGAATATTTTATTCTATACGATTTGAATGCATTTTATACTTCATATTAAATGGATATAGAGTTAAAAAATTATAAAAAAATTAAATATCATATACACATATAACAGCTGCTATATTAAGAAAATTCTGATTGAAAGGTGTCAGTGTCAAGTGCAGTTGACAGTATGTTTGTGTTATAATTTTACTGGAAATCTAGGGAGGATCTTTTGCTAGAAATTTTCTGTATGGAATTTGTATAAAGTACATACAACTGCCTTAAAGTAATGTACAAGAAATAGAATCTTTTGCAAGGAACTTACTGTATGACATTTACGCAAAATACATAGAACTGACGGAAGGTAATGTGCTGGCCACATCAGATTTTTTTGTAAGATTTTGCTACAAAAAATGATCAATTTGTAATCACAGCCTACCTGATATGGCTTACTAGTTTAATTATTCAAATTTTCTATTACGTTTTTGTAATTTACTTCTTTTAAAAAATTCACTGCAAGCATATTGTTGAATTTGTAATTTTACGTAGATTTCAAATATATAAAAATATATAGGGTGTCCTATTTAAAATATGAAAGATGTCACTTCCGGTTAAACCGGAAGCGCTACCATCTACCATCATGCCAAATACCATGATTTGTGAGCCCCTAAATCTAGTTTACAAATATAAAAAGAGAATTAAAAAATGATTATAAATGTAAAAGTTATTTTGAGTGACCCGCTTTTCAGTCACCTGTATATAATATATCTAAACATAAATGAATTTTAGAAAATAGGTCTGCGCTGATTACTTATGTGTAAATCACCCGTGTAGCTTGTTATTACAAGATATTTGCAAACTTACCTGCTTCGACTTATGCAGCGGGTAGCTTAAATGGACTTGGGGGGTATAGCTCGTCCAGCAATCATTTGCACAAATGACTTTTAAATCCTACGTACCACCACTAATCGATGCCACAGTGAAAATTTTTTGCGCTTCACGCAAATATAGCCTCCTTTCAGTGCATATTACAAGCTTATGGAAGTTGAAAATTACTTCAAACTATTCAAATAGGTAAAAGGGCCGTAGTTAGACAGTAAAACTCTTATCCAAGTTGTTTTGCTTGCTTTAACATCTTGGATAAGAGATTGAAGCAATTTTCAACTTTTATAGACAGGCAACGTGCACTGAAAGGAGGCTATATTTGAGTGAAACGCAAAAAAAATTACAGTAGCAACGATTAGTGTTGACACGTACAATTTAAAAGTCATTTAGTCAAATGATTGCTAGACGAGCTATAACAGAACATGGTTGTAACAAAATATTTGAAATCTAGCACACGGAATATTTGTATCGAATTTAATGTTTCACTTAAATTTTAAGAAATATAGACCAAAGAATATAAAATAAAAAGTTATCAACACATATATTTAATAGCATTTGCATAAAATTATAATTCAACTGCATGTAGTGTACCCCTACATCGTTTTCACAAATTTTGCTAATTCTCACCTGACTCATAGGAACATAAATACCCTGCTGTTATGCGGTCTACCGTGTCATTACGAAGGCAAGTACATTTGCAAATATTTTGAAACACAGTTTACCTACATACTATTCAAATACCGACGCAAATTGACTTGGGGCCCTCATTTATTAATTCTCCAATGCAGGATATATACTAATATATAGTATATTAAATTTTTTTTTAAATCAATTTGACCAAAAAAAATATTTTGAATTATACAAAATAAGAAAATAAATACTTCACTTCATAAACTATAAAATAAATATTTAATAAATCTTAATTTTTCTACCTTTCATACGAGAAAACTTCTTAATAAGGCTACTGACGTTTAATTTTCCTCCAGTAACTTCTTTTTACCTTCCGTCACCTTTAGGTAAGGAAGGTATTGTCTTTGGTCAAAAAATTCGGTGGTGAGTTTTTAATGAATAAGCACGTTTTAAGGTCCCTAGAATACGATTTTACTATTTTTACAATGATGTCTGTCTGTGTGTATGCGTGTGTGGGTGGGCGCGCGCGCGCGCGTATTTATGTGTGTGTGCGCGCGTGTGTGTGTAGATGTGTGTGTGTAGATGTGTGTGTGTGTGTGTGTGTGTGTGTGTGTGTGTGTGTGTGTGTGTGTAACAAAATTTTCGTCTACGATAACTTTAATACTACAATTCCAAAAATTATAATTCTTTCGTATTCCTCTTCGTTGCATCCATATGAAGAGCTGATTAGATTTTGGTTATAATTGGTCAACCGGAAGTGCTCTCATTTGAAGATTTTAACAGTTTTTCTTGAAAAAAATTAAATATCATTTTTTCACATTTAATGTTATTATAAATATTAAAGAACATTGTATTCTCTATTCGATTTGACTGCATTTTATACTTCATATTAAATGGATATAGTTATAAAATTATAAAGAAATTAAACTTCATAAATTAGCCCGCTATGCTAGCAACTGCTACTATATTAAGAAAATTCTGATTGAAAGATGTCAGTGTCAAGTGCAATTGACATATTCGTAGTATATTTGTGTTAGGATCATTTTGCTCGAAATTTTCTGTATGGAATTAGTATAAAATACATACAACTGTCGAAAGGTAATGTACATAGAAGAAATTTAGAATCTTTTGCAAGAAACTTTCTGTATGGATTTTATAGAAAATACATACGCATTTACGAAAATTCTGCCGGTAGATACCGCATCTACCGACTGTGTTCGAAAGCATGAGTGGTAAAAAGTTACCGTGTTAATTGTTCAATATCTACCAGATCCATTTACCGGATTCCTGAAGAATCTAATCTCAAAAAAAGGTAGTGATGCAAAGCGAAGCGCTCGCGGTAAAAGTGGAAATGTGTTCAAAGTAGGACTCTGCTCAGTTTGTTAACTACGTCAAATTTCTAACCTGTTTTAAATTTTCAAATTTTTTATGGGTTATGGATCTACCCTGTTTACCAGTTGCGTTCTTAAAATATCGATTCCGGTAGTTATAACCTGATAAAAAGCTGTTTACTGGTAACAGTTCACCGGTAGAATTTTCGTAAATACGTCCTATAACTGACGGAAGGTAATATGCTGGCCACATCAGATTTTTTCTATAAGCAATCAGACAAAAATAATTTAGCCTTCCTTGTTTACGCAAATAAGATTTAATAATTCACTGTGCATAGAGTCCCAACAAAGGGACCACAGGCTAATCCCTACAGTTTTGACGTCTCATTACTGACGACAGAACTGGGTGGCATGGTGGTTTTATATTATATCGTACCCAGATTGTAAAACCCGTCTTTTAAAAAACGCGACCAGATTCAGCTTGTGATATAAATATAACTCGGGGTATTCTTCTACATCTACTCTAGTTCTATCACTTTGAACACAGTGTTACTATTACACACTATTAGTTTTTTATTCGAACGTCAGATGACAACAGAAATTGATATAATGACAGACGTTTGCGAAAGTAAAAGAAAAAAATCTTATTTATTATTATTTTTTATTTGTATGAGATCTCGGGGGCCCTCTGAGCCTAGGGTCCCGCGCCTTGCGCGCACTGGTTACGCCACTGAATTTCATTTACTTCCAGAGTTATGTTACTTAGCAATCAGAAACTACAAAATGGGATCTTCTACC
The DNA here is from genome assembly GCA_963082715.1 of Harpalus rubripes. Classification (NCBI taxonomy): domain Eukaryota; kingdom Metazoa; phylum Arthropoda; class Insecta; order Coleoptera; family Carabidae; genus Harpalus; species Harpalus rubripes. The sequence goes on from OY720453.1 coordinate 42,551,286, forward strand.
ATCTCGGTAACAACTTAGAAAATTGCACATTTATTAAAACACTAAAACTCTGCGATAGGAATATTAGTTTTAATGCCCTTAACCTCTGCATAACATCAACGTTACACATCACACATGTACTCTATACCAAATTATTACTACTTTCAAGCGAATTTGGGGCCTTCTGTTAGCGTTTGGAGGAAGCGATCTATGAAACTCATTATAGAATCTGCCAGTTGGCCGTTATAAAGTTTTATGGGGCTTGCGGTTAGGGTTTCTGAAGCCAGATATATATTTCTGTCCTGGACCGTACCCAAAATATTCGTTCAAGATGTTTGCCAATTATGTACTTTAAAATCTGTATTAAAATAATAATGCGTTTTAAATGTACTTCTTCTAACATCAATTTGTAAATTGAAAAGAGATTAAAATATTATAAGAGATTTTTCTAATTATATTCTTTTAAATCAGCATTCAAATAATAATGCGTTTTACAGCATCTACTATCTTCTAACATCAATTTATAAATTAAAAAGAGATTAATTAAATTAAAAGAGATTATACAATAAATTCAAACGTAACTTTTAAATACAAACAGTTTTTGGAAATTTTCTTTTGAGGTACATGCAAAAATCTTTTTCAGTGTTGAAAGAGTCATCAAAACGAAACGTTGTTTCTGTGCTCGTTTCAACAGTGTTTGAATAAAATGTGAATATGTGGAGACCCTGGGATATTTTTTTGTCATATAGTTTTAATTTACAAAATTTATACAATACGGCCCATGATTTACCCTAACAGTGATTCTTTCTAGTTCGAATAATTTATGAGTCCTGACCACCCTCCATAAACGGTTATAAACCCTGCATAAGTTAGTTTCATATATCGCTTCCTCCAACTATACAAGCAATTCAATGTAGAAAATAATGGAACAACGAAAGTAAACCAAATAATAGATATAGGTACTTGTTTAAATTTATAATTCTACGTCAGATAGAAACAATTTGCTTTGTATGACAATGAAGGATATATGGCATAACATAGGCTGCCAGTGGCAATCTAAACTGGACTATAATTTAGGTAGTTTTTTAAATTTTAAAAACATCAAATTATTTTCTTGTGGGTATAGGTATATGTTACAGTTAAAGCTGTAAATCAGTAAATGCTAACAGCGACTAGTTAAGATATTAAGATAAGCATTCACTGATTTGTCTGTTCTTAACCTGTAAACAGCGAATAAAGAAAATTACAATAAACCGACTAGTATTGCCAGCACTAACTGCCCCAGAGAGGTTAAAGTGTTTCCTAGGATAGAAAGTAAGGTTGTGCGAATAGTTTTAACGATTTAACATTGGTTTTACCGGTCTCACCAAAGCTAACCTGTATCGCTTTTAGTTTTGCTTTTACTAGTATTAGTATTGTAACGTGGAACGCCCACCGTCGCCGCCGCTGTCGCCGCCGTCGCGCAGCAATAAACAAGCCGCGACGTGTTTAATTACTTCCGGTCGCCTAAACCGGGAAGTTACTGGTAAACTGAGATAGCTGTGGATGTGAATACTCGGTAGTGTTGACGAACTATAGTAAGTATACGAGGACAGTAACGGCGAGTCGAAAAGATACTGGTATACCGGGATAGCTGTGAAAGACAATACTCGGTAGTGTTGAAGAGTATTGGGAATCTAGGTATACGAGGACAGTAACGGCAAGTGGAAGTAGATACTCGGCAGTAGTGCTGAAGAATTGTGGCATACGGTCAGTCGGTGATACTGAAGCTGTGGAAGTTAGACAGTTAGTTACATAGTTAGTTACATGGAGAGACATTCACACAGAGTGTTAGTGAAGCACAACAGCATCATGGTTAACGTATGCAGTATAGTATCGAGTGGAGGACTCGGGAAGGTACTGGTTAACTGGGATAGCTGTGGATGTTAATACTCGGTAGTGTTGACGAGTATTGGGAAGCTATAGTGTACAAGGACAGTAACGGCGAGTCGGGAAGTTACTGGTATACAAGGATAACTGTGGGAGTAAATACTCTAGTATTGAAGAGTATTGGGAAGCTAGGTATACGGGGACAGTAACGGCAAGTGGAAGAGGATACTCGGCAGTGGTGTTGAAGAATAGTGGCATACGGTAGTCAGTGATACTGAGTCTGTATGGAGAGAGAGTTACATAAATAGATAGATAGTGAGGTGAAAAGTGTGACTTCTGTCCGAGCAGTTGAATATACAGACACTGTTGAGTCAGTTGAGTATATAGACGCTGTAGAGGTCGGTAAGCGGACAGTTAATTGGCTAAATAAGTAAACAGTGACATAAAAAGTGGAATTAAATAATTAGTGATATCGTGGAAATAAATAGTAGTGTTAATTGGTTAAATAAATACTGTTAGTGTTATCTAGTTATATTTTTAGTCTTAATTAGTTTTTTTAACAATTGTTTTATATTAGTAATAGTCATTTTCATTATAGTTTAATAAACACTTATTTTAATTAATAATAATTGTCTAATATTTACACTTCACCCAAATAAATTTAAAAATGTTACAATATATTAGTGAATGTTAATTTTACTATACAGTCTCACTCTCTATGTTCAGAGTGGCGGAGGTAGCCAATGTTATTCTTATGAATGTTTGCTGTACCATGGTGCCAATTTTGCAATGTATCTAATGTAATATTGAAACATTCATAAATTGTCAATGCTATACCAGTATACCACTGTACAGGTGTCTCATTTTCGATGTTTTTTTAAATTATCTCGGATAATATTAATGATAGATCAAAACCGTTTGCACATTCCAGGGTAAACTTTTCCAGAAAAGTTTAATAGTCACCACAGGGATTTTCGATCTTCTTTTGTTTCTGAGCTACAGGCAAAAACTCGTTTTTCGTTCATTTTGAAAATATATCATATCTTATTTATTATGATAGTTAGAGAAAAATTGTTTTTATAAAAAATTTACTGTTTTTTAGATAGAATGAAATGGCGCAATTAGATTTTTTGAAAACTTAATAATTCTCGAGATATAACACAAACTTATGTTTTTTTAAATGGGAACCTATGTTGAAAATAGTCTCGTCTTGTTGATTAATTTATAAGGTTTTCAATGATATATAACAAGTCTACATTCTTTTGTTTGACACATTAATAAAAGACGAATTATTAATTTATTGGGGTGAAAATATTGAAAATTATTGAGAAACAAATGAAAAAAATTATCATCTGTTTATTTTGATTCTATATCTATTAATTGTGTTCTCAAAATTATTCTTAACCAATTATTTTCGGGTTAGTTAAATTACTATTTATCTACATTATAGTTGGCTTTGACACAAACCGAAAAAAAACGGTTTAATATGCCTTTGAAATTGAAAAAATTAGTAAAACTGGAACAAATATTATTAGAAATATGCAATGATGATCTGTAAGAGTTTTTTCATTTGTTTTTTAATAATTTCCAATATTTTCACCCCAATAAATTAATAATTCGTCTTTTATTAATGTTTAAAACAAAAGAATGTAGACTTGTTATATATCATTGAAAAGCTTATAAATTAAGCAAAAATACGAGACTATTTTCAACATAGGTTTCCATTTAAAAAATCATAAGTTTGTGTTATATCCCGAGAATTATTAAATTTTCAAAAAATCTAATTACTCCATTTTATTCTATCTAGAAAACAGTAAAATTTTTGTAAAAACAATTTTTTTCTAACTATCATAATAAATAAGATATGATACATTTTCAAAATGAGCGAAAAACGAGTTTTTGCCTGTAGCTCAGAAACAAAAGAATATCGAAAATTCCTATGGTGACTATTAAACTTTTCTCAAAAAGTTGACCCTGCAATGTGCAAACGGTTTTGATCTATCGTTAATATTACCCGAGATACCTTAAAAAAAACATCGAAAATGAGACATCCTGTACAAGTTAAGTTGTATGGGGGTCTCTTATTTACACAAGGGCTTATTGTATTCACAATGTATGACAAAAAGGGTCTCAAATATCAATTTACTGTTTTACTTACAATGTAAATAGCAAAGCTTTAATACTATATATATATATATATATATATATATATATATATATATATATATATATATATATATATATATATATATATATATATATATATATATATATATTTCTTTATTATATCATGCAATTAGGGAATGCGATTGTGTAATTCATAATTAGGTGTTAATTTTGTGGATAAGTTGCAGTTTCGCTAAGTACATTGGTCTTTAATAAGCGAAAATTTTCTGATATGATTAAATTTTAAATTTCCGTACCAAGCAATATAAATAGCAAAATAGAATGTGGTGCAATCAATGTATATTGTATGTGTTCATTAATTTAATTTACCTATGCTTGTTATGTTTTTATAGCCTACTTATATTTTGTGTATGTATTTGTATTATTTTATATTTTTGTAAATTAAACTGACCAGTCTGTTGTTTAATTTTTTCTTCTTCTCATCCACCTGTTTAGATACACTGAAAATACAGTTATAAATACATTCAATAAAGACCCAGAATATTTCATCTCTTTTCGGGCATCTATTTTGCTCTTTCTAGCAGACTTACAGCAGGTAAATATGGCAAACCCGGTTTTCCATAAGACTCCACACTGAACATAGAGTATGAGGCACTGTATAGTATCTGTTACAATTCACTAGGGGTGCGGTCCGAATCATGCTATCATAGCTAACAGTGCTCAGACCGCTCACAGCTGGTCCGAATTGAATAAGCGCGTTGACGACTGTGAAGGCGTTAACGATTCGGACCGTTCGTAAGCGCTCTTACTTCTTGCTTGTCATTTGTGAGTTTAAGTTCGATCAATTCATTAGTTTCATCTAAAAAACCTCTACTATGTTAACAACTCCATCTTAACACACAATTTCAATGTTTCAACAAGCAATGGACCTTTTACATTTTTATTGCACCCTGACGTCATTTTTCAATGCGCCACGTAGTGAAATTACAGATGAGGAGGCACCATGTTGTCAATTAAAATGATTGAAAGAATAAGCATTTATTTTCGTTAAAAAATTATTTAAACAACACAAAAACTTAAATAATTTTGTCTTTTACTATAAAGAAATAATTAATAATGAAAAAAATATATTTAAAAGAAAAAACAACAATTTTATTCTTGTTTATTACTTTCCTAATATCAAACTGGCAACTACGCAATTACTTGTCACTTTATGTGGTGTTTATTTCGCATCTTGTGGAACAAAAAATCACTTTTTCTGATTCCATCTCCTCTTCCTCTTCCTCTTGTTTTAAAATTCATCACAAATGCTTTGTGTGAATTTATTTAAGAAATTTAAGTTTTTGCCAGAGTTTTTACTTTCCGCCATTTGTAATTTTATTTGAAATGTAACTGGGTCTCCTCAAAGCGCGAACAACCTATTGCGCATTACATATATGTCATTTTTGTCTATCTCTCTCTTTTGATGTAAAAGGTCCATGGCGTAAACAACATCAAACGTGCGTACAGCGCTTACACTGCCTATCCTCTTGGGCGTGAGCACTGTTAGCATGAAATGTTGACATCACCGCTGACGTCATACACCTCACAGCGCAAACTGTGAGCGTTGTAAATATGATTCGGACCAACTGTTAGCACGCTGTCGGAACTCAAAGCGTGATTCGGACCGCACCCTAGGAAATGTTATGGTTTGTTCCAGGTTTGTTTTAAAGTTATCACATTTGCTAGTGAAATTCGTAATTGCCAAAATGTGCTAGTGAATGCTAACAGTCACTGAATTTCCTGCTTTCACTGCAACATATACATTTCGATGTGATGATCAGTTAATTGCGTGAGGGATTAAATAATTCATTGTTTTAAATAAAAATACACCGAATCCGAAATTTGAAAAAATATTTTTAATTGAGAATCAGTACATTCGTATATGTACACCCACAAAATATTTTACCTTTTTAGCAGCCTGTATATTTCTCTAAAATTCATTAATAACAATAAATACTTTCTAGAACTATAATAAATAAATTTGTAGCACTGAAATTTGAAGAAATTAATTTGCCCGTACACAGCTCGAAATTTGTGCCGTAATGCCAACTAGCAAAAAAAAAACTAAACGTTTCTCAGAATTAATCATTTGTTTGTCAATGCATTCATTAACTCGTTAAAAATTATTAAAAACCATGTCAATAAAATAACAATCCGTCCCTTTCAATTTCTACTCGTTATTAGATTGTCATATAAAATTAAAATTGTAAAAGTTATTTTCTTTTTTGGTTATAATTATACATAAGCATATATAGTTATATTTTAAATACATGTAATAAATACATTATTTAGAACTTTTGCACTACTTCTTTTAGATAATAATACAACAAACATCAAATTAAAAACATTGAAATAACAACAACCATAACAACTTTGGTTATGACTTTATAAGAAAAGTGTTCTACGCTAAAAACATAAAATATAGATGTTAACAGATTTTTCGTCAATAATATAATTTCTAAAAAATAAATACTGTCTTCCTGAATCTAAATGTGTATTATTTATTTCCTAATACCTACTCAACATTTCACTATTTCACCAAAACAAAAGTAACAAAAGTTGTTGTCTTTAATTCTTTAAAAGAATTGCTCGTAAATTATAATAAACAAATTATTTATCTTAATTTTCATTATCAAGTTTCATCTTATGTTTCGTACTTTATTGAAAAAGGCAGATTTGAACATATAATACAGAAAATAAATCAAAATCAAAGTAAAATCATGAAATCCATTAAATCACCCAAACGTCAACTAAACGAGTTCATTCAAATTACATATATTTTACACAATTAGTAGAACGCACCCTAAATTAGCCACAAAAGCTTGGAGCTTGCAAACTTTTGTACAAATTATAATTCGTGTACACCAAATTTCAGCGCTGTGAACGGAAGTACACGTTGCCATAAGACAAACTCCACGAATTTCAACGAATTTCACCAAATTTCGGGCTGTGAATGCGGCTTAACTGATCGCTTTCAATTTATAAGATTCATTAAAACAAAAATTTAAGAATAGTAGAGGTTTCCATTGATAAATGTTCTTTTCAATGCAAAGTGCACTTTTTATTAGCGCCCTGTCCTGCCAAAATATTTCATAAATGCATAATATTTTTGTACATTTGTTGACAATGGAACTCCATACCGAACTGTATACATTAAGTATGTAAAATATTAATTAAACACGCAATAATTATTTTTAATACAAGACGATAATTAAATTTTATCGTCGTGTAGGTATAAAATTTTATATTTTTCTACAGCAGACTTTAAAGGAGGAGAAAAAAATAAGAAAAATAAATTACCTACAAAAGAATTATTATTTTTTCAGCACAATTTAGTTGTGGTTCTTTTCCAAGAATAGATCTTTCTGGAAATGTTAAATGAGCAATTTAAATTGTTATTAACACAAACCTTCAAAGTTTGTAATGTATTTAATTCAATTTAAATTAAAGTACGTACTTTATCGACCCATGCTGGTACCTTGGGGTTAAAGTGCTACTTGATTTTGAGTAGAAAAAAGCATATTTTAAATTCTATCATAGAAAAAAAAATACATACATATTTACTCACCACAAGAATATATTAGGAGTAGCAGATAACTAATCACTTTTAAAGAAGTCGAAGTATTCGCTGCCAAGGATAAACTAACCACACGTTCTCGTCTGGGTTCTGCGTGTGCTTCTGCCTCTGAAGGTCTGAAGCCGTTTTGTAGGGGTAAAAGTCATTGGCGTCCTTCAAAATTATTTCAACGGTGTAAACTAAATCAAGACATTTGAAAAAATAAACTTTTTTTCTATAGCAGTTTTCAAAGTGTGCTTTTTTATAATCAAAATTGTAGATCAAGTACCATAAGCGCAAGGGTAGATAAACTAAATAATTTAATATTTATTTAAGTTAATGACATTATAAACCTTGACGTTTGTGTTAATAATAACTTCATTTAAGCAATTAACATTATCAGAAAGATCTAGTCTTGGAATTTAATATAACAACAATATATTAAACTTCAAAATTGTGCTTAAATAATTTAATTTATAATTTTTTTGTTTAAAATCTGCTGTAAAAATAGAATTTTAAACACGACGATATAGTTTAATTATAGACTTTCATGTTAATTATCCTTTTTTACAATAATTGCAAATTGATAATCTTTAATTAAATATTTATGTTTTAGATAAGACAAACGAACTGCATTTCTAAGAATTCATTTTGAAGCATAAAATTATGTGCACGCCACTGGAGAATTTCTCAGTAAAGTGCAGCAGGTAACTACTTCAACCTTAGGTCCAGTATTCTCTACCCCTCGCATACTGGTTATACCCGAAGGCAGCTATATTTACACCCAGGTAATGTCACGATAAACCAGTGGTTCTTAACCGATGTGCCTCCGCACCACGGAACAATACTACTGTTGTATTGTTCCGTGTCCGCACACTAACCGTATTTATTTGGAAGTTTTAGAGTAACGTGGTATACTTTGTATAGTATAAAAGTCAAGATTTAAGCTCGTCTTCGTCCAACCCATCACCCAGGGGTATTTCGATACCTGAGCGGCCAGGAGCAGATTACTAAATTTACAGCACTATTGTTGATTGTTAATTTATGTACATATTTTTAATATTTGTAAATTGTAAAAAAAATATAAACATATTCTTGAATAATAAATTTTATTAAATTTATTATGAATGTTAATACTTAATTTGTGCTTACTGGTTAATCTGCGTAAACCTATTCTTTGTATCAAAGTTTTATTTATAATTTTTATACCAGAATATATGTATATTTTGACATTGGAATAGGGTATTCTCTCATGATTACAAATATTAAAAAGTTATTAAAAATATTAAAGTTTATTGGTAAAACAGAGGGAAAAAGCAAAAAAACCTGTTATAAATTGATTGTTGCAAAAGATATAAAGCATCTAAATTTTGCTGATGTACTAGTTACTAGTTGTACTACCAATGGGAGACGAGTTGAAATCCCTACTCCATGTTCGAATGTGATAACAGGCCGCATCTTAAGTATGCACATACTCGGCTCTACTTCGGATCGTTCGGGAGTGTTCGTATACAACTGTTTTAGCATGTATTGTTAAGCGATATGACATCCGGTAACAAAATAATGAACTACATGTCAACAATGTGTAATATTAAAAATTTGTTAAATACTACGTACAAATACAAATTTGTGCATTTAATCGACATACGGGTGGCGTTCGAAATCCGTTACATATATGAATTTAACATGCGAAATTAGAATATTTTGAATATTCACTGAAATTTTTTGTATATATGTCCATGGATACTTATTGCATCATATTAATAATTAATTGTTCAAAATTCATAAGGAATAATTAAAATAAATAAAATTTATAGCAAATTTAATGTAATAATTATTATCCTTCCTAAATGAAATATTGTGCAATGTATTTCGTGGCATAGTGGTAATGCTCTTGCTTGTTACGTTAAGGGTACTGGGTTCGAATACACTAAACCTCTTTATTTTTTTATATACGAGTATATTTTGTTGTAATTTTAAGTAAATATCAAATTTAATATAACCAATTTTATCTGATTATGTTCAATAAATATGAAGAAAAAATAAAAAAAAAGCTAAGGAAGTTTGGTAGATTCGAACCTACCACCTTAGACATAAGAAGCAAAAACATTACCACTATTCTACGAAATTCTTGTGCTAAACATTCTTATACAAAGTATAATAATGGCACTCAGCTGTTTCCGTGAACCTTCAAAACAGCTGATCTTGCTGCTCCGTACGGTGTGAAGTTGTTACATTAATAAACGAAAATTTAAACTTAAAATAAATACCTTTATTAAAGCATATTTTGAAAATATAATACCTATTTAGAAGAAAAATTTCATGAAAAAGTAATTTGTAGACTAATATTTATAATTCTAGACAAATTTTAATTGTTAGAGGTCAATGACCCCGCAACAACTCTAGAAAAACTAAAAAGGTTTGTTTCATTTTATGAGCTAAAATATTGTATTTGGAGTATAGAAGTTATAAATATTTCACTTCATTTCAATATTAAATTACTCCCTTATCCTTCAATTAATACATTTCTTTCAAATTTCTATATCGTCAACTGCTCTGATAAAACTTTATGCTTATAATTCCGAAAAGCGTTTAATTACTCTTGGGTGTAAACACTTTGGTGGTAATAAGATAATTGATTATATCCATTGGCAAAATATTCGGAAAATCCGATATATCCTATGAAAACTCACTTTCATCGCAATCATACGGCTCAATATTACTAATTAACTTGATTTTAGCTAAATAACGAAATTGCATGTCAGGTGATAGGTTCTTGAAATATATAGACATTGTAAAAACCTCCTATTAAGCTCGCACAATGAAACACTAGAAAAATTTGTTGTTCTCACCAAAATGTAAGGCAAACTGACTTCAGATTTTGAATTAGCGCCAAGAAAGTTGATTGCCAATGAAGTCAGTTACAGGCCAGGGCAGCAAGATCAGCTGTTTCGAAGGTTACCGGAAACAGCTGAGTGCCCGTTCTCTATAATGTTGTCAATCGCTATCTACATAATTTAAGAATGTCAAAATGTTTTTGCAGCATAAGCAAAAATATGTAATCGATTACTTAGAATGATTTTTCTTATAAATATCTTCAGTTTTTTAGTAATAGTAGGTAAGATTACAATTAAATACATTTTATTTCCCATCTTTTTCAATACTTACTGAACATTTTCTCGAAAAGCCATGAACCACTGATTGCACACCGCTGGTACTGTACAACTACTAAGTCACTATCACGTGGCACAACAAAATTAAATTTTAAAAATTAATATCTCGCTTATTAAAATGAATTTTTAACTCGGGTTTTCACAGGTACTCTTAGATATACTTGTTCTTTAAGAAAAAAAAATTAAAAAAATATGCGAGAATACCCTATTATGTGGATATGAAATTGTAAAAAAGTTACATTTGTGAGTTATGACATAATGATTGACAATGAAGTTGTAATCGCTGCGTTTAAGACAAGGAATGAGCCTCGGCGAAGAATACGTTCTACCACAGACAAACGTAAACGGATACACAGCCTAACGTTAGAAAATGAATTGACATTATATTTAGTTTTAAATTTAATAGATGGCGCAGGCGACGCTTTAAGCAGGGGCGTGCTGGATGAGGCATTGCTGGCCGGGATTTTAAAGAAAAGTGCAGGCCACGAGTAATTTTTTTATCAGCATATTTCAGAACTAATAATTTTGAGATCTGTGGTATCACTATAATAATTATTTGATTAACTCTGAAAAAGTTACCACATGTCTTGCTCCTTAAAAGGACAATTTGATAATATTTTGACAGAAAGTTATAAGATTTAAAAATTTCAGAAATATTTGCATTGAATGCTACAAGAAAGTTATTGTATTCTTACAAGAATATCTAGTTTAGGGATAAATTATTCTAAAATTTCAAAAGATTGTTTTATAAAATCAGGCATTTTTAACTTGTAACACAAGTTAAATACACATGCTATTCGGGTCGGGGCTTCTATTACCAGCAGGGATGGCAAAATACATGTATAAAAGTCCTGTATAAAACGTATACAAATTATAATACGTTCTTATAAAATGTATGTATTTATATCGGTATAATACCTATGCTTTATACATTTCATACTGTATAAAACGTATTATACCTTTTGAACAGTACAAAAATATTTGGTGTTTATTATTATTATATAATTTCATACACGTATATTTTATTTTTATACAGTATGATACGTATGTATAATACATGAACTGTATAAAATGTATATCACGTATGTACGCTACGTATTTTGTATAAAATGTATAATACATATATTTTTATACTCCCACGTATTATTATACTCTTTTATACATTTTATTTTATACGCTGCCATCCCTGATTACTAGTACAGATTCCATTGTAATGTTTGGCTGGGAATAATTGATAATTATTTAATTGGTCCATTTTTTAATCTCTACGGTTAACAATGAAGGATTTATGAAATTTTTGAACAGTGATTTCTTGGATTTAATGGAAGAATTACCATTAAAGGTGGACGAAATTCTTGGTGTCAATTAGATGGTTGCCCATCACATTACGCTATGCTAGAAATCTCGCTAGAAATATAAGGGAATGGTTGAATCATCATCATAGACGCTGGGTTGGTCGGGTTGAACCTGTATTGTGGTGTGGCTTATAGCTAGCGTGCTCCCCTGATTTAGCAATCCTGTACAATGTCGAGGAGTAATTGCATTACCTATTAACGAATCTATGCGATGCCAAGCTTGTTGAAGTGTTCAAGGTCATTATTTGGAACAAATTTGTAAAATGGTATGTAATTTATCATTTTTTAAAATAAACTTATGAATTTTATGATTATATTATTGTCAAAACTAGAAATTCTTAAAAGAATACAGTACCTAACGTCCTTATAAACACACATACCTTATGCAAACAACTCGAAACGAAGCATCTGTGAGAATTTGCTTACAGCTTACATGAACTTGTCTACTTATTTTTAAGACTTTTATTTAAAAGTTTTGTTGCTTAATTTTAAAATACCTGTAGAAGTAATTTATTATTTATTTGTAAATCTTTGCGCCTTTATAACTTTCTGTCAAAATTTTATCAAATTCTCTTCTTTTAGAGCAAAAGAATAAGGTAACTTTTTCCTCGTTAATCAAATACAATACTGTATATTAATACCATAGATCTCAAAACAATTAGTTTAGATGTGCTGATAATTAAAATGTAATCGAAATCTCAGATAGCAGCGGTCCACCGGGCAATTGCCCGGTGTCCCGGCGGGCCAGCACGCCCCTGGCTTTAAGCGTTTGAAAAGTTGAGAACAAGGCGGTAGAATATGTCCATAAAATATTTTAATTTTTTTTAAAACTTTTTTGGAGCTCTTACAGTGTTTGTAAATCGATTAACACCTTCGCTGCCATAGCGAACATCATGACAAAATGTATTGAAAGAAGCAATGTGGCACCTAAGATATTTTGACTATCTTGGTTTTTCGATATGGCTATTAGTAAACGTTTTAGAGATGTATCCGCTATTTGTGTATACAAGATAAATTAATATATTTTTTTTTTTTTTGAAGAGGCCAAGGGTACACTCCAAGCATCAGGTATACCACATATGTATGAGTATATCATTGTCTTCTAAAAAAGCAACATTTGTGAAAACAAATAAAATTCTTTATTGATAATGATGATAATGTTACAAAAAACCTAAATTATACAAAATAATTGTTATTAAAAAAATTAAATAATTATTAAAAAGATACATAACGAAATATGTACCTATGCTACTTTGTGAAATATTTTAAAACAAGGTAAACAATACATAGAATGTCCCGGACAACGATTTAATTATTTCATTATACTGTTTTTACCTTCCGTCACCTTCAGGTAAGGAAGGTATTGTCTTTGGTCAAAAAATTCGATGATGAGTTTATAATGAATAAGCACGTTTTAGGGTCCCTAGAATACGATTTTACTATTTTTACGATGATGTCTGTATGTATGGATGTATATATGTTTTAATTTCTCTTCTTTACATCCAAATGAAGAGCTGATTAGATTTTGGTTAAAATTGGTCGACCGGGAGTACCCTAATTTGAAGATTTTGACAGTTTTTCTTGAAAAAATGCTGTTAAATATCATTTTTTCATATTTAATGTTATTATAAATATTGAAGAATATTTTATTCTCTATACGATTTGATTACATTTTTATACTTTATACTCAATAGATATAGAGTTAAAAAATTATAAAGAAATTAAATTTCATGAAACAGCCAGCTTTGCTATAAACATGGAAACATCTACTATATTAAGAAAATTCTGACTGACAGATGTCAATGTCAAGTGCAATCAATTGACATAGTATGTTTGTGTTATAATTTTACTGGAAATATAGAAACTTTCTGTATGGAATTTGTACAAAATACATAAATAAATAAATATATCACGGCATAGTACCCATTGCTGGGTGTGCCAATCTGCTTTGTACGCAGATATCGGTAATGATGATGACATATTTGTACCGTGCGGGCGTTTACCAGGCGACACCTAACGGGCACTCATTGCTGGCGTGGAGAGTGCACCACAGGGGTCAATTTTGTGCCATTTAAAATTCGAAATTGGCGTCGGTCGAGATCGAACCCGGTTCCCCAGATTCGAGACCAGACACTCTGGCACGCGGCCACGAGACCCCATAAAATACATAGAACTGACTTAAGGTAATGTACTGGAAATATTGAATCTTTTGTAAGAAACTTTCTGTGTAGAATTTGTTCAGAGTACATAGAACTGACGGAAGGTAATGTGCTGGCCACATCAGATTTTTTTCTTATAGCAACCAACACAATATTTTCACCTTGTCCCAGAACTCCTATTATACTACATAGATGAAAACAGACATACAGAATGCAACAATTCAGAAATATTGTACTTATTGTCCATACAAATTTATTCGTGTCCGCCGATTCCGTTGTGTCCGCTAAAGGTGTCTGCTATGACGTAAGAAAAAAGATATATAAAATTGCAGACTTGTTTAGCTATTGGGATTTTCAAATAAGAAAACCCTAACTAGCGGCGAATATTAGAACTACAAACAGTGGTACACATTTGACATTTAGATGAAACTACAACTTTATCACTACAAAAACTCTATTACACATATTTAATTTATAAATAATAAATACTAATAAACGAGAAAATAATACGAAAACTAAAGATACACAATTGAGAACAATGTGACGTTTACAAATGTCAACAAAAATTGTACCATTGTTTAATGCGATCAGCGCCATCTCTTGATACTTGAAAATCCCAATAGATTACAATTGTACAAAAACATATATTCACCCCTATTTTGTAAGAAAGTTTTTATTTCGTAGCAACATTGCTATAGCAAATAACCAATAATAATTGCGAACACTGAATAAAATATAAAAATGAAAGGATTTATATTTATTTGTATTGGTTAATTTTTTTAGCAACGTTGCTGACAACAACTTTCTTACAAAGTAGGGCTGTTTAAAGGTTACAGTAAATTAAAAATACATAAATAGGAATCTAGCTTAATTAAACATGGCTAATAATTTTTGCAATATTAACACTCATTTCAGTTAAAATATTTTTTAATACCATCCCTACACATTCATAGCATTCCTCCAGTGGTGTCTGGTAAACCTGACCTATTGTCATTGGGGATTGATTAATTGTAATTGGTATAGTTAGTGTCAAGATAAAATGCACATCATAAAATATTTGCAAGGGTAACGAATAGAGAGGTATTCAGTATTCCAGTTACCAAATTTTACGTAGATAATGTAAATTAGTAAGGGCAAAAATTGCAAAAAATTCTCAGCAAAAAGAAAACATTTCAATCAATTAGATCAGTAGTAAGTATACCGAGAAGTATTGATATTTACTAAAATTATCATAACATAACATTTATTGTACATTTAACACCTTTACTGGGCGGTCATTCCAAAATTGTCCCATAACTGGTACCTTATAACAGGGCCGGTTATGTGGTTTGATAGTTTTATTTTAATTTTATCTTCCATAATTAATTAGTTATTAATAAAAATACGAGCGGACACCGGTGTATTCCGTTGGCGCAATAATATTACATACTGCCTTTTAGATCTCAAAGCGCCATAGCGGACACATTTTAATTTTCATTACGCCACAGCGCCACAGCAGACACCTTTAGCGGACACAACGGAATCGGCGGACACGAATAAATTTATATGGTCAATAAGTGCAATATTTTTGAATTGTTTCATTCTGTAAGTCTCTTTTCATGTGTGTAGTATAACAGGAGTTCTAGTATAAGCAGAAATTATTCAGTTGGTTGGTATAAGAAAAAAAAGAGCAATATAATGAAATACCTAAATTCGAAAGTCAAAAAAGTTATAAAATATTGCGTGAAAATCCTACCTTGTTTTAAAATATTTCACAAAGTAGCATAGGTACATATTTCGATTTGTATCTTTTCAATATTATTTAATTTTTCTAATAAACATAAATAAATAAAATAAATATATCACCATTGCTGAGTGTGCCAATCTGCTTTATACACAGATATCGGTAATGATGAAATATTTGCGCCGTACGGGCGCTTACCAGGCGTCACCTCACGGGCACTCATTGCTGGCGTGGAGAGTGCACCACAGGGGTCAATTTTGTGCCATTTAAAATTGGAAATATTTGGCGTCGGTCGGGATCGAACCCGGTTCCCCAGATTCGCGACCTGACTCTCAGGCACGCGGCCACGAGACCCCATAAACATAATTTTGTATAATGTATGATTTCTGTATTATCGTCATTTTTAATAAAGAATTTTATTTTTCACAAATTTTTCTTTTTAGAAGACAATGATTTACTCATAAATAAATAAATATATCATCGCGGAATATTACCCATTTCTGGGTGTGTCAATCTGCTTTGTACACAGAATTCGGTAATAATGACATATTTGTACGTATGTGTATGTATACCTTATTTTTGCAGTGTCCGCTTGGCCTCTTCAAACAAAAATATTGATTTATCTTGTGTACGCTCTGGCACATCTCTAAAACTCTTATTAATAGCACAGACAAACGTAAACCCATTTATAGTTAGCCATATCGAAAAAACAAGATACATGGCGTAAATCGAAAAAAAAAACTCTAGCGGACACCGGTGAAAGCGAAATATCACGATGTCCGATATGGCAGCGAAGGTGTTAATCGATTTACAAATACTGAAAAGCCGCCAAAATAAGTTTTTCAAACAAATTTTTTTTTTTTGGCATATTCTATATTCTATAGCAGTGTAAAATTTGAAGATATAAAAATTATTTCATACGATCTGGTCGGTCTGTATGATCGTAAATGTATTGATTCTAAGAATGTTAATTCATGTGGATACCCTAGGTAGGAGAGCAACGGCGTTAGCACTGCATAGCTTATGCACATGTCCAATGCGTGTAAACAGTCATAAAACGCTGATGACAGCAGCGGTAGAACTTTTTATAAAATGTGCAACTATTATGATTTAGGAATGCATGTAAACAATCATAAAACACTATCCACCCAGAGAACACTCGATTTCGTCAGTCATACCGTTATAAGCTAACTGCAGGCCATGTAACATACAACCATAATTAGAGCGTAATACAAATAGTTTAATTTTCCTTTTAGGTAAACCAAAATATCAGTGAGGACACTGAATGGGATCAGGATGGCCGAATGTTACGCCACAAATTATGGTAGTTAATTATATATATATATATATATATATATAAATTATGTAAGGCCCTGTAGATATTTCACAATAATCATATCCTGTTTGTGTAAGCGAGACCTCAACCAAGCTTCCCTTGGAAAGTTTCCATCTACCCACACGTATGATAAGAAACAGTTTAAATAGGCTGTAGAATTAGATAAGCTTGTTCAGTTCATTTAAGTCTTTGGGCAGTTATGCTGTTGTATAGTAATTAAATAAATAATTTTTTTTAAACAATTATTAAATCGAGAATTTAATTTATATATATATATATATATATATATATATATATATATATATATATATATATATATATATATATATATATATATATATATATATATATATGATATACTATTTATATAATTTGGGAGATAGTTGTATTTGATATGTGGCTAGAGGAAGAGTATTCGTAATAAAAGAGTGTTTATTTGATATTTGACTCCTTTATTTTGCTATGATCGTAATAATATTGTCTAAAATTGCCAGTGCAAGTGTAATTCACGTTCACGGACGTTTATATTAATTGTGTTCCCTAACTTCTTCAATAATTTCTAAAACCTCATCAATTCCATATTGCAGTTTGAAAAATATACGCTATCCGAACACCTTCTTTCAATATGCATATTTAAATTGCTGTTTAGTTACGATGACTACGATGAAAAAGTGTCTATGAATGAGTAAAATGCGTTACTAAGGATAAACACTGTCTAAATTAAAACAGTGTTTAAATATTTAAACAGTGTCTAATGCAATGTTCCGTAAGTCAACCAAAAAAAAACAGTATCTTGATTCCGGGTACACCAAAGTTCCTTAATATTTTCATCTATTTCGGGACAGATTGATATTGAATTTTGACATTTAAAATTGCCACAATCTAACAAAAATAAAAATTTAGTAAATGAATGATAACGTTAAATATGACAACGAAATTGTACATTTTATTACATTTAATGCCAATAGTAATAATAATAATAATAATAATAATAATAATAATAATAATAATAATAATAATAATAATAATAATAATAACACAACTAACATTGTAACAAATATAATGTTTTCATACTTACATCTATAATAATTATTACAAATACCACTAATGCGGTTTACAATTTGACATTGATGTATATCCTTTGATTTTGTCATGATGATGTTTGAAAGTAGCGGTAGTAAGGATAAAAATACCAGAGAAACCAGAATTATTTCGTAGTTACCGTAGTCCGACTATTTACCAACCTTTTTCAGGAACCGCGTTCCAAATAGAAACCGGTAAATAATTTCAGGACTTACGGAACATTAAACCGTAAACCTGATCGAACCGGTTTCATTACGGAACATACTATCAAGAAAGTAGTCTCTAAATACAAAAATGAACGAAATGTCAAAATTAAACAGTGTTTAACTTTAACACTGTTTAAATTTTTGTTTCTGAATAGGCCTGTAAATATAACGATTTGGATTAACCATATTGGTAAAACGAATAAAGATGTTAATTTTAGAAATAAAAACATATTGTTCCCTCATAAATTGTTGTATACAAAAACACATATATACAATAATTGAACTTGAAAGCACAAGTGAAACACATTGATTACACAATAATAATATTTGTTGATGACAATAAATTATATATATATATATATATATATATATATATATATATATATATATATATATATATATATATATATATATATATATATACAGGGTGATTCATCGGTCTGTCCTCTCTCTATAACTCTTTTATTTTAAGTCAGATAGAAAAACTCTTTGAATATAATTTATATGATATATTATTGTCTATCTACGTACCATATGCATTTGTATACAGGGTGCTCCGTTTATGCGCAACAATATGTAACTTTATATTTCTTAATGGAACACCCTATATTTATTTATTTATTTTGATAGTAAATTAGATTCCCTTTAAAAAAGTATTAAATAATAAGGGGTCTAAAATTATAAATTAAGAAGTTATTTACGTCCATAAAAAATAGTAGTTCAGAGTGGAAAAACCCATAATATAATACAAAATTTTGATCCTTTTTTATTAATACTTATTTTAAACATTACACTAATTCCAAAGAAGCTATTAAAATTTAGTGACAGACTAAATAATGCAAAATTATAATAAATGCTCGAAAACTTGTCCTTCAATTTCAATAGATTTTTCTATTATAAATATTATATTAACCATCTCATCTTTACTAAAATTTGAATTATTCATTTTCACATCAACATCAACAATGATAAACTAAGAGTATTTGTACAATTTGTTTGTTTAAATTCGAAACAATTGATCAAATTATCCATAGCTTACCATGTTAATAATAACATCATAGATACATATCATTCAACGAATAAAGGTAAATAACTTCTTAATTTATAATTTTAGACCCCTTATTACTTAATACTTTTATAAAGGGAATCTAATTTACTATCAAAATAAATAAATAAATATAGGGTGTTCTATTAAGAAATATAAAGTTACATATTGTTGCGCTTAAATGGAGCACCCTGTATATAAATGGATATGGTACGTAGATAGATAATAATGTGTCATATAAATTATATTTGAAGAGTTTTTCTATCTGACTTAAAATAAAAGAGTTATAAAGAGAGGACAGACCGATGAATCACCCTGTATATATATATATATATATATATATATATATATATATATATATATATATATATATATATATATATGTATATATATATAGTGTGTTTGAAAAAGTTGTTACACCCATTTATCTGGCTTATTATTGCAGATACGCTTATTGCTCATAGGACATAATTTATTCAATACAATATCTGCGATTATATTATATGAAAAGTGTAATTCTGGGACTTCCAGTATAACCGGAAGTGATATCAACTTTGTAAATTTAAATACAACCTATACAAGTTTTTTTATACATTTAGATTGTATTTTTTATTCTCTTTACGACCATACCAAATTTCTTAGTATTTACCATATTCATTTTTTTTAAATAAATACTTTCTTTTGCTGAAATTTTATCATTAATGGATGTAATTTAATATGTGAGAAGGCTATGACAGTAATTGTTTTCATGTTAATCTGAAATAAATAATATGAAATTCAAAATTTACAAGTAATAAAATCTTTACTCAATATGTCCCCCATTTAAATTAATACATTTTAAAATACGTTTTCTTAATTCTCGCATAACACTATTAAGCTCTCTTCTGTCAATTTTTTGCACCGCTTCACGAATTTTTAATACGTCCCCGAAAATAAAAGTTGAGAGGGGTCAGATCTGGTGATCTAGCTGGCCAATGTATTGGCCTGTGACGACCAATTCATTTTTGCCCGAATCTGTTGTTTAACCAGTTAGTTATTGGTCGAGCAGAATGAGCTGGTGCTCCGTCTAATTGAAAATAAAGTTGTCTTCTTGTCTCTAATGGCAAATCATCTAAATAATTTTCAACTTCATTATTCAAAAAAATTAAAAATTCAATAGTATTCAAACTGTTTAAAAATACGGGCTCAAATATTCTATTTCCCAGTATCCCACACCATACGTTTACTCGATATGAATACTGACTTTTGCATTGTATTATCCAATTCGGATTTCTATGAGACCAGTGACGTAAATTTTGTGATAAAACTACACCATTTGTGGTAGTTGCTTTGTCAGTAAAGAAAATATTACAATGAAAATTTGGAATGGTTAATATTTTCTTGTTCAACCAATGACAATACTGTAACCTTTGTGGTGGATCATTTATTTGTAAGGTATGTAAAATTTTTGGTTTAAATGGCCTGATCTTATTTTTTCTTAGAATTTTGTACACTTGATACCTTGTAAGTCCTGAATTTTGCGCAATGCTTTGTAAACTTAATCTTGGATGAAGGTGAACAAAGGCTAAGACATCAATAGACCAGAAAAGTAAGGTTAGAATTTACTTTTGGCGCGAGTTCATAGTTTGAATTCCTCAGTATAGATTTCTTATGGAAGTGTGATTTTACAGACAAAAAAAAAGATATTTTGTAAAAGAAATTAAACAGCTCTTGTTAATAATTCGATAGTTTGTTTATTCAGTAATAGATTGCAATAGTTTAAACCCGTGGAAAAGGTAAAGTATGAAAATTATTAGAAATTAAAATGCTTCGTGTAATCGAGAATTCCGTATGTCTTTGATAGTACCTTAATCTGAAGTGAGACCACTATATCAAGTATGAGCAAGATAGATAATTAACTGACAGCTGTTAAGTGAGTTAACCTTTATGTTCTGTAGCTTTTGTGTTTTTTTGAATATTCTTTGTGTAAAAAGTTAATAAATACAAAAATGCGAGTTTTAACTATTGCCGCTATAAATGATTTCTTCGTGGACGACAAAAATTGTGTCAAAAATGGAGAAAATGCTTTTAATTCAAACAATGTGTTGAGTTGTGACTTCGATGCCGAAATGTTTGTTTTAAAGGGTTGTGTTCAAGCAAGGATGCGAAAATGCCAATACGAAGTTATGGTAAGAATATAACTTTATAGAAAATAATAAACGTTTATAATATTTCGTATGGTTGCAGATTTTCTTAAGAAACGACTACACCATCGAGAAAAGTACATGTAGCTGTCCAAGAGGCGAATTTATATGTCACCATATGGCTGCACTTGCATTCCATGCCCATTATAATTTGTCTCGGACAGATATACCTTGCCCTTGGGTTTCTCGTCCTCGACAAGGTCATCTACAAGATGAAGCAATGGCTTTACCACAATATTCTTTCAATTCGGAAGTTTCAAGTAGATGTAACAGTGAAGATATTTTTAAGAAGAGTCTTGAAGATATTGACCACAATATGGGACTGCTTTGGCTCATTGCTCCAGACCCTAATGCCTGTGATGAAAATATTCTTATATATATAGAAAATCTTCTGGTGTCTGAAGAATTTTTGAGTAGTTTAAATAAGCAAGAATTTTTGGAACCAAAATTGAAAATTTCTGAAGCGAAAATTGAAGAAGTTGCTGGGAAAACAGTTGGCCAATCTGAAAATTCTCTTTGGTTGATATGCAGGAAACATAGAATAACAGCATCAAATTTTGGTGCTGTACTTAAAGCTTACGCTATTAATAGTTTTCCTAATTCTTTATTTAAAAGATTGGCAGGTAAAATTTGAATAACATTTAACTTCCATGTTTATGTGAATACATTTATCTAAATTTTAGGATCTTATAACCTCGACGGGATCAAGCAAATTCAGTATTGGCGAAGAACTGAAAAAACCGCCATTATTTCTTTTGAAAAAAAAGAAAACGTTAAGGTGGAACCAACAGGATTGTGGCTTGATCCTTGTGGGTACTTAGGAGCTAGTCCAGATGGTTTCATAGGTATGTAAAAATTAGCTATTGTCTAATACAATTTAGTGAAATATGTATTGTTTTCTCTTACAAGGTACTGATGGTCTGATTGAAGTGAAGTGCTCATATACACATCGCGATTCAAACCTTGAAGAGGTACTAACCAAAAAAGATATAATCTTTTTTAACAATGGTCAGTGGAATTTGAATATGGACCATGCGTATTACCATCAAATTCAGGGACAATTATATTTGACCAGACGTAAATATTGCAAACTGATACTTTACAGTTCTCAGTCTAGTTATTTATCATATTGAGAAATCTGCAGACTGGGAATCAAAACTGACTTTGTTGAAAAATTTTTATTTTGATTATTATATACCATATATCTGCAAAAATTAGTAAATTTGAATAAACTTGTTTTTCATTATTTCGCAATTATGTCTATATGTGTACATATATTTGTGTATGTTCATGATTTTATGTATACAAGATCTCAAATAAAATCAAACAGAAAATTTTGTAGTTTTTTTTATATGCCTTAAGATTAGATTTTCAAATTTATAAATCAGAAGTGGTAAATTATACCAATTTTTTTTTCTTGTACTTGTAATATGTTATGTAAACATTTGTTATAATTAAGAACGGTAATATGTTAATTAAAATTTTTGAAAAAAAAATTCTAAATGGTACCACAGAAGAATTAAAATATAATTTAAAACCGCTGCTTTTAGTGAAATACAAAAACGATTTTTGAGTGACGTCAAAAATTAAATATGTCAATAACTTTCTTTGTACAGGGACATTTGGTCGAGAGGTAAAGTGCTGGGCACATAAGATTTTTTTAAAAATAACAGAATATAATGTATCTTAAACTTGAAGATATTGCTTTGTTCGTAGTATAACTTATAATAAAATTATCACAAAATATAAGGCACAAAATAACAAAAAATAATTCTCTAATAAATAATATACACACACAGGCAAAATTACGGGAACGCTAATAAAAGCTATGTATTTAAAAAAGTATGAACCCTTTGTCTTTCATATTTGTGTTGGTTATTCTGCATCTATCTACAACAAATAACAAATTAAGATATATACCTAAATATAGCCACCTACGAAAGATTGAGCATCATTCATCGAGGTGATAAATATTTCTGTCTTTAGTTTTATTAAATATGGGTGTTTTATTCACATTTATTATAGATTAAGGGTTAACAATCATTTCTGCTTTTGTTGTTTCAATTGTAAGTATTTAAAGTAAGAAAACTATTTTTCAAAAAAATTATTTTTAAGCAAAATTAATAATAATTTTTAATTAAAAAATTTTATATAATGGAAAATTTAATTTAATTAAAAAACTCAAATTTTCCATTATGTATAACAAATAATAATTATTATTAATTTTTACTCAAAAATAATTTATTGAAAAAAAAATCTTACTTTAAATTCTTACAATTGAAACGACAACAAAAACAGAAACGATTGTTAACCCTTCATCTATAGTAAACACGAATTAAACTACATTTAATAAAACTAAGGACAGAGCAATATTTATCACCACGATGAATGGTAATCAATTTATAGTAGATGGCTTTATTTAGGTGTTATATCGTCATTTCTTGTAGATGTAAAATAAGCTACACAAATATGGAAGACAGAGGGGTCATACTTTTGTACATACACAGCTTTTTTTGGAGTTCCCCTAATTTTGCCGATGTGTTTAGTAAATGATTGAGTAGATTCCATAATCGGAATTACAGACATGTATGTATGTATAAATAATAAACATAAGTCTCTATATTGCACAAACAAATATCTAAAGACTAATTTAGTCTTCTGGATCCAAAAGGCCCTCAATTTCTTTTATTAATGGGTTTTGCAAATTAACTAGACTTGAAACACAACTGTTGCGTGTTTTTTCAGTGAACTTGGAATTAAATTTAAAATTCTAAAAGCCTTTATCCTGGCATTAGCTCTCTCCACATGAATTCTACACCTGGCTATGTTCATGGTTTCTATTGCCTCTTCACGTGTAAAACGCCTGTTCATTAGAAATGGCGGCATATTCACATGTACTCCTGCAGGTACTAAATCTTTTATTAAAAAGCCTTTGTCCACCATGATCATGTCCCCGGGCGTTAGCTGGTCACTTATTTTTGAAGCTTCATATATTTTTTTATCCGACACAGAACCAGGGTACAGGTCACTGGCATACACAACAACACCATTAGGAGCTACGCCAACTAAAGCCTTAAATGTATTTGCGTGTTTGTAATTGCTGTAGGATTCTTTTTGCTGCTTTATGTTTGTTGGTCTATGTATTCTTAGTTCAGTGCAATCTAAAATCAGTCGGCAGTTTGTAAAGGATGAAAATGAGCTTGGTAAACAAGTTTTCGTTTTTCGCTGAGACGGAATTTCCTTTAAAAACGTTTTATGTAAAGTTTGATGTAATAAATATAGCCAGGTAAAAAAAGTATTTGGAACTGTTGTTGTACTACAACCAAATCTAGTAGCCAAATCTAAGTGCGGTAAGTTCAATCTTAATTTCATTAAAGTTAATAACAGTTGATCTGCTTTTGAGAACCGAGTGACTTTCCAACCATAAAAATATTTGAAATCAAATGTTACTAAATAATTTAATAGCGCGTCAAACGTTTGTTGATCAGGTAGTCCAGTGTATAGAGCCATCAATTTATTGTTGTCCTTTATTTGGTCGTAAGAAAATAATTTTTCTGACTCCAATTTAGTCACCTGCTCTTCCAAACTTTTAACTTTACTCCTTAGCAACACAATTTCCTCCTTTAGCTCATCAAAGGTTTTTCCATCATCTAAACTGCTGGTTGTAGATTGAGATGTTGAAGGTGCCGAGCTTAGTGCCGAGGAGGAAAAGGTAGATTCTTCTGATGATACTTTGCTGATAAACAAAAATTAATATTAAAACATACGAAAAAATACAAATGTTACAGTTACCTTAGTTTACGAGTTTTTTTTTTCGGGGCTGGTAATAGTGAATCTTTTCTTAACATTATGTGCGAAAATAGTTGGTGCATTTTTCTTGTCCCCGTTTACAAAATGACAACTGCAGACTCGTGAAGTTTTGGACAAAACTCTATCTGTTCGGCTAAAATAAATGTTGAAATTAGTTTCTGATTAATTAAATTATATAAATAAAACTAAACATTATATTACGTACCATGACAACAGACGTGTCCACCTTTTAAAATCTTCTGCATCACGAGGTACTGCAAACATTTTGCAACCTTCTCTGTGGTCATGACTGCACCCAGGGGCGAAGCACAACACCATTTTTTGGTAAAATGTAATAAATAAACACGCACTCAATAAACATATAAAACCGGGCATAAAACAATAAACTATTTCAAATGTATGAAAGGGGTGCATACATTTTGCGAGTTTCACGACTTTCTGTGATATTATTTGAAGTATTTTATTAATTTTTAAAATTACATCAGCATATCCCGCCATTCCGTCAGTAATAATATGTCAGCGCAACAGAAGCTATGACGCATGCGCCAAAGTTGTATGATCACATCGAGACATACGTTCATCGCAATTTGTAGTGTTGGATTATTATTTAAATAATTATAAATTGTGCACAGTTCATGCGAATATTATTGTACGAATCTGGAGATAAAGGATCGGTCTAGGTGCTACATATAATGATTTGCATAAGAGATTTACTTTTATGAGATTTTTCGGCTTTTAAAGTTGAGCAAAAATTTCCTAGGTAAGAAATACATGGGGAGTAAAATTATGTTCTCAGTGTTATGAACTGAGTTTGAATTTGGCGCCTAAATTTGACCGTTACACTTTTCTGGTCTATTTCATTATTCTGGTTACACATCAAATTTTCGTTATTTTTTTGCAAACTGATACACTATTTTTAAAACGCCGAAAAAAATTTCCTACCATAGCATAAGATAAATTTCGCCCAGGATGTCTTGTATTAAATTCTTCTGCCGCTTCTCTAAAACTTCTGTTATTATCTCCTACTAATAATACTATCTCCACTTTATCTTCCATTGTCAGCACCATTGTAATTAATTTTATTATTTATTAATAACAAACGACAAAGGTATGACCGTTCTAATTATAGTATATTCCGTAACTTAACCACGACCGTGGTTATGGTTCAAGTGGTCAGGTTATGGTCACTGAAAAGTGGTTGTGATTCGGAACATCTTGGTTGATTTGTGTCGGTAAAGCAGGGAACCACCGCGTCATTAGAAATAAGTGACAACATAACTTTTGTCTATCCTTATATTAACGTAAATATTATACATATCATTATATAGTATATAGTAATTATATGTTTATACAATATTATTTATTATATTATAAGATATAAGAATATGACCACAACAACCACAAAAAAAAAATTGTGGTCGTCGTGGTGACGAAAAAGTAACCAAAACTTTCAGAAATCACATTCCGAAATTGAACCGCGATCCTGAAATTATGTTTTGGTTACATTACGGAACGCATAACCAGAACCTTGGTCATCGCGGTTAAGTTACGGAATATACTATTAGTATATCATGAAAACAATCGAGAAAACAATTGCTGTCCTTGCCTTCTCACATATTAAATTACATCCATTAATGATAAAATTTCGGCAAAAGAAAGTATTTATTTTTAACAAATGAATATGGTAAATACTAAGAAATTTGGTATGGTCGTAAAGAGAATAAAAAATACAATCTAAATTTATAAAAAACTTGTATAGGTTGTATTTAAATTTACAAAGTTGATATCACTTCCGGTTATACAGGAAGTCCCAGAATTACACTTTTCATATAATATAATCGCAGATATTGTACTGAGTAAATTATGTCTTATAAGCAATAAGCGTATCTACAATAATAAGCCAGATAAATAGAAGTAACCACTTTTTCAAACACACTATATATAATGAAATAAAATAAACAATTAGTCACAATGATTGCAACATTGTTCGTAGTTATAATAATAAAATAAAAGTATAACAATGAAAAATGTTAAACATGCGGATAATTTCTATTAAATGTTCTTCCTTTCTTATCTTTTAAATTTTACACCAATACTATACTAAAAACTTCAGACAAAATGTCGAATTTACCACTAGCATCAAATCTTAAACTGGTCAATTAAATGGATAATGTGGACAGTTTCAGTTCCCAATAAACAGTTAACTACATAAAGTTTATAAACTGGTAGATAGACTATTTATAAACAGTCATGTAATTTATGTAACAGTCACCATTACTTCACTTTTAACCAGAGCAAGAAACCGGTTTTTTTAAACCTGTTAACTGGCATTTTAACTCCTAAAAGATTATTATTAACCAAAACCGAAATCAATATTTTTATTTAAGAAAAAATCGGTAGGCAACTATTAACGAAAATAAATTGAAACCGGTTTTTTTAAATGGTCACAAAAAAAGGTAAAAGTGCACTGTTATTCAAACTTTCTAACATTTTTAATTATAATAAAAGTATTACACTAAAATAAATGGAAAAAACATTTTTTAACGAGCATGGAAGAATAATATGAGTTTTATTTACCTGATGATTTTGTTAACCGATTAATTTAACGGTTTTAATAAAACCGTTTGAGAATTACGTTCTTGATTTCGGTTAACCTATAACCGTCCATTTCGGTTTCTTACCCTGATTTTAACCTTGTATTAACAAACCGACCCTAAATGATTCAGGTATTATTAATAGAGCATTTTGTCAAAAATCAACCAGAGTTCTCCCAATGTGTCCGACAAAGCAACGGTGGTTACAAAATAGTGTAAAAGAGTACCAATCTTTGAATATACAGAAAATTTATAATTTTATTATATACACTGTAAATTATGGTGTAACTATGGACCATAATATTGTTTGTTGAAAATATTTACAACGGGCACATCTAGTACCAAGTCTAGTATACTTATAATAACTAAGTTAATAATAAATTCCAAACAAAGCTTTAAAAAAGCTCAATTAAACCCAAAAAAAACTCACCGGGCCGGTTTTTTAGACCCTGGGGTTTTGCCAGCTCTTCTTTCAGCAGTAAGTATAAATACTGCAGTAATACATCAAGTGGAATTATTTTCACGGTAATGAGTCTTCATATGGACTTTGAGATTATCGTTTCGGGTAAACGATTTTTCACATATAGAACAATGAAATTCCTTAGTCCCACTATGAGAGATCATATGGAGTTTGAAATGATCGTTTCGTGTAAACGATTTTTCACACATAGAACAATGAAATTCCTTAGCCCCAGTATGAATTTTCATATGTCTGGATAGACATTCATTTCGTTTAAACATTTTATCGCATATTGTACACTTATAGTCTTTTCTTTCACTATGAGTTTTCATATGTCTGGATAAATGTCCACTTCGTTTATATTGTTTATTACATGTGGTGCATTTATATTCATTTATTTCAGAATGGATTTCCATGTGTCTTTGTAATCCAATATTAAACATAAATAATTTATTACACGCGGAACACTGAAGTTTCATATGGTCATTTACAAGATCTTGTGTAAATAAATTATGACAAGTAGGACAGCGTAATCCCATTGTATGTTGTTTTATATGAAATTTTAAATCACACTCTTTTTTAAATATTTTTCTACATACAGAACATATGTATTTTGTGTTTTTGTGTGTTTTTATATGCTTTACCAAATATGACTTCAGCGTAAAACTTTGATTACATTCTGCACAACAAAAACTGTTTGAATTAGTATTTTCAGTTTTCCAAATATCATTATTTATAGTAATTATGCTGTCATATTCTTTGTCAATCTGGTTATCGTTATCAATTATACATTCTTCCTTTATATTTTGCAAAATATTTTCATAAAATTCGCAGTCCTGCATATTTTTTTTCAGCTGTTCTTCTTTAATCTCAAAATCTTCAAAATGTTGATGATTTATTGTTATTGTATCCTCGTCCTGCACAACAACGTTAAGCGTGAGCAATTGAGTGTCCATGGATAATTCTTCATTAATTAATAATTAACGAATGAAAAATCGTTCCACAAATGGAACAGATGCACACAAGAATTCTTTCCAACTTGATGATTGCCTGAAACATAAATTTTCAATTCTGTATACAGACTGTAACAGCTAAACGTGCTACCTGAAATAATTTCTATTTTAAGATACAATAAAATACTACAAGATAATATTATAGAAGACGAAGGGGGCATCCGGTTAGAGACGAAAATATTTTTTTCAACCAGTGTTTCTCAAGTTACAATACAAGGATATATATTTTTAAATGAGATAGTATTTATTTTTTAGGCTCATTCGGTAGAGTATTTTTTCTGAATTCAACCATGTAATCATTTTATATCCTTACATAACAAAAATATTCGGAAAAATTCATTTGAAATTTAAATGGATAGTTATTTTTCTGTAGAATATGGTATGAAAAACAAAAACTGATATTTCATATTACTTTTTTAAGATGGAAATCAAACAGAACACTATTATTAAAGTTAACAAATATTTGTTTCGTTTTAATTTAAGCTCTTTTTTACATAGCCTACTGAATATATGACACTATAAAAATAAAATTCATTTAAATTTTAATAGAATTTTTCTCAATATTTTTGTTATGTAAGGATATAAAATGATTACATGTTGAATTCGGAAGAAAATACTCTATCGAATGAGAATAAAAATATATACCATCCCATTTAAAAAGTATAGCATCTTTCATAATAGGCCCGTATTACGAGCGCACTTTTATAAAAGCGCTTTTATATTATATGGAGCATTATATTCTATGAGGAATATGCTCCATAAAAGTGTTGTTATTATTATAATAGAAGTGCCAAAGAAATTATTTCAGGTAGCTAGTTTAGCTGTATTTCTTTTTTCCTCTGTTTTCAATTTTGACGTGTTCTTTTATTCTATTGTAGGATCAAGATTTATGAGAATAAACATGCTTCAAATAAATGTTGGAACAAGTGAAGTACAAGTACAATAGTACAAATAATATTAACTCAAAATTTTAGTTACCCTTACAAATTAATTACCTAAGCTACTGTTTAAATATAGCTGCATTATTAATAAAAAATAAAATCTTTCAGAACTCGTAATACAACAAGAATAAATATACATTGATAATTAAAACAAACAACCGAATTTGTTATTTTAGTCATAATTTAATCAATCCTGAATAATAAATATTACAAGTCATTACAAATGAAAACAGCAATAATGATTATAATTTTCTTGATTTTCAAATCATATTTTTTACTTACATTTTGATATTCTATTAGCAGTTTATTGCAACACAAATAAAGACTTTCGTAATGAATATATCAGGCAACACTATCAGACGTTTTAATGAAATATACTTATAATATAAATACTGTTCTTAAATAAGGCCTTTTTCTGTAAAAGTTGATGCACTATTTCAAGTAGGTAGCAGTTTATTGCTACACAACTAAAGACTTTCGTAATGAATATATCAGGCAACACTATCAGACGTTTTAATGAAATATACTTACAACATAAATACTGTTCTTAAATAAGGCCTTTTTCCGTAAAAGTTGATGCACTATTTCAAGTAGGTAGCCTATAGTAACTTCCTTATAATATATCACTTGGAACGAAGCAGTTCATGAAAACAGGACGATGGTAAAAATGATATATGCACATGTAGTAACGTTCATGGAATAATTAAACATGTAGACTTATTACTGCAGCACTTCTGAGAATTATGACGCTACATTAACAAAATATAAGAATTAGAAAACCCAGCAGTGAAAGCCTACTGGGCCCATAATCTGTTGAATTTAGGTTGAAAGTAGTTAAAAACTATTAAAATTGTTGGCTTTCATAAACATTATTGATACAATAGCTGGCGCCTGTCAATTCATCACACAATCACACATGAAACCAACGACTACAATCACAATATTATATCTGGATCGTTGCATGAAACAACAAAACATTATAAAGCCAACTTTTATAGCCACACGAGAGATGGCGCAAACAGTACAAAATTTATTTATAGGGTACCTTTATAACCAGGGTAAGGCCATGGCGTGCCTCACGTTTCGTCCGCCATTGTCGGACCCTCTGTCGTATGTGTTGTTCTTGCGCAAATTATTATGTATTTTCGTGGCTATTTGTTTTATTTTAATGAAAAACACATTTATATATCATTTTTATGTGTATTTAAAGTGTAAGTAATATTTTTATTTTATTGTGTAGTTTGTTAAGATACTTTCCACGATTACTGACGATATTCAAAACAACTAAAAATTACCAATATTAAGCACAATCATTTAAATTTTTAAAAGGTAATAGAATATATAATTATTATGTAAATAAGAACTACATATATTAAATTAGATGTTATAATAACAACCCATATCCTATATTCTACATAACCTCTAAATATATGTCTTAATAATAATTGTGTATCTCTTAAATAAATTAATTTTTATTACCTTTATAAACTGATAGTGTGCTTAATTAATATTGTTTTATAATATAATATCACATTTCTTACAAATAAATCGGGAAATGAATGGGAGCAGTTAGGCGCTGCTGTTCCTTTATTCAAAATGCGCAAGCGTACTATACAAAATGAAACATTTTTCATAAGTGTCTACACTATTAACTTCTAAAAGTGAGTAGGTGAAATAGTGCTGCCACCTGGAATAGTTTTGCGTGTAAGCCCTCATTCTCAGTATATTCGACATGAGCCCGTCAATGGCGGCGATTCGGCGATCTTGGTCCACAACTTAGACCAGGAATAGAGGGGAGACAAGGCATAGTCACGCGTATATTTCCAAATCATCTGAGCGATTTTGAACCTTATTGAAATGTCAAAATCAGCCGCAAAAGGCTAGTCGACCAGTTAAATACTGTTATGTTACAGTTGACCAAATCTAAATAAATACTTGATTATCCATAACTACAAATTATCTTGATTTTGTTTTATAAAACTAGAATAAATACGAAAGATTATTAATAAAGAAAAACGTAATGTAAATAACGGACAAGTTAAAACGGTAGGTGACGCTTGTTGACATTGAAAACTTATTCGTTCGACTGCACACGTATGTAACACATCTGGCCGACTAGCCTTTTGCGGCTGTTTCTGACAGTTCAATAAGGTCGAAAATCGCTAGGATGATTTGGAAAGTCGTCTTATGGCGAAATACATAGCATGCCCTGTCTCCCCCTCTATTCCTGGTCTAAGGTCCACAAAGCCAGTAGATATACTAAAGTACCGACACAGTAATGATTTTTCGTGTCGCTAGAGGCGCTTTTGTCGCAGGTGTAAATTCTCATTGTCAAACGTCAGACTACTCGTGGTGTGGTATTAAGTAATTTTTATTGTGTTAGAGAAACTGAGAATTTGCAAAACAAGTATCCGCAAACTATACGTACCTTATTCTGAGATTATTATACGAATGCATGTATATGTGTTATTGCAGGGTTCTGTAATGCTGGCAATGTCATTGGTTATCTACAAAATGTTTCTGTAATAATAGAAAATGTTAATTTCGACAACACTGTTCAAATTAAAAGTTCTTACTTCAGAATGCATTACATATTTCGATTAAATATCGGATCTTCCAATGTTTGTAAATCACTGATGACACCTCTCTTCAACATTTGATATGACAAAAAAAAAATGTATTCTATTTTTATTATGATGACAATTAATTGCACAGCAACAAGGCAATATCAGTGGTAAATTCTCAGTTTATTTAATTTTTTAACACACCAAAATTAAAACTGGTGAATACCAATGTGACATTTGACACCTGCAACAGCAGCGCCTCTAGCGACACGAAAAATCATTACTGTTGCTTTTAAGACCAAGATGGCCGCCATGTCGGTACTTTAGTACATCTACTGGCTTTGTTGGTCCATAGCCATACCCTGGTTGTCGTTGGTTATTGGGATTTTCAAATAAGAAAACGCTAACTAGCGGCGAATATTGAACTACAAACAGTAGTACACATTTGACATTTACATGAAATTACAACTATATGACTACAAAAAGTCTATTATACATACTTGGATTATAAATAAAAAATACTAATAAATGAGAAAATAAACGAAAACTAAAGAAACAAGTGACAGCAATGCTACGCTTACAAATGTCAACAAAAAGTGTACCATTGTTTAATGTAATCGGGGCCATCTCTTGATATTTGAAAATCCCAATAAAGGTACCCTAAAAATTTACTGTGGCCTTTATGCTCCAGTCAAGGAGGATCAGGAGTGCTCACTCAATGTTAAAACAATAGAACCGTCAAGACGGCATGTTGGTTAGTTGGGGACCTGGCCGCAAGATGCCTCTCATGGCAGTTTTCTATATTTTTTTATTAAATTTTATTTTTTTACAATTAAAAATTAAATATACACAAAATATTAATATTTTACATTAATTTTATTTTAACAGAAAGCATACAATAAATTATTTTAACAAAAAAATATTATATACAGCAAATTATTTACATAATTTTCAAATTAAGGAAATTTATACATTTCATTTTTAATTTTAAAAAAATATTTAGTATCACATTCCTTAAAACTAACATTTATAATGAAAAATAATTAATTTTGCACTCACAAAATTAATTTGTAATAAATTATTTAAATGTCAGCAATAATTTACATTGTATATCAATAAACTATTCATCTAATTTTCCAATCTTCAACAATTTAGGATCATATTAGGTACTCATAAATTTTAAATTCTAATTATTCACAAATTTAGAGATTATTTGTACAGTTATGGTTGAAAATTAACACCACTTACAAGGTTGAAGAATTGAAAAAAATATATTGAACGTAGTTTATTGTCCTATAATGAATGGAGTTTTAACAGCTCGAATAATATATTTAATTGAATTTGGTAGTTGGATGGGAATCGTCTGAATTACATTTTAAGCCTATTTAACACGGTCATAAATTATTATAAAATTTGTTAATAAATTTAGTAAGAA
This sequence comes from Harpalus rubripes, assembly GCA_963082715.1. Classification (NCBI taxonomy): domain Eukaryota; kingdom Metazoa; phylum Arthropoda; class Insecta; order Coleoptera; family Carabidae; genus Harpalus; species Harpalus rubripes. Next base: position 42,585,939 of record OY720453.1, read on the forward strand.
ATTGGGGGTCTCGTGCACATGTGCTCGAATGTCTGGTCGTGAATTTGGTGATCCGATTTAATTTCGACCGACATCAAATTTTTTTCGAATTTTAAATGGTCTAAAAGTGACCCCTGTGGTGTACTCTCCACGCCAGAAATGAGTGCTCGTGAGGTGACGCCTGGGAAACGTCGGGACGGTAGAAATATGACATCATCATTACCGATATCTGCGTATAAAGCAGATTGGTACAGACCAGCATTGGGTAATATGCAGTGATGATATATTTTTTTATTTATTGATACCAGTGTAAACGAATATTAAGACAAAGCGTTCTATTCCACCAGAAATTTAATTATAAATTATGACCGTGTTTGAAATGAGGTTTAAATTAATTTCAAAAATCTTATTTGCGAAATTTGCTTTTCAATGATTTCTGGTAGCGATCAACCGCAAGTCGTTGAATAGGATCCAAAGTAGCATGAGGACGGCTGTCTTGCCCAGTTAAGAACTTATTTGTACGCTTGCACCAAACGAAAATAGAGAACTTAACTGTAAACAAGACAAACGTCCTCGCAATATTATGGATCCCACATGTCAGTCCAGTCAAGTCAATATTTTCATGTATGTACCCAACTAAAGTTTTCCTAATATTCTTGTCATGTGCAAGTCGTGGAAGAAGTGTGAATGTAGTGTCAATGATGTGTTTTGTGTAGTACATGAATCTAGTTCTAGGTCTCGTTAGTTCGTTGAGTGTCAGTTCCCTAACTTGTATTAAACTGTGTTCCGGTAGTGTTTCCTTTGAAAGTAAAAGTCCTGTGCAGGTAGGGCATGTTCGCGCGTCGGTCAACTTGAGGACTTTGCGGGCAACGTATCCTGCCACGTAGGCAGTTGGTGGTACTGCCCAACGCCTCCGTTCTAGGTCAAGTATTGGTACCGTCAACGTCTCGTTAGTTGCGTCGGTCTGAGAGCTTGGGTCAGGCGAAATTAATACGTCTTTTGTTAAAAAACTTTTTAACTGCGCAAATGAAACATCGTCATCGTCTTCAGCACAGTTCGACCCAGCAGAATGAGCTGACATGAAATTGTTTACACTCAGAGTCTGGAAAGAGGAAATGAAGGATGCAGCCGTAGGGTTCCTGTTACAGCCTAAATGACTTCGAATATTCCCAAAGAAGTTCTCTAGTGGGTCTTGGTTTAATGCTCTTAGATCAAGAGCATTAAATCCAAGACTTACTAAAGATTTCCAAAGATATTTGATGCCATTTAGCGTAACAACCCAATTTGTCAGAGAATGTGGAAGTTCACTGTCCTTCCTCAAGGCCCCAGTATCACGTCCAATTTTCTGAACAAATTTCATCGACCGCAAAATTAATTTCGCCCTATTCCAAAATTCCCAGTGATCCGAATCACATGTCAGCTTTCTTCTCAAAGGTCGAGCGTACTGATCGACATCACGAGACCCATTTACACTGTCAAAAAGTTGATCTAAAAAAAGAATTAACTTCGCAGTTCCTTCAGCGCTTCGTCCTAGTCCGTGGGGCTGTTCACAATGTTTAGGCGGCATTTCTATGAGCAAGTTTGATATTCCCGCATAAACTGATCGACTAAACGTTTTGGCGGCATGCCTCACGCTCATCTTTCGAATTTTATGCGGTATAACACACTGTTCAGTTAACGAAGGACACCTAAACACCGCAAAAGTCCCGTCGTAGTTGTAGAAACGTACAATGTCTGTCCACGAGGCCCTATGCTGCACTTCGTCCATGGTGTACACTAAGTCCTTAGTCAGTAGGTTGTTCCTGAGTCCTTTAAGTAGGTGTGGTGTGTCATAGATGGATACATACTCCCTCCCTTCGAAAATAAAACATTCTGGCCGAAATTCCCTCCCTTCACGTATACATTGAGCCTGCGTTTGACGTTTCAAAGACTCTATAGCTGCTATATTCGTGCGTCCCTGGTCACAAATGGTCGCCACCACGTTAAAATTTGCCAATGCAGCAGAGCTGAGAACCTGCTTAATACAACGTACCAAGGTAGGTGTATCAGTTGTTGCACCGACAAACATGAACGCATAAGGCAGCTTCCACCGTGGAGCACAGAGACCACGAAGCATAAACACCAGAGCATGCTCCGCAAACGCAGGCCTACGCACCGTCCCAAAATTTTGAAACCCCCAAATTTGGTCTCCCCCGATGTCGTAAGTCAGGTGTGGTTGGATCGCTACCTCATCGAAAAGCAAAACGCATGTCCTGCGTTTCATAGGCTGCTTTGCCATTATTTCTTTCATATGCACCTCCAACGGTAAACTCACCCCTGGAAGAAAAGGAGTTTTGCGCAACAGTCGGCGTAAAGTATTTTTACTGGGCACAGTAAAATACCGCTCCATATACTTGTATGACCTATTTAAAATTACATAATATTATATTTTGGCAAATTTAAAATTTATGTATATTTTCTTACCCCCGCATGCTCTTCAGCATTGACACAGCCAGTATCTTTTCCTCCAATGTGAAGCGTCTACCACCTTTCTTTTTCCCGGCCTCGCGAACTTGCACGAGGAGAAAGGTTTGCGCGCGGGAATTTAGAGGCTGAAGGACTTCATCCAGAACTTCTGGATCCCGTGTCCTCGCAGCCTTCTTCAATTTGTCACTGAGACGCTTCACACATTTTTCTTTTGCCACGTACCGGCGCTCCGAACTTTTAAGGTTCTTATATAAAAATTGTGCTTTCGGGGACATGTCCGTGACGCGCCGCACATTTAATTGGCGCAAGATTCCTATATATCAGATGCATATCATTAGTAAACCTAAATTTAAACAAGCATTTTAAAATACCTTGTTTTCGGCAGCGCTTTGGTGGAGTGGAAGTACGTGGCAAAGATTTAGTTGGCTCAACAGGTACTGGCGGTGGCGGTGTTGAAGGCAATGCTGGAGCTTGAAGATCATTCACTGCTGAAATTAAAAATATATGTATATTATACAGAAATGTGCATTATACTTAAAATATATAGATTTGTGAGAGAATTAAAATGATGAAAATGTCAACTTACTGGTTTCGGCTGTTGCGCAAGGTATTGATGGAGGTGCATTTTTTTTGTACAAGTTGTTCTTCTGAAAAGTAATGAAATAATTTAATTAGAACAAATAAAGTAGCTTAGTTACAAAAAATAAACTTTAATTATATCAGAAAAAATTTGATTGCAACAAAGGGACTTTAAAATTTGATTACAACAATAAATTTTGATTATAATAGAGAATTAATTACAAGAAAGAAATTAAATACAAAAAGTGAAATATCCCCCAAAAATATATAAATTTAAAAACATGTTAAAACTAACAGAAGAATATTAAAAGAAAATCTATTCGGGGAATAATGAAATAGTTTTTTTTCTAAATTAAATGAAATGGAAATATTTACCTTTGGTAGGAAATAACGTGGGAATTGCTCCCGGTTTCAAAATTTTCCTCGCAGAATTGTAAACAATCCATTGCTCTTCGAAATGCCCCAAACATATTCTATAATTTTTATAAACTTTTTCTGGCGGCATTTCTGAAAGCAATGGATGTTTAATTAAGGAGATCCAGGTTTTAAACAGATCCATATTTTTCTTTGGGTGTGGAAATCTAATTTTTATTTTCTTGCTAAAAATATAGCAAGAAGGGACGCAACACGATCTCGGCATCTACAAAAACAAAAATTACATACATCTTTATTATAATTAAAGTATAATAACGAAGGAAATTATTGCTTACCTTTTCAGAAATCCACAGCACCAAGAATTTAAAATAAAAAGAATTCTTTGCAACTTTAAAGTTCACTCTCAAATACAAATAATTCTGTGGTCAAGACCAAGAAAAACTTTTGAAAGTTACATGTCGGTATTATGTTGTCATGACGACAGCATTCATATCATCAATTTCTGATGGGTAAATAAATACAAACGCTTTTACGATAAATATCAATTTATTTCTTAAATTAATAGTTTTTACAAGCTTATACATTAAGAAATAATAAATATATATATAGTCAATAACAAAAATTGCGCAAATTCATATTTTATATAACTAATGACATCTAACGGATAATAACGGACTTATATTAGTTGGGGACCTGGCCGAGAGATGGCGCCACAAATGACACAAGCTGTCTATATGTGACTTCTCCTGTTCCTCCTAGGGTACCTTTATAACCAGGGTATGGCCATGGCGTGGCTCACGTTTCGTCCGCCATTACCGGGACATCTGTTATATGTTGTTCTTGCGCAAAGTATTATGTATTTTCGTGGCTATTTGTTTTATTTTAATGAAAAACACATTTAATTATCATTTTAATATGTATTTAAAGTGTAAGTAATATATTTTATCTTATTTACTTGTGTAGTTTGTTAAGATACCCATCACGATTACTGTCACTGAAAACAACTAAAAATTACCAATATTAAGCTCAATCATTTAAATTTTTAAAAGGTAAGTTTAGAATATACAATTATTATGTAAATAAGAACTACAGATATTAAATTAGATGTGATAATAACAACCCATGTCATATATTCTACATAACCTCTAAATGTATATCTTAATAATAATTGTGTATCTCTTAAATAAATTAATTTTTCTTACCTTTATAAATTCACAGTGTGATAATTTAATATTATTTTATAATATAATATCACATTTATTACAAATAAATAGGAAAATCAATTACCGACAATGGCGGCGATCTTGGCCCATGGCCATACCCTGGTTATAAAGGTACCCTAGTTCCTCCTAGGGTACCTTTATAACCAGGGTATGGCCATGGGCCAAGATCGCCGCCATTGTCGGTAATTGATTTTCCTATTTATTTGTAATAAATGTGATATTATATTATAAAATAATATTAAATTATCACACTGTGAATTAATAAAGGTAAGAAAAATTAATTTATTTAAGAGATACACAATTATTAATAAGATATACATTTAGAGGTTATGTGGAATATATGACATGGGTTGTTATTATCACATCTAATTTAATATCTGTAGTTCTTATTTACATAATAATTGTATATTCTAAACTTACCTTTTAAAAATTTAAATGATTGTGCTTAATATTGGTAATTTTTAGTTGTTTTCAGTGACAGTAATCGTGGTGGGTATCTTAACAAACTACACAAGTAAATAAGATAAAATATATTACTTACACTTTAAATACATATTAAAATGATAATTAAATGTGTTTTTCATTAAAATAAAACAAATAGCCACGAAGATACACAATAATTTGCGCAAGAACAACACATATAACAGATGTCCCGGTAATGGCGGACGAAACGTGAGCCACGCCATGGCCATACCCTGGTTATAAAGGTACCCTAGTTCCTCCTTGGCTCCAGTGCCATCTATGACACAAATTGTGATATAGCATGTTATAACCTCTACGAACTTTAAAACAAAAAAGCAGTTGTTTTTCTGTGCAGATTTTAAAATTTGGCAACAATTTAGTTTTAAATTATTTCCTTTTGCTAATATTAAGCCAAAATTTCCAGATGTGCTTCACCTAAATGTTTTAAAGTGTTCCACTGATATTTCTACATTTCTTCCATCACACTGTCCTTGACACTGTCTCATCTACTGCTTCGTTTAACCCAACGACCACAAATATATTTATGATCGTGGTTTAGCCTATCCCGTCGTTAGGAAGGCGCATCATGATGTTTGAATAGGCCACTTGAAATAGTGCAGTAACTCTTACATAAATCAAGCTTTTGTGTAAGTTTTCGTTACTCGGAAAACCTTTTATCTTGCGGAACATATCTTCACTCGTTTAGTAATTAATCAAGAGGCATTCATGGACCCTCAATTGTATCCGGTGAGCGCTGATGCAAAAGACCAACATAAACCGATAACAAATCTAAAATTTGAAGAAGTTTATATTAAAGAAGAACCACGGGAAGAAACATCCCAAGGATGTGAATTGTATGAAAGTGTATTTGTATTGCAAAATGTAAAGAAAAATGAATGTGTAACTGATGATAAACAGAGAGACAAAGACAAAGAACATGAGAATCCAATGACTGCAAATAATGATATTAGGAAAACTGAAAATGTTAACAGTTTTTGTTGTAATGTATGTAATAAGAGTTTTATGCAGAAATCTAACTTGAAAGAGCATGAGAAGATTCACAAAGGAAGTAGGTGTTTTGAATGTAAAAAAATATTTACTAAAAAAAGTCTTCTAGAAAGTCATATTAAAGGACATGCTGAAAACAAGAAATATCAGTGCCAGGCGTGCAATACATCATTTACAAACAGTTCTCATTTAAAAATCCATATGAAAATTCATAGTGGGGTGAAAGATTATAAATGTAAAATTTGCAACAAACAATTTAGACGAAGTTCTATTTTAAAAGATCACATGAATATACACAGTGGAATAAAAAACTATAAGTGTACAATATGTCATAAACTATTTACGCAAAGTGCCGGTTTATTTTTACATATGAAAATACACAGTGAACTAAAAAATCATAAGTGTACACTCTGCAATAAACAATTTACCCAAAGTAGTAATCTATCCAAACATATGAAAAGTCACAGTGAAATAAGAAACTATAAGTGTACAATATGTAATAAACAATTTACACATAGTAGTAATCTTTCCAGACATATGAAAAGTCACGCTGGAATAAAAGACTACAATTGTACAATATGCAATAAACTGTTTACACAAAATAATAGTCTATCCAGACATATGAAGACTCATACTGGTAGTAAGGATTATCGTTGTTCTGTGTGTGGCAAGTCGTTTACACAAAATTCTTCTCTCAAAAAACATATCAAGCGTTACAGCCATGAATCTAATTCAACTTGATGTATTTGTATTGTATAGAGTGAACCAAAATGAAGTACCACACTACAACTTATAGGTACCCGTATTCTTTAAAAACAGTAAAATATGGAAAAAAATGCCATTGTAACACAAGAAAAAGTTTACGGGGTGAAGAATTAAAACATGTAACATGGGGAATACAATGTTTATTTTTTAATAATGTGGAGTGTTGCCTCCCTAATTAAATTAGACCAAAGGTATGAGTACAAAAAATGTATAGAATTAAAAATTGCATCCAATGAGTACTAACTTGATGAAAGGTTTATTTTGCCCGAGCAAAAAAAATACTTGCTGACTGGCTATTTAGAATTACTGGAATTACTTTAAAATCAGTATTCTACCTTACAACAACAATGGTCATCTTCGTGTAACGTATCAATCTTGTGCTCTCCTTCAGAGAGGTACTTTACTCTAGTGAAATATAACAAAATTTTACTGACTGGCTATTTAGAATTAATGGAATTACTTCAAAATCAGTAATCTACCTTAGAACAACAATGGTTATCTTCCTGTAACGTGTAACGTATGAATCTTGTGCTCTCCTTCAGAGAGGTACTTTAGTGAAATATAACAAAATTTTGCTGACTGGCTATTTAGAATTAATGGAAATACTTCAAAATCAGTAATCTACCTTAGAACAACAATGGTCATCTTCCTGTAACGTATCAATCTTGTGCTCTCTTTCAGAGAGGTATTTTACTTTAGTGAAATATAACCAAATTTTGCTGACTGGCTATTTAGAATTAATGGAATTACTTCAAAATCAGTAATCTACCTTAGAACAACAATCGTCATCTTCCTGTAACGTATCAATCTTGTGCTCTCCTTCAGAGAGGTATTTTACTTTAGTGATATATAACAAAATTTTGCTGACTGGCTATTTAGAATTATTGGAATTACTTCAAAATCAGTAATCTACCTTAAAACAATAATGGTCATCTTCCTGTAACGTATCAATCTTGTGCTCTCCTTCAGAGAGGTACTTGACTCTAGTGAAATATAACAAAAATTTTCTGACCATTGTAGTAGTGTTGAAGTAATTCCATTAAATCTAAATAGCCAGTCAGCAAAATTTTGTTATATTTCGCTAGAGTAAAGTACCTCTCTGAAGGAGAGCACAAGATTGGTACGTTACAGGAAGATGACCATTGTTGTTTTAAAGTAGATTACTGATTTTGATGCAATTCCATTATTTATAAATAGCCAGTCAACAACTTTTTTGCTGGCCAGCAAATTAGTCAGCACCGAAAAATAGCTTTCGTCAAAACCTTCAAGCCCTCAAAGAAAATCGCCGTTAGAGTAATGGTTTGAAATGTGGTACTTCTTTTTGTCTCAACTGTATTTGTATTGTATTTAAAACAGAAATTAGTGATCTGTTAATAATTTAAAAATACCTACTAACATATATTTTGTGCTCAAATTAGATTTTTCTATTTCAGTGTTCTTATGAGTCTATAAAAGCACTATTAAGCACTGTAAACACGTCATCTATAGGCGCACTGTTTGATTATAGCCACTTATATTGGTAGCTATGGTTTGATTCAATGTATAGAGCCCGTGCATGTGACGTCACGAATATTTTAAAATAACAGCCTGGTGGACCAACAAACCAGACTAACATATAGGAATATGTTTAAAATGTCATAATTTTCTGCTATGGTTTGATATTCCAAACGAGTAACATTAGTGACGGATTATCAATTTATAGATCGGAAACAGATTGTGAAGATAGAATTATAGCTTTGATCGCTAAAATAGTTAGGTAATGTCCGTACAATTTAACTTGGCGAGGCAACAGAATGCCATTCAGTTTACTATTCGTAAGTTGCGTTTTGTCAAATATTTACTTTTACTTCGATGCCGCACGGCTTCAGAAGTGAAATAGTGATTTTATTACCTTACACGAAGCAAATTCCACCCTAATCCACTCAAACTCGGGGTGCCAGGTACATTTCAACCCAAGAAGTTATATTCATACATAAGCGTAGGTGCATATTTTGAGACAGAAGAGAAATGGAAGAACCAGTGGCGGTGCGTGAATTTAGAGTGAGGTGAGGCCAGATTTATAATATCACAATACGGGACATATCGATGGATTTAAAATTTGTGAGAAAAAAAGCCGCAGGCGATTTTTTAAAAATTTTCAAGGTCAAACGTGTTTTAATGCAAAGTAAGATAATATAAAGTTCTTTACAATAAAACAAATTTAACAAATTCTTAAAAAATAAATTCGGTTAAAAGTCAAAAACTAATAATTTATTTTATTGTAAGAAAACAGTTACATAAATAATTCATTTAAATAAAATATTAACATAAAAATAAGAAAAATTCTATAATAAAAGTAACATTGTCAGTCTTAAATATTGAAAAATACTTTTAAATTTATATTTCTTTTGCGATTAGCTACCAATAAATTTTTATTTTTTCCAATAAAATTTACGAATTCATTAGAAGACATTTAGTAATTGATTTATAATTATGATGCGAGATGTGAGCATATAAGAAATAACCACAGAAACAGAAAATCTAAAAATACAATATTGCATTAAATTAATATATATATATATTACTGAGTAATAGCTAGCTGGCTAGCTGTACGGCGTGAGCGGCTAAATTTGTATAGGCTTTAAATTCTTGTAATATGAATTTCTACTAAGCTCAAAGCCATTACAATATCTGAATATAAGGTTTTGGGAAATTTTTCGGGCCTAAACATTGTATTCATGTCAATATGGCATAGATCTATGATCTATGTCATGATTAACAATAAAATTTACGTATTTTGAACATTTTCCGGCAGAGAATAATAATGTTCATCGAGTTAAACCAAAGTAATACACCAACCCCACAAAAGTTATGAACAAAAATTAAAAAACGCACAAAAAGGTATAGAAAAGGCAAAGCATCCACAAAATTCAATGTAAACAAAGGCACAAGATTTGTTGGTCCACCAGGCTGGCGGGTTGCCTAGATCCAACCACGTGCTGCACGGCGCCTATTATATAAACAATCAGACAAAATTCAAAACACTGTCAAAATGTGGAATTTAAATTGTTTACTATTTGCCAAAAATGATTTCGTTTCGTCCTTAATGGTTTGAAATTTTGATTTTGTTATATTTTAAGCCAAACATTTTTTTCGAGAATCCTTATAGTTACAGAAATATTCAGCACTATATATTTTTTGCCAAAATTTATTTCGTTTTCAAAGGACCTTAACCCTTAATTGTGTGAAATTTTGATATGTTATTTTTCATGCCAAAACACGACAGAGTGTTTACGGGGGGTAAAATGTAATTTATTTTTTCAAAAATCCTTATGGTTTCAGAGATATTGTACACTATCTTTTACGAAAATTTATCTCGTTTTCAAAGCGCCTTAGTGGATGATAAAATTACCTCAATTGAAAAAATAGTATAAAAAATATGTATCATAAGGTAATTTGTTAACACACTCGTCCTTTGTAAAACTTGGCCTCCTATGTTAACAGATTGCCTTATGATACTTGTGGTTTACAGCACTTTTATGTACAAAATATTTGTTATTACTACAAAAGTAATTAAAAGATTTTTTATAAAATTCTCTGCAGTTTGCTTTCATAACCTTCGTTTTTCTGTTGCGGCCAGCACAATACCTCTTGCCATTTCCATTTTATGTTACATAGGTATCGTAGGTACTTAACATTTCTTATACAAAAAATTCTAATTCCTTATAAACAGATTTATTTTTATAATTTTGAATTCATTCTATGGGGGAGTTTTTTCGTAAATACTGTTTTAAATGTTCGAGATCCTTCCAGTTTATTAACGGGGTTGGGAATATTTCTGTACGGTAATGTAATATGTATACCTATTAAATAATACTTCCCAGGAAAAGCCTTCAGTAGTGTAAATTTTAAAACCAAGCTCACACTACGACCCAATATAATATTACAGTAAAAGTAGTACATAGTGGGATGATGTGCACATTGCCGGTAAATGTAGAGACTTGTCCAAAACTACTTTTGCTTGAAATTCAACCAAACAATAACGCACAAAAGTCAGTTTTGGAAAACTCTGGGACAGGTTTGTTATATTTAATTGAATTGCAACCAAATACAATATTAAGCGAATCTCTACATTTGCTAGGCAATGTGCATATCATCATCATCCCACCATATACTTTTTAAGGCATTATCAAAAAGAAATTATTTTCCCCGAATATCAACCTTAAAATATTTCTTATACTGTATTTCAGATAAAAATAGACTTGGGCGAAAGATAAGGCTTACGCTTCCAGCTTTCTGATTGGTCTAAACGCAAACCAAGTTTACAATAGTAATATGTAAAGCAGGTATATTATTTATTCCATTTTGACTATATAATCTATTTAACAACTTTAAGTAACTTTTTATTTACTAAATAATTAAAAATTATCAAATTTTGACTTTTCGAGCTGTTAAGTATGTATGTTATACACGAAACAAAACTAATCCATAAGTTTTAAGTGTAAAACAGGCTGGTGCAGCAGCGCTATCAAGTCTATCTTTTCTGAAATACGGTATAAAATATTTATTATAAAATGTTTTTTATAATTTGTATCACAGATGGCACTGTAGTATAAAGTTTGATAGCTTATAGAATCATCATTAAATCATTTCTTTAAACAAATAATGAGGAAATAAATTTTGAGTGTAAATTTTCAAATAATATGATTTATTTATAGTCTGTCCACGGGGTGCATACTCAACGCCCGAATATTCAAAACCAGAATATTCATGCACAGAATCATTCAAACCCCGAATATTCTACACCAGAAAATAAATGCACAGAATCATTCAAATCCCGAATATACAAAAACCGAATAAGTGGGCGTGACCAGGTTAGGCTATCTATCATCAGACGTCACTGCGAAAGTTAGTTCAATGTATGTCCACCGATGGTTTAACGTACGGATTGTCGATAATCTAGTGTGCTTTAATTTGGTTAAAAGAAAATAATAGTAGACATACGTCTTCATGCAACTGAATGGGAGTGTTTGATGCCCATTGTGCGAATTAATGGCAGCACTGGACTAGCATATTTTCTGGAAGTGTGTAGTGAAATATGCACACGTAGTATAGCGCGCTAGCATAAAGTGTAACTAAATTTGCAGAATTTGTTAAGAAAATTGATAGTTCGCGCCAACACTAGTAACGGGGTTAGGTCCATAAATAAAAATGCGTTCTGTTGTGTTTGTAAAAGTAAAACAAACTTGCATGCGAAAGATAGAATAGAAAGAAAGTTATGGTTATACGAATTAAAATTAAAAAAATATGCTCCAAACTCGACATTTGTTTGCTCTCAGCATTTTGAGAAAACAGATTTCCTCACAGAAAGTTATGATACTGGTAAGACTTTCGTGAGGCTTATAAATATCTAAAACTTGTTTATGTTAATTATTTGTAAATCAAATTTTCATGAATACAAGGAGAATTTTGAGAAGAGGTGCAGTGCCAATAATATTTTCCCCGAAGTACAAAACAAAAAAAATCAATTAAATTTCACCTTACATAGTCAAAACAAAATGACCTGGCTGTTAATTAAATGACTTTTTCTTCCTCTTACACTCGCACCACGGCATCTTCATGCAGTTTTCAGCGTTTCTAATTTCCACAAATTATAATTATCCTTATCCGACATTCTCACAAAATTTAAATAACATCACAACAAAACTTCGTACATAAACGAACGAAGATGCAAAATGAACTATTACAAACTAATTAAAGTGAAAAGATAATATTCAACAATAATATATTTATTCAAATTAATATTATTTATGAACTAAATATACAATATATATTGAATAGTTCACATGTTATAAAGTTACAACTTTGATGATACCAATTCAAATATTCCCGGGCGTAGGTCGCTAGTCCGTTGCTGCCATCTACGATAAGCTTTGCCCAAACGCTCCCATTGTCAAAAATGACAGCTAGTCCATTAAATAAAAGAAAAGAGAACATGAGAACATAATACACTCAAAAACAAATAAATAAAGACTATAATTACACTCAATAGGGTATCCTCGCATATTTTTTTAAATTTTTTTTTCTTAAAGAACAAGTATATCTAAGAGTACTTGTGAAAACCCGAGTTAAATATTCCTTCTAATAAGCAAGATATTAATTTTTAAAATTTGATTTTCTTGTGTCACGTGATAGGCACGTACTAGTTGTACAGTATCAGCGGTGTGCAATCAGTGGTTCATGGGTTTTCGAGAAGGTGTTCAGTAAGTATTGAAAAAGATGAGAAATAAAATATATTTAATTGTAATCTTACCTATTTTTACTAAAATCTTAACAACTTTATCAGGAAAATCGTTCTAAGTAATCAATTACATATTTTTGATACGCTGCAAAAACATTTTGACATTCTTAAATTATATAGATGGCGTTTGATAACATACTTTTATTGACAAATTATTATATTTTATATAAGAAAGTTTATCTACGACAGTGCGCTAATACGTAATTGGTACACTAACTTGAATGTCATTATGAGTTTCATAATGGCACTGAGTGTCATTATGAATTATTTATTTTGTAAGACAAATAACAATAGAATATCAATCAAAATTTATATTTTTACCTTCCGTCACCTTTAGGTAAGGAAGGTATTGTCTTTGGTCAAAAAATTCGGTGGTGAGTTTTTGATGAATAAGCACGTTTTAGGGTCCCTACAATACGATTTTACTATTTTTACGATGATGTCTGTATGTGTGTGTGTGTGTGTGTGTGTGTGTGTGTGTGTGTGTGTATGTATGTGTGTCCGTGTGTGTGTGTATGTAACAAAATTTTCGTCTGCGATAACTTCCATACTACAATTCTAAAAATTATAATTCTTTCGTATTTCTTTTCGTTACATCCATGTGAAGAGCTAATTAGATTTTGGTTAGAATTGGACAACCGGAAGTACCTTCATTTGAAGATTTTAACAGTTTTTCTTGAAAAAACTATGTTAAATATCATCTTTTCACGTTTAATGTTATTATAAATATTAAAGAATATTTTATTCTCTATACGATTTGACTACATTTTATACTTAATATTAAATGGATATAGAGTTAAAAAATTATAAAGAAATTAAATTTCATAAAGTAGCCATAGCTATGGAAACAGCTACTATATTAAGAAAATTTTGATTGAAAGATGTCAGTGTCAAGTGAAATTGACATAGTGTGTTTGTCTTATAGTTTTACTGGAAATATAGGATCTTTTGCTATAAATTTTCTGTATGGAATTTGCATAACATACATGCAACTGCCGGAAGATAATAGACAAGAAATAGAATCTTTAGCAAGGAACTTTCTATATGAAATTTGTACAAAATACATAGAACTGACGGAAGGTAATGTGCTGGCCACATCAGATTTTTTATTATGAAATATCTTAAAATAACAAAACTTATTTATAATACACATTTACAACTAAATTTTTACAATTTGAAACATGAATTCCAGAAGATGCCGAATTTTTTGAGAGAAAATTAATTTCTTGATTGGTAGAACTTGAAGAGCCAATATTTGATATGGTAGAGGCACCCAAAATATTTGAGGCTACTTTCTTCTTATTTTCTACAGAACTTTCTATGTAAGCCTCGGCTACTGTATTTGAACGCCAACCACCGTGTCGTTTGACGGTCAATAAATCCGCTCCTGAATCTGCTAGTATTGACGCAGACGATCTCCGAGAACAGTGACCGGTGTATTCTTGATGATTTGGAAGACACAATAAAGATGCTATAGTGCTTGGCATTTTTCCAAATGTATTAACGCCTACCGGCTGTTTGAAACATTTTCCATTCCTGTATGCGACAAAAAATCTACTGTGAGCAGTGTTACCCGGCCGAAGCCCTAAATACCTCCGAACCATTTCTACCATATTTATGCCTTCAATATTCCCACTTGTAACAAAAAATTCTCTAGATATTTTTGTTTTCGTCTTTGGAATTATGATATGAATGCATTGTCCATCTTTTACATTTTGTAAAATTAAATTGGTTAATTCTTCGCGCCTGCAGGCACCCGCAAGTCCAATAATTAATGCAACTTTCATCATCAAGTAATTTTTATCATCTATTTCCAACAAAAATTTAGTAATATCTTCTTTTCTTAAAATTTTTGATTTTTTTGGCCGAAATCCTTCTGACTGTCTTTTCAGAAATGCAATTAAATGGGTATATTTAGAGATATCTACATTTTTCTTGACTGAAATAACAGAACGTAACATTGAATAATATACCCAAAGCGATGACGGTTTGCGTTGTTTTGAAAGGTATTCAAAATACACTAAGAGGACCTTCTCATTATGGTAGTTCTTTATTCCTTTACTGTTGCACCATTCCTCCAGTTTTACAAAGGCTTGCTCGTACGCTTCTCTTGATTTTTCAGGAATAAGAGAAGCCACAACATTTTCGGCACCGGCTTCAATGTCCGATGGAACAGAATCTGATTCGAAATCGCTCATTTTATCTTGGAAACTTAGATAAAATGTACCCGTATATGAAAGAATTTGACAACTATAAATTGGTTTTTTTTCTTCAAACAAACAAAAATTGTAACCATAACAATGAATAAAATGAACCGTGGCCTACCGTAAATACGTATTAATAACGTAGGCTACGAATGAACATTTCAATGTTTCTCATTATGTCAAAATTTAAATGAAAAATGTATTTTAAGATCAATTTAAACTGTCGTAGATAAAATATTGAAGAATACACGTTTGATATAGCCTAATAATGAAACTTGCGTGATTAAAACACTCGGCTCACCGCTACGTGATTTAACATCACACGCGTTTCATTATGAACGCTATATCAAACTTGTATCCTTAATATCTAATATGACATCAGACAAAAGTGTTATAGCATAGTGGTAACGTTTTTGCTTCTTATGTCAAAGGTGGTGGGTTCAAATCTACCTCGAAATCTACCAAACTTCCTTATAATTTTTTTTTTATTTTTTCTTCAAATTTATTTAACATAATCAGATAAAATTCTAATATTAAATTTGATATTTATTTAAAATTACAACAAAATATTAAAAAAAATAAAAATTTAGTGGATTCGAACCCAGTACCCTTAACAGAAAAAGCAAAAGCATTACCGCCATACCACGAAACTTTTTACCGAAAATTTGTTTTAGGAAGAATAATGATTATTACAAGATATTTACTATAAACTTTATTTACTTTTTTATATTCTTTATTAATTTTAAACAATTAATTATTAATATGATGCAATAAGTACCCATGGACATGCATACAAAGTTTTTCAGTTTTAATGGAAATTAAGTATTAAAAATATTCTAATTTCCCATGTTAAATAGGCTATTCTCTGAGGACTACCAATATTAAAAATTTATTTAAAATATTAGTGTTGATCGGTAAACAAGAGCGAAAAAACAAAAAAACATATTATAAATTGATTGTTACAAAAGATATAAATCATTTAAATTTTGCTGATGTACTAGATGACCTTCCAATGGGAGACCAGTTGAAATCCCCACTCCATGTTCGAATGTGATAAGAGGCCGCATGAACCACTCATAGCACACCGCTGGTATTGTACAACTAGTACGTCACTATCACGTGACACAACAAAATCAAATTTTAAAAATTAATATCTCGCTTATTAAAAGGAATTTTTAACTCGGGTTTTCACATGTACTCTTAGATATACCTGTTCTTTAAGAAAAATAAATTTAAAAAATATGAGAGAATACCTTATTCACATGTAACGGATTTTGAACGCCACCTGTATGTCGATTAGATACACAAATATGTATTTGTAAATAGTATTTAACAAATTTTTACTATTACATACATTGTTGACATGTAGTTCATTATTTTGTTACCAGATGTCATATCGCTTAGCAATACATGCTAAAACAGTTATACACGAACATTCCCGAACGATCCGAAATAGACCTGAGCATGTGTATATACCTAAGATGCGGCCTGTTATCACATTAGAACATGGAGTAGGGATTTCAACTGGTCTCCGATTGGTAGTACAACTAGTACATCAGCAAAATTTAGACGCTTTATATCTTTTGCAACAATCATTTTATAACAGCTTTTTTTGCTTTTTCCCTCTGGTTTACCAATCAACTTTAATATTTTTAATAATTTTTAAATATTTGGAATCATGAGAGAATACCCTATTGATAACTTAAAGGTTTTGTGATCATTTTACATGTTTACGATTTAACCACTATTTGATAAAATTCCAACAGTTATCACAAAATTTTTGTAAGAATGCGAAATCAAATGAATTTTTTAAACAATATTAGCCACCTTTTAATAATTTAATAATTTTATTCAAAAATTTTGCTTTACAAATAGAAGATTTGTATCTTACGTTCAAATGATTTATTCATATTTCAATAATTTTCACTTGTAATATTTGTTTGATGGTTTAATTGTGGACCAAAGGAAAGTGTCAGGAATCTAAATAAATCAAACTTCTCGATTTACTATTTTTTAAGCAAATGAATTTATTTTACTCAACCACGTACGAGCCCTGGTTCATAATAGTTTGGCCGGCTTCCATTTTCAACAAATTATAAAACCTACACAAATGTTGAGATATTTCTACAAAATTCTTTCGACTACTTTAAATGCAGACTAAAAACTTACAAAAAAAAAAAACAAATAATGACGGGAGATAATAGTTCCACCAAAATTTAAAAGGTCATCTTCTACTCCAGATTTATCCTCTACCAAGACCAAGACACTTTACTTTTGGCACAATATGAAAAACTTCGGAAAAATCCAGTGTGGACAGTAATAACTACCTTGCAAGACATATGGGGTAATACTCTGTCAGAAGAATGCGCAA
This sequence comes from Harpalus rubripes, assembly GCA_963082715.1. Classification (NCBI taxonomy): domain Eukaryota; kingdom Metazoa; phylum Arthropoda; class Insecta; order Coleoptera; family Carabidae; genus Harpalus; species Harpalus rubripes. The sequence goes on from OY720453.1 coordinate 42,603,651, forward strand.
GGCTTATGGATACAAAGTCTAATAGAATTAAAGATAGGATCTGGTAATTTCTTGACTGGGATGGATGATAAAAGTTAACAAATTTACTGGAAATTAGTCAACTTTATTCTCATTCCCGACTAGTTTTGACCAGTGGCGGATTTAGGGGGGGGGGACACTCGGGCACGTGCCCCCCCCTGTAATTTTTAAAAATTTAATATTATCATTCACGTATTACATACGACATAAATAAATAAAATAATAAAAATAAATACTAATAAAATAAAAATAATAAAACATACAGTATTGATGTAACTAAAATAGTACGAAATTCATATTTTTGTCACTAGATAGCTATACTATTGTTATTGTGCACTGTGTCGTTTTGAATGCAGGTAAAGTTGCCCGTTGTGCAACGGCCACAGAGTGTGCACGTATACCCTATACATTCTGTAAAATGAATAAACGTACAAAAACACAAACTAATATACAATCGTTTTTAAAAAAATGCAAACCTGACAGTGAGCATATGTCTCGTAAACCAGAACAAGGCATATGTTTATATTTTTTTAAAAAAATCAGTATTTATATATTACTTTCATTAACCATCATACAGACATATCTGATATTGACAATGACAATATAAAAGAATGTCAACGTCGTCAACTGCACAGGCGTCAACTGAAAATAAGTTAAGAGTATGGAAGAGACATAGGGAATTTTGTAAGTCTGACTCAAAAGTTAGTTGAGGAAGAATGCTACAATGTATTTTGTAATCCATGGTGCCCAATCGATAATTATGAATTTCGACCTATATCTACAGGAAATAAAAAACGATATTTTAATATTAAGTGGATAAAAGAGTTTCCTTGGTTGTCATACAGTCACAAATTACAAGGCGGTTTTTGTCGAATTTGTGTATTATTTTCCAAAGACGAGGGAGGGCGCAGTAAAGTAAAATTAGGAAAATTAGTCAATGAACCTTTTACGTCCTATAAAGATGCCAAGGAGGTATTCAGAGCCCATGAAAAAAAAGATTATCATAAGAAAAATTTAGAAAAATCCCAAAATTTTATTGACGTGATGGAAGGGCGTAAAGCAAATATTGTGGTTGCTATGGGTAGTGCTAGACAACGAAGAATTGAAATCAATAGACAAAAATTAATTCCTATAATTAAGACTGTAATATTTTGCGGTGTACAAAATATAGCTTTACGAGGTCACAGAGACGATGGTTCCATTTTTACAGAAGATGAGGAAGACAATATTAATTTAACAAGGCAAGGAAATTTTAAGGCTTTGTTAAAATTTCGAATAGATGCAGGGGACACGGTTCTTCATAATCATTTAAAAAACGCAGGAAATAAAACTAGATATATAAGTAAAACCTCACAAAATGATATAATAGAATGTTGTGGGGGAAATAATTAGGAATAAAATTATTGATAAGATTAAATATTCTCCATTTTACAGCATTTTAGTGGATGAAACGACATAAGTATTTCTGAACAAATGTCATTTTGTTAGATATTTTGACACAGATAAATGTATTATCAAAGAAAAATTTATAGGTTTTTCAAAAGTTAATAATTTGTCAGGTGAAAATTTAACTGAACACATTTTAAATTTATTAAAATATCATCATTTAGATTTGGCTTTCCTTCGAGGGCAAGGTTACGACGGTGGGTCAAACATGAGTGGAGCCTTTAAAGGTGTTCAAGCAAGAATTTTAAGTTTACAGCCTCTCGCTTTTTATACTCACTGTGCTAACCATAGATTAAATTTGGTTTTGAACAAAGCAAGCAATGTACCAAATATTCGTAACACGGTGGGTATCATTAGTAACGTTAGTAATTTTTTGAGAGATTCTCCCCAACGGACTCAAATGTTAATAAATAAAATTGCTGAATTATTACCATCGCAAAAGGCTAAGAAAGCAAAAAAAAATTGTGAACCAAGATGGGTTGAAAGACACGATGCAGTTTTGCATTTTTTGGATATACTACCTGTAGTAATTAACGTTTTAGATGAATTGAGTATAAATGGGAATAACAATCACACAACAAGCACTGCCCATTCATTATCAGCAGCAATATGTAAGTTTGAGATTTTAGTATGTCTAAAAATCCTGACTAAATTCTTGGCTATGACTCTACCTCTCTCAATTCAATTACAAAATCATAGCATTGATTATAGCGAAGCTATGGCAATGGTACAAAATGTTAAATTAGCATTAATCTTAGTACGAGGAAAATCTGAAGAAGAATTTAAAAAAACATTCGATCAATGTAAACGTTTAGCTGAAGAACTAAATATAGAAATAAAAATTCCTAGAGTTACTAAAGTACAGAAAAATCGTCCAAATATATGCACGAGTGATCCAGAGGATTATTTTAGAATAAATATATTTTTGCCTTAATTAGACTTTTAATTTCTGAATTAGAGTCCAGATTTTCTGAATCTAAAAATATAGTAATTGCAAATCTACAAAAGATTATTCCTAAATATTATTTTAATAGTGACGCATCAGACGAAAAAATAGTTGAAGCTGCTCAAAACTATGAATCCGATTTGCCTTCAACTGTAGAAGCGCTACAAGGAGAACTAAAACTCTGGAAAGAATACTGGTTTAAAAAAGAAGAGAAAGCCGATACTGTTGTAATTGCATATAAATATGCTTCTATGTTTCCAAATATTCAATGTCTTCTTAAGATTCTATGTGTTATGCCAGTGACCACTTGTACATCAGAAAGATCTTTCAGTACTCTTAGAAGAATTAAAACATATTTACGATCATCAATGAATGAAGATAGACTCAATGGTTTATCCATGCTACATATAAACGTAGATGAAAACTTAAATGCAGAAGAAGTCTTAGATTTATTTGCAAAAAAACATCCACGAAAAATGGAATTAGAGACTGTTTAAATATCTGCAGAATCTTTAGTTTTCAAATTGTTAATATATATAAAGCGTGCTAAAAAACACTTGGAATATGCTATGAACAATAAAACGTATGTCAATTTAAAAGTATTTAATTAAATGTCAATTTCACACGAGATATTCTCAAAAATGTTATCTAAAGAAATCGAATCTTTTCTCGTAGAATCTTATTTTAGAAAAGGAAATTCAGTAGAGAACGGCAAATGACAATATACTGTATCGTTTTATCTTTTCTCATTAAAATTACATTTCAAGATCAATTTTAACAACTTACCTTTGAATTGAATAATGATCAGACAGTTTGTCTGTTCATAGCCTACTCCGAGTTAGGTTTTTATTATTGAAGATACTGTACCTACATAAGCATATTTTTCCATGTTATTTTTAAATATTTTTTATTAGGATTTGTATTTATTTTTCAAATTGTTTATTATTTTAAACAATAAACATTAAAGATATATATTTAAAATTTGTTTTTCCTAATTTTGTGCCCCCTCCCCTATTATAAGTTTCTAAATCCGCCACTGGTTTTGACACCACATACCACATGTGTCTTCCTCAAGGCGTGAGTTTTATTAGTTTGTTGATAATAGTAAAGTTGTTGTGTGTTGTTGAGGAAGACACATGCGGTGTCGAAACTAGTCGGGAATGAGAATAAAGTTGGCTGATTTCCAGTAAATTTGTTATTTTTCAGAATTAAAGATGTTATTATTTTTATATTTGAATACTATATTCAGCTCTTGTAAGTTTAAAATCTATATTTTTAAAGTTGTAGAAATATCTCATCATTCACCGTTTGTGTAGGTTTTATAATTTGTTTATACGAAATACAAATCAATCGAACGGGCCTGGCAAGTATGAAGACTCATTGCCTTACAAATGCCAAATTCACTAGGATTATCGTGTTCATTAGGGTCTTCTACATCACTAAAACCTTCTACTTCAACTACTCTCACTTCCATATAAAAGAACTCTTCTAGTTTAACTTCGCTCCAACCACACCGAGTCATATTTATTGCACCAAAGTTCACTTGGAATATTGTAAATGAAAGCAAATTGAACTCTACATACACCAAACGGCAATACACAAAATAAGAAGGTCCCAAGGACGATAATGGTTCTAATCACAATTACTATGTGTTGATTTATGAGAGTAACAACACTGGGTCAAACTGATCCATTTACCACAAATGTTACTCATTAACTTTATTGATAAAAAAAATGCAATGAATGATATAAAATTTAAAAGAAATGTACCGTTGACCACATTTGAGAATTACATGTAATATGTAGCCATAATTTTCAATAGTTTCAAAAAACTACCTAATATTAACATGACGATGGGTCAGTTTGACCCATAGACAATAGGAAAGATAATAATAAAATTTCTTTAAATTTCAATTGCATTTTACTCAATATTTTTGTAATGTAAAAATATAAAATGATTACATGGTTGAATTCAGAATCCCATTTATAAAATATAACTTTATGTTATAGTGTGAGAACCCCAAGTTCAATTTTTTTTTCTTCAAATGTATATCCCTCTTTCTATACTATCTATACTACAACTTTAATTTGAATGATTTTCTTAAAGAAAATAATCGGGCTGTCCCTATTCGAGAAACACCCTGTATGTTGTATTTCGTCTGTTGTTATTTGTCAAATATTTTATTTTTATTTATCTATATTTGTAATTTTTCGTTATACGTATTGTCTCTGAGATGGTGAATCAAATACCGAAATCGATTAGAAAGTATATTGGTTTGTGTTTTATTTTATTTTTATTACTATATTTATTTTTATAATTTGTGGTACAATATCAAGAGAATTAATTTAAAATATATACTTTTTATATTTTGCGTTCATAATGAAGTCATTACGATACGCAATTGCGTATCGTAATGACCTTCATTTCGATACGCAATTTTTTGTTTTAGACGGTTGGTAATAGATGACGTTTCTTTAACCCATTTTTACCTAATTTATTTTTAGTTAATTGTCAATTCATTTTAATAATATAATGTCGAAATTATTATTATTATTATTTTTTTTTATTTAGGGAAGATTCTTTACATGAAAATGTACAAATGGTTACAAATATAATATCAAATTGAGTAAGTAAATGCAGGGACCCGAACCGTAACGAAACCATAACCGAAAACCGCACCGATATTTGACTTTTTATGAAACCGTAACCGAAAACCGAAACCTATATTTTATTTCTTCAAATATGGAAACCGAAAACCGATACGATAAATAAGTTCGTTCTGTAACCGAAAACATAACCGAACCGTAACCGAACCCCAAAATTTTTCGGTTCGAGTCCCTGAGTAAATGTTATTGTAGAAGGCGCAAAATATAAAAAATAGTTAAAGAACTCATTTTATAAGACTTTCTTGTAAAACACATTCTTTAATATACTATTATGATATCTCTATTTAATATAAAATTGTTGACTTTTATATTATATTATTATGACGAATGCTCTCCATAAAACTTTATAATTCAACGAATAATGTATCGCATAAAGTTTTACGGTATAGAAAATATTTGAAAATGATTTTGTCATGGATTTACGTGATTTCGTGTTCACCTGCATAATATATGTAGATCAAGCTTTATGCTACAGTGCCATCTATGATACAAGTTCTAACTCTAACATAAATTCTAACCTTTACCGTTAAATGAAAACAAATTGACAACTACAAATGTATTTTTTTTCGTACACTCCTACAGCGAGGCGCTATTTTAAAATTTATAATAAATAATTTGACGTAATACATACAATTTATTTATAATAATTTAATAATAATTGATAAAGTCTTAATTTGGTTAAATATTCTGTATCGCACATAAATAGAGCGATTCCGTCGGAACTTAAAATACTCCCCCATATTTTAATTATTCAATATATATAATGTAAAGGTGACATATTCATAAAACCTGATGGACCTTAAGTAATTCAAAAGTATCGTACTAAATTTTACAAGTACTTTATTTGAATATGTGAGGTGCGACAAAAATAGAGCGAGTGTAAGAATCATATTTATTTTTTATAAAAATTAACCGGAATAATAATTTATGAAACAAATTTAAATTAGATAAAAAGTAAACGATGTTACATATTTAATACTTTAATAATTATTTATTATAGATTGCATTTGTTGTTGCATCGAATTAAGTAAATTATGAATGATTTTATGGTTTTTAGATTTCCATGCATCAGTTATAATTTTAAGTAATTGCTTGGAATTATTAATATTATTCTTTGCAACATTTTTGTCAATGGTTTCCAAAAGATTTTCAAATGTATTATAAAGATTAAGTATTTGCAAGTTATAGACACATATTCAAATCGGCTCAATACTCTTTTTTTATTCGCCACTCTCACACAAATAAAACAAATATCATTCCAAAGAAATTTCTGTAATACATATATTGAACATCTTTAAACGTCAAATCTACTAGCCACTCTTCAGCAACAATCGTGCAAGTACATGATAGCAAAGAAAAATGCATGTCGAATTCAAATTCAAACCGCGGTATAATGTGTTTAACGGTGTCGGAGTAGTGGATGAAATATGAAAAATTTGCTGATTTGGCATTTTCTAAAATTTAGGAATTGTTATTACATTATGAAGTCATAATATTAAAATCTATAACGGGCTGGACATTTCAAGTTTTTTTAGATTATCCACGTTGTTTGAATTTAATTCAGAGCACAAATTTTCTATGAAAAGAGCGAAAATAAGAGATGTCAGATTAGAGGTTTGTACGACGCCTGGCCTGGACGATTTTGTATTATTATCATGTAGACGTAGACCATAATCATCGATGTTTGTTAGGAACTTTGCAGTAGGTGTTGCGGCGCTCACGAAATCTTTTATAATCAAACATTTATTTAGTCTTATTATAATATACACGCTTTATTTAATATTGACACTTCGTGTCTTTAATAAATTTATCTTCAGGTATTAAAAAAAAAATTCCGATTGTTTATTTATTACACGGTATAATGCTTTACATTAAAAATATATTTTAATGTGTAGTTATTAAGTTCTCTATATTTTCCGTCGGCATGCCTGGTACTGTACATAGGTAATATCTAGAATTAAGTTATATTAATATTTCACATCAGATCCTATATCTAATTATTGATGAAGATGTTATTTTTGAAAATTGAAAACGTATATTAGTTTATTTCATACTGTCCACTGTATACTACATTGCATTGTTAATTTGAGTCCGAGAAATAGCACATTACAGTACCAGTGGTGGGATCCCAAGACTACGCCATGATAGAATAGCGACAATAATTAACACTTCGTTTCCCTAACAACCGTAGAGATTAATAGGGAAAGGAAGTTAAACGTAAGGGGTATTTTTCGCTACGCTATCATAACGTAGCAATAAATAACATGTCGTTTCCTTATTAACTTCCACGGTTGTTAGGGAAACGAAGTGTTATTTATCGCTACGCTATCATAGCATAGTTTTTGGATTCCACCCCGAGAAGTGTTGTCTAAAAACATTTCCCTGACTGTTTATTTTGAACAAAAAGAAACGGCAATTTCAATTTTTGGTATATATATTTTAAATAACATTTTCAAAAGAATATGCAGCTGTCATTTATGATAATTAAGACAAACAATACAAATAAAACAAATACACACCTAATGCTATAAATTCAGAGATGATGAATTAATAAAAAAAAATTAAAACACGCAGACTGTATGAAATAAAGTATATTTCATACGGCCGTGAAATAGTATTACGGCACACATTTCAAAATTCCTTAAACTTCTCTCATTCGTACCGTAATAACTGACTTTTTAGCATTATTACGTAAATAACCTTTCATTCAAATAATTACATTCAGTATCAAGAAATACTGAAAGATTTAATTTCATTATACGAGATAAAATATTGTATTTGAAGTGTAAATAAAAATGATATAAATAAGTTATAAATATTTCACTTCAAGATTATATTACTGCCTTATCTTTTAATTAATACATTTCTTTCATTTTTCTTCATCTTCAATTGCATTGATAAAACTTGCTTGCTTCTAACTATTTTTGTGTCACCCTATACGTTCTTCGTAAACTTTTTATCTTTTTTCTTCAAATCTCCGTCACAGTTTCGGATATTATTAATTATCTCGTGACAAAGAAGAATATTTAGACTCAACAAAAAAATGTTTTCCGACGCATATAGATAAGTTTCATCATTGCGGTTGACTATAAAAAAAATTGAAAGAAACGTATTAATTAAAGGATAGGGGAGTAATTTATTATTGAAATGGAGTGAAATATTTATAATTTCTATACTCCAAATACAATATTTTATCTCAAATAATGAAATAAACTGTTAAGTTTTTCTAGAGGAAGAGGAGGGGTCAATGACCTCTAACATTTAAAATTTATGTAGGATTATAAATAGTAGCCTTCAAATTCCTTTTTCGTGAAATCTTTATTCTAAATATATATTTTCAAAATATGAAGTCGCAATTTGGTGACGAAACGTAGATGTTGTCCGATTTCTAATTTTGATAATAATAGACTGAAATCCCGATTAAAAGAATATTTACTACTTTCAAAATATACTTTAATAAAAGTACCTACTTATTTGAAATTTTCGCGTATTTATTTGTTAATGAAGTTGGTTACACGACAGAGGCAATCGGACAGCTGTTTCGAGTTTCGAAGGTTAACTGAGTTTAACGGACACAGCTGATTGCTCGCCCTCTTTATAAACAAAATAAACAAATATTCTTATAAAAAATACTGTCTAATAAGAGTTTTAAATAGTTATGATAAATTAATTTCATTTCTGAATACCAGTGTGTTTTATTGACGTTGAAGAAATATGCGGTACTTTTTATGTTTGTTTATGTACCTATTAAAAGGCCTAACCTCTACAAATATTTGAAATAAAACGAATAATCTAACAATAAAAAAGTAAGTATCACCATTTGAAACAAACCAGATAGAAAATGACTCACACAAATGAAAATGTATGTTTCAGACAATTATCAAGTTGGAAAGAATTCTTGTGTGAACCATTTGTGAAACGTACCTTTACTCGTTAATTATTGGAAGTTAAAAAGTATATTCGTGGAAAGCAGCATAGATCATGGAACTTACAACAATAATAACAAATTATGAAAAATTTGAAGAAGTTTATGTTAAAGAAGAACTGCTGGAAGAAAATTCCCAAGACCGACAATTGTATGAAAATGTATTAAGTGTAAAGAAGGAAGAAGATATAATTGATAACGATAACCAGATTGACAAAGCACTGGAGAACCCAATTACTATATATAACGTTATTCGTAAAACTAAAAAGTCAAACAGTGTATGTTGTACAGTATGTAATAAGAGTTTTATGGGAAAATCACACTTAACAAGGCATATGAATGTACACAAAGATATTAAAGAATTTAAATGTAAGATATGTAAAAAATTATTTAGCACAAATGATAATTTGCAAAGGCACATAAAAATTCACACTACTAAAATACGAGCGTATAAATGTCCAACATGCAATAAATCATTTACAAAAAATTATTACTTAACAGCTCATATGAAAATACATGGAATGAAAGACTACAAATGTAAAATATGCAATAAACTATTTATAGATCAAAGTAATCTATCAATACATGTCGATAATATTCACAATGGAATTAGAGCATATAAGTGTCCAACCTGTAATAAATCATATACACATAATGGTCATTTAAAAGTTCATATTAAAACACATAGTGGAATAAAACAGTATAAGTGTCCAACTTGTGACAAATTATTTACACAAAATTCTCATTTAAAAGACCATGTGAAAATTCATACCGGAGTAAAAGACTATAAGTGTACAATGTGCAGTGAACAATTTACACATCGTAGAAGTTTTTCCAAACATATAATAATTCATAGCGGAATAAAAAAGTACAAGTGTTCTTTATGCGACAAACTCTTTGCACAAAAAAGTAATCTATCCAGACATATGAAAATTCACAGTGAAAGAAAAGACTGTAAGTGTACAATATGTGATAAAATATTTAAACGTAGTAATAATCTATCCAAACATATGAAGATTCATAATGAAACTGCATGTAGTGACGGAATAAAAGACTATATGGTGTGTAGTGCATAGATTTAGTTTGAGATAACAATAGCTGTATTTTGTTTGCCATTCTTCAAAATCAGTTCATTTAGATCAGGTTCTCATAGGCAAACAAAAAACTTGGCTGTTCGCTGTCAGTCAGCCGAAGTAAATAGGTTAAGAATTTATTTGTGTGGAGTTCGTGCCAATAAAGAAGGGAAAAATCTACGCAGTAGATGTACTACCCATCCTTAAAATGTTAGCCACAGAATTAATGTGTAACGCGTATTAAAAACATACGTCAAACTACTTCGTATCACCCCCTCTTTTTCGAGTTTGACTCGACTGGACGAATATTGATTTCTGCAAATTTCCAATCTCTATAGACCGGTTACTTTAATATGTAAGGAGTGAGAGAAATATTTGTTGTATGGTTAATAAGACTGTTATCATGTATTATATGTATTTTATTATACAGGGAATTTATTTTAACGTGCAACATATGGTCAATCACTTCCATGGTTACTACACACTACTGTCAAAAAATGACAGCAATGTAATATTTGTCCACTTTAAAATGTAACATACAAAAATTTGTAGTTGTGTATTTTCAATACTAATTTCCAATAAATTAGACTATATACTATTAACAAAAAATAAAAACTTTAATGTAGTACATCTTAACAAAATTTGGTTTACAAAAATTGATAATTTTAATGTAATAAATGTTCAAAAATACCTCCATTCACACTGAGGCAATATCCTAGTTGCTCGTAGAAAGAATTGGCATTATTTGTGATGTGTTCTGGAGGTATATTCTATGCTGTAATACTATTTATAATGTTGCATTTTAAAATGGACAAATATTACATTGCTGTCATTTTTTGACAGTAGTGTGTAACCATGGAAGTGATAAACCATATGTTGCATTTTAAAATAAATTCTCTGTATGTATAATGGATATTGGCGAAGAAAATGAACTCGTAGCCGCCTGGTGGCAAAATTCTGAAGTTGCCAGAAAAGTAATCAAACTGTTGTGTTTACGGTTGTCATACTGTCCTTTAAGCAATACTGCATTTCAAATCAATTTACATTTAAAAATATATAAACTTTATTAGGCTAGGGTCTCAACCGACGAAAACTTTTACATAGCCCTCTTCAAATCACGACTTATGCATGTTTCGACTCCGCAAATCTAGCCCATGAAGCTCATAGCCTTCTTCAAATCACGACTTATGCATATCTCGACTCCGCAAATCTAGTCCATGAAGTTGGCGCGTACCGAAATGCTCAAATCTTGACTTATGCACCGTGCGACAAAGATGGCTGACAATCTGTAATGGTTCGTTCGTTTGTTCCTCAAGATTTCATTTTGATACTGTCTAGTAACTATTATTTTATATAATTTTCAACAGTGTAAAATAAGAAATTTAAAAATGAATTATTAATAATTGATATAAACATTTCTACTTAACAATAATTAATATAAAATAAAAGAATGTCAGTTATAACAACCTGTTATATGAATTTAATAAACTTTTTGTTGGTGATTAAATTTGTTGTCATTATGAATTTAAATTAATAGTTGTGTTTATAAATATTTAGTATTCAATATTCAACACATTACTTATTACAGGAACAGTATTTCAATACAATTGAGAAGGTTATAAGGAATAGAAAGGCATCCAATAATCCAATATTTCTCAATACAATTATAATTGATATAAACATTTCTGCTTAATAATAATTAATATAATATATAAAATAAAAGAGTATCAGTTAACATTAACCTGCTATGTATTAATCACTTACCAACATTGTTGGTAATTAATTAAATTTATCATTCTGAATTTCAATTAATATTTGTATTTATAAATATTTAGCATTCAATACATTATTTATTTCAGGAAAAGAAGAAGGGCATCCAATATTTTGCAATACAATTATAATAAACTTGATGAAAGGATAAATAAGTAGTGAAATAATAATAAAATTTATATGATCTTCAAAAATAGATTTATTTATCCCAGAATGATTCGAGCGACCACTTCTTTTAACGTAACCCGTTGTGAACAAGCCTTACTCAGTACCATAGCCTTACAGATATATCAATGATAATTATTAAAGTTATTAACGTATAAATGACAATAAAATATACTTTAAAATAAAGTATTATTAAAGATAATGCATATACGCAGGTAAGTGATTAATTTATTCATTTTGATGATACTAACCCCAAAAAAAATTACAGGTTATGGTAGCAGATAATAAACAAATGTATTTGTTCCCTATATATCTTAAGAGTGCCGCTTCGAAATTATTATATATAAATAGTATGTATTATAACAAATATACTCATATATATTTTGTAATAACACCACCCGTAGGGCATGTGTAAATAATTAATAAAGTTTGCGTTATATCCTATGTGAATATATTTTTTCAGATTTCTCCTTTATAAGTCTGCTTTGAAATTATTATAAATAAATAGTATACACTATAATAAATTATTAATTGTATATATAGAGAAGTCCGCGTGCCGACTTGAAATCATTATAAACAAATAGTATACACTATAACAAATTATTAAATGTATATTTCAATATAGCACCCTCCGTAGAAGGGTAAGTATAAGAAAAATTCATGAACATTTTGTTGCCTATCGTATACGTTTAATCTTAGATATTTCCTATATAAATTACCGTGCCGCCGTGAAATTATTATAAACAATTAGTATACATTACAACAATTTATTTAATATATATTTCAATATATCGTCCCTCGTAGAAGGGTATGAAAAATATTCATGAACATAGTGTTACCTATAAATTCAAATTATTACAAAAGGCTAAATGTTGGATCACCGATACAAGCGCGGTCTAAATAGTTATTTAAAATATTTAAATTTTGAATACATACTATTATAAATTTTATAAACATAACTGATAGCTTAATAATTTGAGAATTAAATAGGTAATTTGACAAAATAAATCTTGCAATTGTTAAAACAATTTTTTTATCTGAATTTCTTTCAATTTATAATACGTACCTATACTTACATATTTTCTAAATTTAAATACAAATTTCACAATAGGTACAAGTAATAAATTTTACAAAAATTAAAAATATGGAATATTTGTATAAAGAGAACAATATAATAATTAAAATAAATATCGTAATATATATCTGTAAAGGTTAAATGAAAAAAGTATCCTTATTTGTATAAGTTTGTAAATATTTATTTAATAATACTTCATAAATACATATTTAAAAATATAATATATCAGTGTAAAAAATAGTATAGTGGCTGAATAAATACATAAGATTAACAATAAAGGGTCATTGTGGTTTCCAGCTGTACAACATTACATTATCAATTGCATATATTATACAGAATGCCCATTTTCTGTTTTAAAGCCGTTATAAAATAAATCATTTTCTGCTTTAAATTTAAATGCATAAAGTTTTACTCTTGTAATCATACTTTATGCTGCAGTGCCATCTATGATACGAGTTATAACACAAAAATAAATTCTAACCTCTACAAATATTTGTACGGTGGAAAAGGCGTTATTTTCAAATATATAGTAAATAATTTGTTATAATACATTCTATTTGTTTATAATAAATTAAAGACGTCAGGTGGTCTTATATAGAATATATCTGAAATTATACATATAAGACGGACCACACAATGTTTATGACTTTTTAAAAAATACTATCGTACAGGAGGCACTATATGATAGGTAAAAAATAATTCATGAATTTTTCTTATACCCTTTTACGGAGGGCGCTATATTGAAATATATATTAGTCAATTTGTTGTAATGTATAGCATTTATTTATAATAATTTCAAGGCGGCACGCGGACTTATATAGGGAATATCTAAGATTACAAGTATATGATATAGGTAACAAAATGTTCATGAATTTTTTTCATACCCCTCTACGGGGGGTGCTATATTGAAATATACATTTAATAATTTGTTATAGTGTATACTATTTGTTTATAATAATTTCAAGTCGACACGCGGACTTATATAAAGATTATCTAAGATTACAAGTGTATATGATATAGGTAACAAAATGTTCATGAATTTTTTTCATACCCCTCTACGGGGGGCGCTATATTGAAATATACAACTAATAATTTGTTATAGTGTATACTATTTATTAATAATAATATATTCACATAGGATATAACGCAAACTTTATTAATTATTTACAAATGCCCTACGGGTGGTGCTATTACAACATAAATATGAGTATATTTGTTATAATACATACTATTTATATATAATAATTTCGAAGCGGCACTCTTAAGATATATAGGGAACAAATACATTTGTTTATTATCTGCTACCATAACCTGTAATTTTTTTTGGGGTTAGTATCATCAAAATGAATAAATTAATCACTTACCTGCGTATATGCATTATCTTTAATAATACTTTATTTTAAAGTATATTTTATTGTCATTTATACGTTAATAACTTTAATAATTATCATTGATATATCTGTAAGGCTATGGTACTGAGTAAGGCTTGTTCAAAACGGGTTACGTTAAAAGAAGTGGTCGCTCGAATCATTCTTGGATAAATAAATCTATTTTTGAAGATCATATAAATTTTATTATTATTTCACTACTTATTTATCCTTTCATCAAGTTTATTATAATTGTATTGCAAAATATTGGATGCCCTTCTTCTTTTCCTGAAATAAATAATGTATTGAATGCTAAATATTTATAAATACAAATATTAATTGAAATTCAGAATGATAAATTTAATTAATTACCAACAATGTTGGTAAGTGATTAATACATAGCAGGTTAATGTTAACTGATACTCTTTTATTTTATATATTATATTAATTATTATTAAGCAGAAATGTTTATATCAATTATAATTGTATTGAGAAATATTGGATTATTGGATGCCTTTCTATTCCTTATAACCTTCTCAATTGTATTGAAATACTGTTCCTGTAATAAGTAATGTGTTGAATATTGAATACTAAATATTTATAAACACGACTATTAATTTAAATTCATAATGACAACAAATTTAATCACCAACAAAAAGTTTATTAAATTCATATAACAGGTTGTTATAACTGACATGGCTAGGGTCTCAACACACGAATACTTTTACATAGCCCTCTTCAAATCACGACTTGTGCTTGTTTCGACTCCGCAAATCTAGTCCATGAAATTACATAGCCTTCTTCAAATCACGACTTATGCATATCTCGACTCCGCAAATCTAGTCCATGAAGTTGACGCGTACCGAAATGCTCAAATCTTGACTTATGCACCGTTCGACAAAGATGGCTGACAATCTGTAATGGTTCGTTCGTTTGGTCCTGAAGATTTCATTTTGATCCTGTCTAGTAACTTTTATTATTTTCAAAAGTGAAAAATTATAGTTTTGAAAATGAATTATTAATAATTGATATAAATATATCTAGTTAACAATAATTAATATAATATATAAAATAAAAGAATATCAGTTAACATTAACAACCTGTTAGGTATATGAATTTAATAAACATTGTTGGTAAGTGATTAAATTTATTATTCTGAATTTCAATTACTATTTGTATTTATAAGTATTTAGCATTCAATACATTACTTATTTCAGTAAAAGTATGGTAAAACAATTAAAAAGGTTTTAAGGAATATTTAAAAGAAGGGCATCCAATATTTTGCAATACAATTATAATAAACTTGATGAAAGGATAAATAAGTAGTGAAATAATAATAAAATTTATATGATCTTCAAAAATATATTTATTTATACCAGAATGATTCTAGCGGCCACTTCTTTTGACGTAACCTATTGTAAACAGCTATGAGCTATAGCAATGGTTATTATTATAGATATTTAAGAATAAATGACAATAAAATGTACATTAAAAGAAAGTATAAATAAAAATTATCAGACGCAGGTAAGTGATGGATATATTAATTTTGATGATAGATACTAATCTCAAATTTTACAGGTTATGGTAGCAGATAATAAACACATGTATTTATTCCCTATATATCTTAAAACTGCCGGTTCGAAATTATTATAAATAATTAGTATGTATTATAACAAATATACTGATATATATTTTGTAATAGCGCCACCAGTAAGGTATTTGTAAATAATTAATAAAGTTTGCGTTATATCCTATGTGAATATATTTTTAGATATCTCCTTTATAAGTCCGCGTGTCACTTTAAAATTATTATCAACAATTAGTATACATTACAGCAAATTATTTAATATATTTTTTAATATAGCGCCCCCCGTAGAAAGCAATGAGAAAAATTCTTTAACATAGTGTGACACATCAAAATGTGTATACTTCGATATTTCCTATATAAGTCCGCGTGCTAACTTGAAATTATTATAAACATTTAGTATGCATTATATCAAATTATTTGATATATATTTCATTCTAGCGCCCCTCGTAGAAGGGTATGAAAAAATTCATGAACATAATGTTACCTATCATATATGTGGAATCTTAGATATTCCCTATATAAGACCTCGTGCCGCCTAGAAATTAGTATAAACAATAAATATACATTACAACAATTATTTAATATATATTTCAATATAGCGCCAAGCATACTATTATAAATTTTATAAACATAACTGATAGCTTAATAATTTGAGAATTAAATAGGTAATTTGACCAAATAAATCTTGCAATTATTAAAACAAAATTTTTTTATCTGTATTTCTTTTAATTTATAATACGTATACTTACATATTTTCTAAATTTAAATACAAATTTCATAATATGTACAAATAAATTTTACAAAATTTAAAAATATATAATGTTTGCACAGAGAGAACAATATAATTCTTAATTAAAATAAATATCAAAATATATATCTGCAAAGGTTAAATAAAGAAAGTAACCTTATTTGTATAAGTTTGTAATTATTTATTTAATAATACTTAATAAATAAATATTTAAAAATATAACATATCAGTGTAAAGAAATAGAATAGTGGCTGAATAAATACATAAGCTAAATAATAAAGGGTCAACATGGTTTCCATCTGTACAACATTACATTATCAATTGCATATATTATATAGGTGCTCATTTTATCTGTTTTAAAGCCGTTACAAAATCATTTTATGCTCTAAATATCAATGTATAATGAATCGCATAAAGTTTTACTTTTGTAATATGTAAATCATACTTTATGTTACAGTGCCATCTGTGATACGAGTTATAACACAAAAATAAATTCTAACCTCTATACAGCAGAGAGAGCGCTATTTTCAAATAATTCATTGTAATACATACTATTTATTTATAGTAATTTAAAGGCGTCAGGTAGTCTTATATAGGAAATATCTGAGATTATACATATAGGACCGACTACACAATCTTTACGATTTTTAAAAATATTATCGTACGGGAGGCGGAGGCGCTATATTAAAATAAATATCAAATAATTTGTCATAATGCATAATAATTGTTTATAATAATTTCAAGTTAGCACGCGGACTTATATAGGAAATATCGAAGTATACACATTATGATGCGTCACACTATGTTAAAGAATTTTTCTCATTGCTTTCTACGGGGGGCGCTATATTAAAAAATATATTAAATAATTTGCTGTGGGGTATTCCGACATTTTTTAAAAATATTTTTTTTCATTAGTACATACCAGTAGGACTCTGAACATCTTATTTTGAGTAAGAAAATGGATATATCACGTGAGATATGAATTTTTAAAAATTTCATCACAATTCAAATTTTCTTATCATTGGCTTATGACGTCAAATCGATAGTGACATCTGCAACAAACTTCAGCGTCTAAATTCGCATGTTCATGACAGCAATGGACCTTTCCAATTTAAAGAGATAGAAGATATGCGCAATGGAGATCTGCGCATAGTAAGAACAACTGAGATCTATGACGTTTGATTCTAAAAAAATTAGACGTAAAATGTAAGATAACTTTAAAAAATCTTATCGAAATAAGTTACAAAAGCTTTTATTGAAGGCAAAATGTCTAACGATGCAAATTTTCACTGAGAATACAGGTATTTTAATGACTGCAATATTTTTGACGTTTCGTTTGACAGCCCAACTGGCAGTTGTTCGCGCCATTTTCTTACTATTTGCAGCGATAGAAAGAGATAGCCCTTAAATTGGAAAGGTCCATTGAAATTCAGAATAATAAATATAATCACTTACCAACAATGTTTATTAAATTCATATACCTAACAGGTTGTTAATGTTAACTGATATTCTTTTATTTTATATATTATATTGATTATTGTTAAGTAGATATATTTATATCAATTATTAATAATTCATTTTTAAAATTATAATGTTTCACTTTTGAAAATAATAAAAGTTACTAGACAGAATCAAAATGAAATCTTCAGGACCAAACGAACGAACCATTACGGATTGTCAGCCATCTTTGTCGAATGGTGCATAAGTCAAGATTTGAGCATATCGGTACGCGCCAACTTCATGGACTAGATTTGCGGAGTCGAGAGTGGTCGAGATATGCATAAGTCGTGATTTGAAGAAGACTATGTAACTTCATGGACTAGATTTGCGGAGTCGAAACAAGCATAAGTCGTGATTTGAAGAGGGCTATGTAAAAGTATTCGTATGTTTCATGCAATCCCCTTAGTTCATGTAACTAAAATTACAAATTGTGCAAATCCAGCTTTATTACAGAGCCACCTATGATACAGATTGTAATACAAACATTGCAAAAAAACATTGTTTAAATGTATAATTAAGGTAAATTTGGTGAAAAAATATTTTAGAGGTAAATTTCAATAGTATAAATTCATTTCTCTTTTTTATAAATTATAATTACAGTAATCTATATGCATTGATGGAACGTACCCAAAATTAAACTCCGAGCGACGCCTGTCATATGATCAGCGATCAGCAGCTCGAAATTATGCAGAGGATGTGGTTATGGCAATGGTTAGTTTTTAGATATTAACCAGAAGACAATCGCCTTGTGGGTGGAGTGTGGGTTTAGTTTGAATTTAAAATAGAATAGAAAGTTTCGCAAAATTTTCTGGTTTTAATTTGTTTGACTTTTCGTAATGTAATGTATGTAATTATTATAACAAAAGTACATATACTACACTATTATTATTATTATTAATTACACTAATAAATTAGTTTAGTATTTGTTTTCAATAATGTAAATGTATTATTGTTAATCATTGTTTCATATTTATAGTTCGTAGTAGATTTTGTAGTGGTTTCTAAACTAAAGAATCAAATTTCCATTCGTTTTTCATTTTAATAGAAGTATATGTGAGCAAGAGAATGAATTTGAAGGCGGGCGTATGCCATGTGAGCAAAAGTTTGACCTTTTGGAATTTATGGAAATACACCCTGATTTGATAGAGTAAATTCACAAATTACGAAGAGAAAAAGCCATGAAAGCATTATGGGAACAGCTATCAACCCAATTAAACACTCTTCCTGGTCCAAAGAAGAGCGCTGTAAAGTAGAAATGGGTAAAGATATTAATTTTTCACATAAATATAGAATTAAAACACTTTTATCTTTATAGGCTTGGGTGCAACTTAAAAACAAATGCAAGAAGAGAAACTCTGAATTAAAAGTTACAAGAAACGGTGTAGCACCCACACTGCTCTCGCACTTAGATCGGAGGACTATTGCTTTAATAAACACGAATGTTGTGCCGGATCCAGATGCATTACATCAAATAGAGCCGAAACAACTAAATGAACATGATTACTGTTTTTATGATCATTTTCGATGTTTTTTTAAGGTATCTAGTATAATATTAATAGTCACCACAGGAATTTTCGATCTTCTTTTGTTTCAGAGCTACAGACAAAAACTCGTTTTTCGTTCATTTTGAAAATATGTCATATCTTATTTATTATAATAGTTAGAGAAAAATTGTTTTTACAAATTTTTTACCGTTTTTTAGATGGAATAAAATCGCGTAATTAGAATTTTTGAAAACTTAATAATTCTCGAGATATAACACCAACTTATGATTTTTTAAATGGGAACCTATGTTGAAAATATTCTTGTCTTTTCGCTTAATTTATAAACTTTTCAATGATATATAACAAGTCTACATTCTTTTGTTTTAAACATTAATAAAAGACGAATTATGAATTTATTGGGGTCAAAATATTGGAAATTATTAAGAAACAAATGATAATAATTATTACAGATCATCATTTGTTTATTTTGATTCCATATCTATTAATTGTGTTCTCAAAATTATTGTTAATCAATTATTTTCGGGTTAGTTAAATTACTATTTATCTACGTTACAGTTGGCTTTGACACAATGGTTTAATATGCTTTTGAAGTAAAATTGAAAAAATGAGTAAAACTGATACAAATACTATTAGAAATATGCAAATTATGATCTGTAAGAGATTTTTTCATTTGTTTCTTAATAATTTCCAATATTTACACCCCAATAAAATAATAATTTGTCTTTTAGTAATGTTTAAAACAAAATAATGTAGACTTGTTATATATCATTGAAAAACTTATAAATTAAGCAAAAAGACGAGACTATTTTAACATAAGTTCCCATTTAAAATATCATAAGTTTGAGTTTTATCTCAAGAATTATTAAGTTTTCAAAAAATCTAATTACGCCATTTTATTCTATCTAAAAAAAAAACGGTAAATTTATTGTAAAAACAATTTTTCTCTATCATAATAAATAAGATATGATACATTTTCAAAATGAGCGAAAAACGAGTTTTTGCCTGTAGCTCATAAATAAAAGAAGATCGAAAATTCCTGTGGTGACTATTAAACTTTTCTCGAAAAGTTGACCCTGCAATGTGCAAACGGGTTTGCTCTATCATTAATATTACCCGAGTTAAAAAAAAAACATCGAAAATGAGACATCTGTACATAATTATGTTTTTAAAAAAGACAAAATCATGCTTATATTACAGAACTATATTAATTTCAGAGTATAATAGAAAATGAAATAAATGAGAAATATATATATATATATATATATATATATATATATATATATATATATATATATATATATATATATATATATATATATATATAGTGATATAAGCATGTCTGAAAAAAATATAGATTTTTCTGGTAAATTGTTAAAATTTTTAACGTCCAACTGGTAACTGGTATGTTATTATCATAACAATCCTGCATTCAGGGTTGTTATACACCAAATAACACCCAAGGGCGTGTTATGAATGGTTGCTATGGTAATGTTGTCAACAAACTGAAATTGATACTGGGATAAATCGCTGTTTTACACTTAACGATAAATCGTTCAATTTATTGATGGATAAATCGATCAATTTATCTAATAAGTCGTTGAGAATTTACACTTAACGATTTTCTATCAATTTATTTTTGTTGAAATTAGGACTACCAACTTATTATTTTATCTATTTGTGAGGTTAGAGTTTAACCTAGAAGCGCTTCAGTTTTCTTATAGTTTTTTGGAGTGTAATCTTTGTTGTAACGTACTTGTTAAAAATGAGTAAAACTAGTGAATATATGCAATTATAACCTTGAAATCAAGCACATTAAATATAATTTGAAATGTCAAATACTGTAGAGTTGGCACTAGAAAAGTAACCAAAAATTCCCAAAAAAAATCGACGGAATATCACGGAAATTGGAATTTGTTCTATTTCATCAATTTATTGATCAATTTATTTTCGTGAATAAATTGATCGATTTTTCTGTTTTACACGTACTGATAAATTGAAGGTCGCAGTCGATCAATAAATCGGTCGATTTATCGTTAAGTGTAATACAGCCAAAAGCCTAAAAAACAAGCAGAAACATTCATAGACTACCTACTCCGTAAATTTTATTAAAACATCCGTAATTTTTTTTTAGTCGGACGTTAAACGTTGAACGCACCACGGGAGTTAAACGAACACTAATGCCTACGCCCAACGTACAAACCTCGGGCCAGAGGCTCTCGGAAAGTACACTGTTGACCTCAGGCGTTATTGTCCTAATAACATCCTTTATACGTTAATTACTATATTGACCTCTGTTTTGTTGTAATATTACAAAATTTCACATCTCAAGAATTTTATAGACATGAACGTTCTGAAGTATATAAAATGTGACAAAACAAGTTTTCTGTAATATTTGTTTATTTATATGTCGGTCTATTTGCACGTGGGGAAGTGTATAGGATGGAACAAATTCGAGTTTCTTATATGAAAAGCTTTCTTATTATGCACGCTACAGAAAATTGATGTAGGTCTTTATAGACCAACTTTTCGAGACAAAATTTATAGGCACCACATGAATTATCTATCGCCTTTTGTTTTTGAGTTACAATGATAAAGAAAAATTGTTTAGATAATTTATTGTTATACGGATTTTTACGTAGAATAACGTGGTGTAATTAGATTTCTTCAAAAGAATAATTCTCGAGATAAATCACATACATATATTTCAAATGCTGAAAATAGTCTCATATTTTCTTATACATATAATAAGCTTTTCAATGATGTATAACAAGTTTACATTCGTTTCAAACGTGAATAAAATACGAATTATTAATTTTTGGGATAAAAAATGTGTATTATTATGAAATAAATGATAAACTCAATTACAACTCATCATTTGTTTGTTTTTAATATTATTTTCTTTATTTTTACTCATAATTTTTCTAATTTATATACTTAAAGCATAAATCACGTTTTTCGAATTTTGTCGAAGCCATTTATAACTCCGATAAAAAATAAATTAACTAATACGAAAATAATTGACTAAAAATAATTTTGAGAATTTAATTAATACATACAAAATCAAAATAAAAAAATAATCATCTGTAATTGATTTTTTCTTAATCATTTAAATTTTTTCACTCCAAAAAATAATCTAGTTTTATTCACATTTAAAACAAAAGAATGTAGACTTGTTAAACATAATTGAAAAGCTTATTAAATAGGGAAAAATTTGAGACTATTTTCAGCATGTTCCCAATTAAAAAATATTATGTTTGTAATTTATCTCGAGAATTATTAAATTTTGAAAAAAATCTAATTATCAATCATACATTTTCTTTCAGAAAATGCAACATCAGGAGAAACAAATGTGGGCCATTGTACAAAAAGTAATGAGGATCAAGAATTTAAACAGTATAAATAAAATAATGCACTATATAGGAGAAAATAATGCAATTTTGAAAGACATGCTACGAGAGAGAAAAGAAGCAAATGATTTACAATGGCTACAGATTCAAGAACGAAAAGAAACAAATTTATTATTTAACGAATTGCTAAATGTATTGCGAAATAAATAATTATTGTTACAAAAAATATGTATGTATTTAGTTTTCCTGAAAATATATATTGTTAAATTACAAATTAGACATTATAGTTACAGAATTATTTGAATGTTATAAATATTAATATTACAAACAAGAGTATAAAGTTTTAATTATAAAAATATTGTTTTAATACATGAATAATTTAACAATGTAGGTTTGTAGTTTTCTGTATTTTACTCTTTTATTGATTCATTTATTAGTTTTATATTTAACAATAATTATCTTTCAACTTCCAAGCACGTAAAATTAAACAAAAATAGTGTAAAATTTCTAAATACTTTAAACAATAAAATAACTATAAAAACGGCATTATACTATATTCTTTCAATACTAATAGAAATTGTAAATTTTTGTGGCCAAATTTCATACAAAGAACTGCTTACATATAATTCCCAGTCATTAAAACTATTATCACATCGTCTCATCTCTCGCGTAACTGTTAGTGTGGATAAGGAAATGGTCACTAGGCATTTGTGTTGCTTTAGGTGGTCTAGTTGCCACTGAGACCGTACAGCAAGTCCAAATCCTTGACCATCCAGATGGTATCGGCATACTAGCAGCTGGTCCAGGTACTCCACCAAGAAGTATGCACCTATTAATATGAATACATTTGTAAGTTTAGCATGTGTTACGGAATATTGAAATATGTACATATTTTTATCTCCCGCCATAGGTAAGGGAGGTAACGTTTCCGGTTCAAACATTCGACAGTGAGTTTTCAGTGAATAAGCACGAATTAGGGTCCCCACAACAAGTTTTTACTATTTTTACAATGATGTCTGTGCGACGATTTTTTCTTCCACGATAACTCATATCAAACTTCCAAAAATTTATATTCTACGTATTTTTACATTCATATAGAGTTGATTAAATTTTGAGGAAAATTGGACAACTGGAAGTGGTATTTTACTTGAAGTCCAGAACATATGTTAATGAAAAACTATATTGAAATAATGAAATATAATCAAAAACTTTTCAATTTTAGTATTTCATAATTTTATATCAATGGAAACGCCATATTAGATTTTGGCTAATATTGATTTACAGGAAATGTTACTTTACTTCAAGCTTTGAGCATATTTTTGCGAAATATATTATGATATGATCAAAAACTTTTCAAATTTGGTATTTAAGACTTTTATATTAATGAAAACGACATATTAGATTTTTGCTACAATTGATAAACCGGAAGTGGTACTTTGTTTTCTAAACATATTTTCTTGAAAAAATACATTAAAGTATCTTCCAAAACTTTTCAAAAAACTTTTTCTTCTAATACTGGTAACTCACTTAAGTAAATTTGACGTAGTGATCTAGTGATCATTGTGGACGAATTTTCAGGGAAGAGAAGAAAAAATATCGAGATAATGGAATAAAACTCAGAGCAAATTTATGACAGTGTTAGAAATAAATCGAAATGTTACTGATAGACATTAATTTCAAATTGATATCTCAATGTACTATTGAGTTATGGAGTTTCAAACAGGATTAGTTTTTTATAAGCCACCGGTACACAGAGTGTTAAAAAACAAGTGAAACACATTTATAGGATATAGAGAAGTCAAATAAAGTCGAAAAGTTTTACAGAATATATGTCCAAAAATTAACTGTTTCGGAGAAAGGGATCATTTTCTATTAGAAGCGAAGAAAAACTGACAAAAATAGTTATCGAAAAAAATTGGTCTATGCGAGTAAATAGATTATAAAAATACAATAAAATTTAATATGAAACATTTTTCTTAATTTCTAATGTTTAAGAAGTTATTTGAAAATTAAAAAGAATAAGAGTAAGGTTGCCACATTCTACTTTGTACATTTTTTTTTTTTTTTTGAAAAATAAAAACACATCTAATGTGATCTCTCAAAAGTAAGAAAAAGTCTCATTTAAACAAAATCATAACTCTTATAGTTTTCGAGATAAATAAAATAAATAAATATATCAGCACGGCTTATTACCCATCGCTGGGTGTGCCAATCTGCTTTGTACAAAGATATCGGTAATGATGAAATATTTGCACCGTGCGGGCGCTTACCAGCAGAGGAAAATATTGAAGACCGGACATTTTTTGTATAAAACTTTTCCACTTATTTTGACTTCTTCTCTATGTCCTATGAATGTGTTACACTTGTTTCCCAACTCCCTGTATAGTTATTACAAAAAATACTAATCAAAATTTGTTTTCGAAAATAAAATAAAATAATACTTTTGTAATTTTCTGCTTCCCAAATTATTTTAGGTAAATCGAGAAGCAAAATAGCTATTTATGTAATAAGTTGCAAAAGAAATGTGTTTTAAGCACGCGACGTGAAAATTATCATACGAGGCGTAGCCGAGTTGGATAACACGTCTAGTGCTTAAGATTTTTTATACTAGCGTTTTAAAACAGATTATTTATATTTATTCTCAAATGTCAACATTTTGAATTTTTCAAAATTTAAAAGTAGGCAGGCATCAGTTTCATCTTTTTGTTGCTATGGGATTCAATATGTTATTTAATAAACATTGATGTCAACCACAGACTATCTATACCTAACGGCAAAAACTTAAAAGTAGGCAGGCATCAGCTTCATCTTTTTGTTGCTATGGGATTCAATATGTTGTTTAATAAACATTGATGTCAACGTGCTCGGTGTATAATTTTTCTTGTGAATTTTTGGTAATAAATTTACTTAAAATGAGTGACTCAGAGATTGACTGATATTGAAAATGGTGCAGAGTCTGCATTGGATATACTGGTTCCAGGAAAATCAAAAAAATTGTATGAAGAAACTTACAAAAAATTTGACAGTTGGTGTGCGGAGAAAAACGTTGGGCATATTACAGAAAAGGTAGTTTTAGCCTATTTTTCGAAATTATCATCCATTTATAAGCCATCTACTTTATGGAGTAATTACTCTATGCTCCGAACTATGATATACCTTAATAAGAATGTGGATATAAGTAAATTTACCAATCATTGCATTCTTAAAAAGAAAAGCTAGTGGATATAAGCCTAAAAAATAAAAAATATTCACTAAGCAAGAGATAGTTCGATTCATGAAGGAAGCTGATGACAAGGATTATTTATTGGCAAAGGTTGTGTTAATTGTTGGAATCTATGGGGCATGTCGCCGGGAGGAACTTACGTTTTTACGTGTAGGAGATATTGAAGATTCTACTTCTTTCATAAAAATTAATATTTCAAATACTAAAACGAATATTTCACGATTTTTTATGATAACTGAAGGGTTTATCGATGGAATCAACTGTTTAGCAATGTTTCGCAAGTACGCACAACTTCGACCTACTCATACTGAACATCAACGGTTTTTTCTAACCTACAGAAATTTTAAGTGTTGCACGCTTCCTGTAAGTATAAATACCATAGGTGGTATACCTAAAAAGAAATGCAGAGTTCCTCGGCCTCCCAATGCTAAATAATATATAACGGGCATTGCTTTCGGCGGTGTTCTGCAACATTTTTGGCTGGTTCGGGAGCAGACATTACAGTGCTCAAGCGACATGGAGCGTGGCGTTCAAGTTCTGTTGCTGAAGGCTACGTTGAAAATTCTTTGGAAAATAAGAAAGAAATTTCACGAAGAATTTTGGGAGAAAAAGAAACAGCAATTAAAAAAATAAAAATTGTCGACAAAGAATCAGAATCCAGCAGCACATTTACTTCAGTTTCTACCCACATTGAAGTTAACCAAGAAGTATTAAGAACGACATCAAATGTTCAATTTAGTAATTTAAGTAATTGCGTTGTAAATATTTATCATAAATAGTTATAATAGGTATTTAGTACTTTTACGCATTAAACTGTCATTTTTAAGCACTAATACTTCATTTAACAAAGGAAATGACAATCGAAAAGTTGTTATAATACGCTAGTATAAAAATAATTTTGCATGCTTTGTGACGGCGGTAATTAGATATAAAAATGTCGAAAACTACCACGAAAATAGCGATAGCCATGGAATTCATACATCTATCTAAATCCATGATCCATTGTTATTTCACTCAAGAATAAACATATGTAACTCACCCTCCGACTTGTAAATTAAAAATTCCATTCCCGTTAGATGTGTGATATCCTTATGAGCCTGTTGGTAATGTGGAATAAGCCCAAGACCGGCAATGTATTCCGCCCTACTATTACGAACATTGTGATAACAAATGTGACAAACTTTGCTGAATCGACAGAAAAATAATTCATGTTTTTTAATTTTATCTGGGATGTTGCTGTACATGCAGCCTATGAAGTTGTTGCTGCAGTGTCTCTCTTTCTTCGCGCACTGCAGACAGTTCCAAATGGATCTTCTCATTAGTTTAGCGTAACAACGTTGAACCACAGTTTCGCATTTACCGCAAGTTATCAATTTGTCAATTGTTACTGTAATACTTATTGTTTTTGCATCGCCTATGATACATTTCATACTTTCTATATTACATTTCAGCCTGTAATCAGTGCTTATTGAAGAGTTTTGGTTTACTAATCCATATATAATTAGCGATTTATTAGTGTATTTAAATTCTATACTAAATTTCTCATCTATATTTGAGTAATGATTCTTATTCACCCGGTTAACAATCATGTAAAAGTTATTTTTGTTGATATAGTAGTGCAAAAAGTACAAATCATTCATTTGTCTTATAATATGTATCAATTCGGGTGTATTTGTTACAGTAACCTTAAAATTAGCAGTATCTATGGAGAAAATATTAGCATGACTTTGTTGCAGATGTGTTACACACTTCAAGAAATCCTTATTTTTGTGCAGATTTTTATATATTTTCTCCAATGCTGAACTTTGTAATAAACAATATTTTTTTTTGTTAGATACGTAGTATTTTTTTTGTTTTCCTGATATTTTATTCATTGTCTGGAATAAAGAAAAATGTTAAATATTATTAGAAAATAACAGAATGTAAATGCAATACAAACCTTCATTAGCTTCAACAACAAAGTATTTCAAAATAACAATAAAAGAATATATATTTTTTTGCAATTTATATTTCCTGACTAGAATAAAATATTTACATATTTCACTGATTCACTTTCAATCAATGACTAATTTTAAATCTGGATGTGATCTGATGAAAGTGCAAGCCAAATAGTTTCTAAAAGTATCTACAGATGGCCGAATTCAAAGTTCAACGGACCAACGAAGGTTAAAACATTAAAATAATTTATGAAATATATAAACGAAACCATACAACACAATTATTGGATATTGTTATAATTTTAATTTTATATTGCCTTAAAAACACACTGAATAAGCAATTCGAGAGGTCTGGAGCACTCAAATAACGTATTCCATTGTAGAATAGGATTTCATTCGATCATCGTCTTTCTGGACGAAGATTGTAAATAATACTTTTAGCAGGATGGCTCGTTTATTTATTTCCTTTTATTATGAGGAAATTATGAAAAGAAATATTGCTCAAAATTTAAAGATGAAGAGAAGATTAAAGACACGATGATCCTTTTAAACTACCATCGGAAGAATTTGAGAGCAAATATTGGTAAATTTATAAATAAAACTGCGTGATAATGTTAAAATTTCAAGACCAACAGATTATTTTACAGAATTCGATAGAATGCGTGAATCTGAATAGAAAATTAAGATGGCGCGCTTGCCATATTGAATTCATATTCGTTATCGCTTTCTAGTTACAAAATAGTGGCCCTGTCCTGGTCCTGGTCAGCATCTCTTGGATATGTCTGTCAGTCAGTCAGGAAATAGGGAATAATTGACAGTTTCTGTGATCGACAGTTTAAGAGAGATAATTGAATGTGGTGCAGTGGCGGCTCGTGAGGTGAAAATAGGTGAAGAGATATTTATGGGGAGGGGTTGTAGACTTAGGAATAACATAGGGCTTACGATTCCAGCTCTCTGATTGGTCTAAATGCAAGCCAAGTTTACAATAGCAGTATGTTAAGCAGGTATTCCATTTTGCGTTTATAATCTATTTAACAACTTTTTTCTATTTCGGTGTTCTTATGTTTCTATAAAAGCACTGTTTATCACTGAAAACACGACGTTTAGAAAATCTATAAACGTATGGCTCGTATTCTGAGCGCACTTTTATAATAAAAGCGCTTTTATGGAGCACGCTTTTACATTATATTCTTATGAGGAGTATGCTCCATAAAAGCGCTTTTATTATAAAAGTGCGCTCGGAATAGGGGCCTGTTTTGGCGCCTTTCATGTTCTAGTGGTGGTAGTCATGCTTTTATAACTGACAGATAACCTTAAAATGGTAAATTGTTTGTGTTGAAATATTACTTCTAATTGTGGATTTTTATCCTTTCACTAGGTGATAGGACTAGAAAGAAAAGAAATTTTTAGCTATAGCTGTGTTA
This sequence comes from Harpalus rubripes, assembly GCA_963082715.1. Taxonomy (NCBI): domain Eukaryota; kingdom Metazoa; phylum Arthropoda; class Insecta; order Coleoptera; family Carabidae; genus Harpalus; species Harpalus rubripes. The sequence goes on from OY720453.1 coordinate 42,633,374, forward strand.
GTTAAGAAAGAATAAGAATCTGTGAAGTTAAAATTTTAACTAAAAAATTATGAAACAAGAAACAATGCGCTCAGGTTTACTTTGTCAAAATAATTAAAACGGTAAGTTTTATTTATTACAATTTAAATTTATGGTAATGTAATTTTGAATTTAATGTATTGTTATTCCAGGCAGGTTATGAAATGTATGATGCACGTTACTTAAAAATGTTAACATTGTCTACTCAATTTGTGGCGGCTACTAGCAAACAAATATGAAAAGTTAACGTTTTAATCCATGATTTGCAGTTCCACGTTGTGGCGAACTATCGAATATATGCCATATATGTTTTGTATTAATAATTGTAAGAAAAGCTTTGCCGTTATCTGTGCAACTGAGCAGTGAGTGTCGTAAAAATGGTGGAAAGTAAAAGTCTAGAGCAATAAATTGTTCATTAAAGTATTTCATTATTTAAAGAATTTTATTTATATGTTTTTCCAATAAAAAGGCTTGATGGTCCACGTAACGACCTTCAGTCCCATATTCAAGTTTTATTTATGATAATAACCAGCACGAACCACCGATATGTCAAATCAGGATGGTTCATTAATAACCTTGGAGTTCATTGTATGTATTGGTTTTCCTCTTTCATAATTGTATAATGCTTGATACAATGTATTAATGTAAACAATCAGACAAAATCACAAGATACACAAACTGTCAAAATGTGAAATTTCAATTTTTAGCGGGAAACGCTACCAACATAACTGATAAAAAAAACACCAACTCATATTTTTGACAAGTCCTTTTTTTAAAAATCTAATTGTAAAATTACCTCAATATAAAAAATAGTATAAAAAACATGTATCATAAGGCCTGTTGACGCACTCGTCCTTTGTAAAACTCGCCTGACGGCTCGTTTTCCAAACTTGGACACGTACGTTAACAGATTGCCTTATGATACTTGTGTTTTAATGTACTATTATTCAGTAGAAAGTAGTTCTTCAAAATATCAATAGACGTCGTAAAAAATGTGGAAATGTCAAAATATTCAAATTGAAATGAATTTATTATGTACTGTCAAAGTACATTGTAATAATATTACAAATGTATGGATCTTTATATACAGTAAAGTTTATATATATATATATATATATATATATATATATATATATATATATATATATATATATATATATATATATATATATATATATATATATATATATATATATTTCATATCAATACAGGATAATGCGTCGATAGAAAAGTATCAAAAGCATTCTAACCATGATGATGAGAAAGGGAGGAAAGATGATATTGCTGTTTTTAAATTAAAAGAAGAAAATGTAGTACAATATTTATAAATTATTTAAAGGTATAAATTCAAATACAATTGTTATAACTTTTATATTACACTTTACATTTTGTTTTTTATTACAGTGATGATATTTGTACAAGACTTGTTAAAGATAAAAGAATATAAAAATATAATACTCTCAAAATATGTAATTTAACAAAATAATTCCTTATGTAAAATAGTAAATATAAAGGAAATCATATCTTTATAGGTGTAGATGTAGCACATCGCTTATATTCACAATTAGCAGTTTTTCTGCCATTGACATCGTGTCAACTATCTTGTTCGTCTGTTTTATTACACTTTGTGTGTTCACAAGTTTTCTATTTCCATATATTTCGTAAAAGCCATCAGCTCCTACGTCACATCTGGTAAAATTCAAATTTCCACTTAATATTTAAAAATTAATATTTCGCTCAAATTAAATAAGAAAAACACTCAAAAATTAGATTTGTAATACAAATATGTGAAAGTTTCAGAAAATAAAATAAAAGAAGTATTAAGTATCATTCACAACAAAAAAATTAACGTAGCGGTAGAATTAGTGGCAGTGGTAGTGGCCTGGGTAAAAGATTGAATGTATTATAGCAAATGTATACGTTCACATCAAAAAATTAAGAAAATTAGTACTAGCGCAGTGGCAATGGCAGCGGTAGGAGTTTGCAAGCTCCAAACTTCTACGTTGCCACTACGCTACCACTTAATTTTTTTGACAGTTTTGACGTTTATTGACTTCTGATTTCTTATTTCATCAGATAAAAAGAGCAATAGAAAAAGGATCATTTTGTGGTGGGTCTCAGACTTTGCGCTATATAAACAAACATACTTATTAATAAACTTTGCACAATTAAAAGTGAACACGTAACTTACCATTTTCGCTTATTTCAAAGGCAATTTGTGCCCACGCATTTTCTTTTCTTAAAATAATTTTAAACTCCCTTAATCTCTTCGCTTTTCTCACACAATGGAATGCTTGTGGATAAGTGTAATTAATAAGTCATAATCTATGTCAGTTGCTTTTTGTGCAAAAATAAAATGACAGCTATAACTGTCAACCTTGCATCCTAGTAATTTATAATAAAAAATTCCTAGAAACTATAATTTCAATAATTTTTCATTGTGAACGGAAATAATTTTTACTATAAATTTCTTACGCTACCGATGCCACTAATTCTTACACTACCGCTAATTTTTTTTATTCTGAATGGGCCTTTAGAGTACCCCATAATTCTCGGGATATTTTTTATTCTGATATTTAGAATTAGACCTCAAAAACATGCTACATCATCTTTAATATATGTAATGTAATGTATGTGTAGTTCTTCTCTTCTGCATTTACCAGCAAAACCCAAAATTAAAAACTTAAATAAATGTCATGTAGGTATTCATAAATTGGGTTTTAGAGCTATTTCGCCTCCTCATTGTGCAGCCTGGGTAACGCTAAATGAACTATAGTTCATTTTTTTCAAGAATGCAGTACAGGGAAGATAGGGCTTATTTGACCTTGTTCTCTGATTGGCTTAAATCGAGGAGAAGTTTACACCGACGATAATTATTTCGGCTAGGGTCTCAACACACGAATACTTTTACATAGCCCTCTTCAAATCACGACTTATGCATATCTCGACTCCGCAAATCTAGTCCATGAAGTTGGCGCGTACCGAAATGCTCAAATCTTGACTTATGCATCGTTCGACAAAGATGGCTGACAATCTGTAATGATTCGTTCGTTTGGTCCTGAAGATTTCATTTTGATCCTGTCTAGTAACTTTTATTATTTTCAAAAGTGAAAAATTATAATTTTGAAAATGAATTATTAATAATTGATATAAATATATCTACTTAACAATAATTAATATAATATATAAAATAAAAGAATATCAGTTAACATTAATAACCTGTTAGGTATATGAATTTAATAAACATTGTTGGTAAGTGATTAAATTTATCATTCTGAATTTCAATTACTATTTGTATTTATAAATATTTAGCATTCATTACATTACTTATTTCAGGAAAAGTATGGTAAAACAATTAAGAAGGTTTTAAGGAATATGTAAAAGAAGGGCATCCAATATTTTGCAATACAATTATAATAAACTTGATGAAAGAATAAATAAGTAGTGAAATAATAAATTTTATATGATCTTCAAAAATAGATTTATTTATACCAGAATGATTCTAGCGGCCACTTCTTTTGACGTAACCTATTGTAAACAGCTATGAGCTATAACAATGGTTATTATTATAGATATTTACGAATAAATGACAATAAAATATACATTAAAAGAAAGTATAAATAAAAATTATCAGACGCAGGTAAGTGATGGATATATTAATTTTGATGATAGATACTAATCTCAAATTTTACAGGTTATGGTAGATGGTAGCAGATAATAAACAAATGTATTTGTTCCCTATATATCCTATGTGAATATATTTTTAGATATCTCCTTTATAAGTCCGCATGCCGCTTTAAAATTATTATAAATAAATAGTATGCATTATATCAAATTATTTAATATATATTTCAACATAGCGTCCCCCGTAGAAAGGTATGAAAAAAATTCATAAACATAGTGTGACCGGTGTGCCCATCATAATGTGTAATCTTAGATATTTCCCTATATATCTTAAGAGTGTCGGTTCGAAATTTTTATAAATAATTGGTCTGATTGAAGTGAAGTGCTCATATACACATCGCGATTTAAACCTTGAAGAGGTACTAACCAAAAAAGATATAATCTTTTTTAACAATGGTCAGTGGAATTTGAATATGGACCATGCGTATTACCATCAAATTCAGGGACAATTATATTTGACCAGACGTAAATATTGCAAACTGATACTTTACAGTTCTCAAAGTCTAGTTATTTATCATATTGAGAAATCTGCAGACTGGGAATCAAAACTGACTTAGTTGAAAAATTTTTATTTTGATTATTATATACCATATATCTGCAAAAATTAGTAAATTTGAATAAACATGTTTTTCATTATTTCGCAATTATGTCTATATGTGTACATATATTTGTGTATGTTCATGATTTTATGTATACAAGATCTCAAATAAAATCAAACAGAAAATTTTGTAGTTTTTTTTATATGCCTTAAGATTAGATTTTCAAATTTATAAATCAGAAGTGGTAAATTATACCAATTTTTTTTTCTTGTACTTGTAATATGTTATGTAAACATTTGTTATAATTAAGAACGGTAATATAAGTTAATTAAAATTTTTGAAAAAAAAAGAATTCTAAATGGTACCGCAGAATTAAAATATAATTTAAAACCGCTGCTTTTAGTGAAATACAAAAACGATTTTTGAGTGACGTCAAAAATTAAATATGTCAATAACTTTCTTTGTACAGGGACATTTGGTCGAGAGGTAAAGTGCTGGGCACATAAGATTTTTTAAAAAATAACAGAATATAATGTATCTTAAACTTGAAGATATTGCTTTGTTCGTAGTATAACTTATAATAAAATTATCACAAAATATAAGGCACAAAATAACAAAAAATAATTCTCTAATAAATAATATACACACACAGGCAAAATTACGGGAACGCTAATAAAAGCTATGTATTTAAAAAAGTATGAACCCTTTGTCTTTCATATTTGTGTTGGTTATTCTGCATCTATCTACAACAAATAACAAATTAAGATATACCTAAATATAGCCACCTACGAAAGATTGAGCATCATTCATCGAGGTGATAAATATTTCTCCGTCTTTAGTTTTATTAAATATGGGTGTTTTATTCACATTTATTATAGATTAAGGGTTAACAATCATTTCTGCTTTTGTTGTTTCAATTGTAAGTATTTAAAGTAAGAAAACTATTTTTCAAAAAAATGGAAAATTATTATTTTTAAGCAAAATTAATAATAATTTTTAATTAAAAAATTTTATATAATGGAAAATTTAATTTAATTAAAAAACTCAAATTTTCCATTATGTATAACAAATAATAATTATTATTAATTTTTACTCAAAAATAATTTATTGAAAAAAAAAATCTTACTTTAAATTCTTACAATTGAAACGACAACAAAAACAGAAACGATTGTTAACCCTTCATCTATAGTAAACACGAATTAAACTACATTTAATAAAACTAAGGACAGAGCAATATTTATCACCACGATGAATGGTAATCAATTTATAGTAGATGGCTTTATTTAGGTGTTATATCGTCATTTCTTGTAGATGTAAAATAAGCTACACAAATATGGAAGACAGAGGGGTCATACTTTTGTACATACACAGCTTTTTTTGGAGTTCCCCTAATTTTGCCGATGTGTTTAGTAAATGATTGAGTAGATTCCATAATCGGAATTACAGACATGTATGTATGTATAAATAATAAACATAAGTCTCTATATTGCACAAACAAATATCTAAAGACTAATTTAGTCTTCTGGATCCAAAAGGCCCTCAATTTCTTTTATTAATGGGTTTTGCAAATTAACTAGACTTGAAACACAACTGTTGCGTGTTTTTGCAGTGAACTTGGAATTAAATTTAAAATTCTAAAAGCCTTTATCCTGGCATTAGCTCTCTCCACATGAATTCTACACCTGGCTATGTTCATGGTTTCTATTGCCTCTTCACGTGTAAAACGCCTGTTCATTAGAAATGGCGGCATATTCACATGTACTCCTGCAGGTACTAAATCTTTTATTAAAAAGCCTTTGTCCACCATGATCATGTCCCCGGGCGTTAGCTGGTCACTTATTTTTGAAGCTTCATATATTTTTTTATCCGACACAGAACCAGGGTACAGGTCACTGGCATACACAACAACACCATTAGGAGCTACGCCAACTAAAGCCTTAAATGTATTTGCGTGTTTGTAATTGCTGTAGGATTCTTTTTGCTGCTTTATGTTTGTTGGTCTATGTATTCTTAGTTCAGTGCAATCTAAAATCAGTCGGCAGTTTGTAAAGGATGAAAATGAGCTTGGTAAACAAGTTTTCGTTTTTCGCTGAGACGGAATTTCCTTTAAAAACGTTTTATGTAAAGTTTGATGTAATAAATATAGCCAGGTAAAAAATGTATTTGAAACTGTTGTTGTACTACAACCAAATCTAATAGCCAAATCTAAGTGCGGTAAGTTCAATCTTAATTTCATTAAAGTTAATAACAGTTGATCTGCTTTTGAGAACCGAGTGACTTTCCAACCATAAAAATATTTGAAATCAAATGTTACTAAATAATTTAATAGCGCGTCAAACGTTTGTTGATCAGGTAGTCCAGTGTATAGAGCCATCAATTTATTGTTGTCCTTTATTTGGTCGTAAGAAAATAATTTTTCTGACTCCAATTTAGTCACCTGCTCTTCCAAACTTTTAACTTTACTCCTTAGCAACACAATTTCCTCCTTTAGCTCATCAAAGGTTTTTCCATCATCTAAACTGCTGGTTGTAGATTGAGATGTTGAAGGTGCCGAGCTTAGTGCCGAGGAGGAAAAGGTAGATTCTTCTGATGATACTTTGCTGATAAACAAAAATTAATATTAAAACACACGAAAAAATACAAATGTTACAGTTACCTTAGTTTACGAGTTTTTTTTTTCGGGGCTGGTAATAGTGAATCTTTTCTTAACATTATGTGCGAAAATAGTTGGTGCATTTTTCTTGTCCCCGTTTACAAAATGACAACTGCAGACTCGTGAAGTTTTGGACAAAACTCTATCTGTTCGGCTAAAATAAATGCTGAAATTAGTTTCTGATTAATTAAATTATATAAATAAAACTAAACATTATATTACGTACCATGACAACAGACGTGTCTACCTTTTAAAATCTTCTGCATCACGAGGTACTGCAAACATTTTGCAACCTTCTCTGTGGTCATGACTGCACCCAGGGGCGAAGCACAACACCATTTTTTGGTAAAATGTAATAAATAAACACGCACTCAATAAACATATAAAACCGGGCATAAAACAATAAACTATTTCAAATGTATGAAAGGGGTGCATACATTTTGCGAGTTTCACGACTTTCTGTGATAATATTTGAAGTATTTTATTAATTTTTAAAATTACATCAGCATATCCCGCCATTCCGTCAGTAATAATATGTCAGCGCAACAGAAGCTACGACGCATGCGCCAAAGTTGTATGATCACATCGAGACATACGTTCATCGCAATTTGTAGTGTTGGATTATTATTTAAATAATTATAAATTGTGCACAGTTCATGCTAATATTATTGTACGAATCTGGAGATAAAGGATCGGTCTAGGTGCTACATATAATGATTTGCATAAGAGATTTACTTTTATGAGATTTTTCGGCTTTTAAAGTTGAGCAAAAATTTCCTAGGTAAGAAATACATGGGGAGTAAAATTATGTTCTCAGTGTTATGAACTGAGTTTGAATTTGGCGCCTAAATTTGACCGTTACACTTTTCTGGTCTATTGAAGAAAGTGTGCACTGCCGTGTAATTTTTTTTATACTACCATGGCTGATAACGTGGTGCCCAGTACTTCCAAAGGTATAAAGAAAATTCCGAAGGAAAAACTTTTAAAAAGTGGACATTAGGTAATGGTCTACAACAGTTATTTGGCCCATAAAAGTAAGGGTGCAACAAAAACTAAAGTTGTGGTACTCACTGCAACAGCTGTTGGAATCTCTGAAAGATCTATGTACAAAATTGTTGCGAAAATGGATAAAACAGGACAAGTTTCAATATCAAAGAAGAAAAGAATCCGCGAAGATTTGTATTCAATATTATCGGAAGATTATTATGGAGATTGTGCCACAAGGATGATTTTCATGTAACAAATTGTTAAAAACTGTTGACAAATAATTTACTGTGTTGTTTTAAGCTTCGCTTCTTTACATTCTCTACTGTTATCAAGATAATTGTAAATTATTTAAATTAACTGATTTGCAAACTTTTGTTAATTTCTTGATATTTCAAATAAATCCATTTTAATTGTATAAGATAATTCTTTTATTATTATAACCATCTTTGTACAATTATTAGTTTTTCAAATGCAGTTTTATGCAATAAATTTAAATATGTGTTTTCGTTAGGCTTTTAAAATAATTATAACTTAATCAAATTCTTATTTTAATTTACTAATTTCAAAAGTAAATTTTACATTTTTCTTCATTTTACTGTAATATTTTAGTAATTACCATTACTAAATTACCAATTTTATATTAAAATGTAATTTCATGACTTAATATTTCAAGTAACTATATTTGAATTTAGCGCCAAATTTTGTAACTAGATTGACCATTTCTCATAGTGTAAATCAGATTTCTAGTTACTGCATTCTTTAAAAAAATGGACTCTAGTACAAAAATGTTGTTATTGTTATACTAGTAAAAAAATGTTAGTGTGTTAGTTCACCGCTGGCGGCGGCAGTTGTCACAGCAACACAGATTATATTGAAAATAGTTATTTGACAGTTGTATCGTTTTTGTTTTGTAGTGTACAAAGCCAGCTTTGGCTGAAATTGCAAACACTACAGATAAAAAATTCCAAAAAAAATGTCAATAAATTCTTTGAAACACTTGAAGAAAAAATAGTATATGTCATTCGGAGTAGAACGCCCTTTTTGTGTTTTACCCAGCTTGCCTAGCCTCGGCTAGCGCCTCGACCGCAATAGCTGGGTTCAACACAAAAATACCGCTTTCTACTCCTAATAACATAATATACTATTACCTGGAGTTATATAATAATGTACCGGGTCTAAATTATATGCTTTTAGACAAATGTTTCTAAAGTTTTCAAAAACATCTGCTAACAAAAGTACATCAGTTTGTATATATAACTCCATGTAATCTCCCAAAGTTTCACATGCCAATGTTTTCCATACATTTTGTGCGTGCTTATAGTTTTCTTCGCTTATATTTCTTCCACTTAATTTGGAGTAAAATAATTCTTGTGATGTTAATTTAATTTCTTCCAAACATTCCCAGCTAACTTACCTTAGCGAATCTAGGAACCGAAGTTCCATCCCATTAACCCACTTAGAAAATGAGACATATTTTTCTTCATTTGTGGGAATTAAATTAATTCTTTCCTTATCTACTCCAAATTCTCTAATAAATAAGTGACTATCATACTCACTTAAATTGTGAAAAAATATTGGTATGTAATTTGGCACTTTATAATTTAAATTGCACTCATTGTGTGCAGCTCAGCGATATTTACCTACAATTATTAAGTTATTTAATTATCATTATTAAAATAGTATATTACTAGCCTAAGCTCGGCTTCGCCGAGTTTACCCTAGGGCTCCGCCGATAGTGTTTTATAATAGTTTATACGTACATCCAATCTGTCTACGCACAATTTAAGACTAAAGTGGTAACGCCAACAGTCTTGTCAGAGACCCAAGTTCCCCCTTCTATCAAACGAATTAACTTTTTGCATAAAACAAAAGCCAATCAACCTGTCATAAATTTCCACACTTGTGTCTAAAAGTTCGTAACCAGACCTCTCATTTGATACCAAACACGATATATTTCTAGCACCTTTATACAAAAACAAAAGCCGACCGAGATGTGTATTTGTTGACACTTCTATGTTATAGCCCTTCAGAAAAAAATTCACTTGATCCTAATCACGACATGGTTCTGACAACTTTATGTAAAAAACAAAAGCCGGTCAAGTTGATGTCAAAATTTTGAAAGTTCTATAGTTTAGCCATGCAGAAAACTTTTCATTTAATACCAAACAGGATATACAGGTGTTTCATATAAGAGTGCAAGGCGTATGAATTCTGATACCAAAAGGGGGAAAAATCCCAATAAACATTGGTGCTATAACGCTTCCTAACAGAGATACCCAGGATTTTATTTTAAAAAAACAGGAAACAGGTTAGTTTTATTTATTATTATATTGGGTCATAAATAATTATTTATAAAAAGAATCCCAGAGCAAGTGTTCAAAATGAAAGACATTACATTCAATAAATAAATCAGTATTATTTAAAAATACTACAGTAAATTATTAAAATATTACATTTTCATTAAATACAGAAGGCTTGGCAATACTTTTTTGTATTAGAAATATTATCAAAATATTAAATAACAGGTGTAATAATTAAATAATTATCGGATTGAAATGAGTGGAATTTTTAATTAATTAAATCTCATTTAAATTTTAAATGAATTAAATGCCATCAGCCAACTATTTTCTGCTATTTCAGTATTACGCTTCTTTAAGATAAATCCTCGGTATCTCTGTTATGAAGCGTTCTAGCACCAATGTTTATTGGGATTTTTTTCATGTTGGTGTCTAGAATTCATACTCCGAAGCCTTACATAGTTACATGAAACACCCTGTATTTCTGACAAATTTATACGAAAAACAAGAAATGTTTTCTCATGGACTGTCATAGAGAATTGTCAAAAATACGACAGCTCGATCGGCTATTCTTTTTTGCATAAAATTGTCAATAATATTTCGGAAGTGTAGTATCTATAGCTGAGTGCACGATGTATAATGTATTACAAAGAATGGCTAAATAACCGGGTTAGTTCATACAGTATGCCGCTAGATGTCAGGTTTTTTGCGACCCGGTTTTTACAAAAATATTTGAAATAGTAAATTATTCCTATATAACGCACAATATTTTATATTTTCAATACATTACCTTTCATCTTTTGTCAGTTCTATGTATGTATTTTATACAAATTCCATACAACAGGCTTCTATAATTTCTGTAAAATTATAAAATAAACATTGTCATGTACTTGACACTGACATCTTTCAATCTGAATTTTCTTAATCGTAGTACCTGTTTCTATGGTTATAGCATGGCTGGCAGCTACATAAAATTATATAAATAAAAAATCGAAATAGCGCTACTTCCGAAGTAACGTTACTTCAAGAGGTGAAAATTCGGGTCTATATCTCTTTATTTGATCCATACCCTGTTGTGCATCCTATAGCACAACATTTTCTATTTAAACGCGAACTTATTTTGACCGCAACCGACACACTGCGGCACACCAACTGCCAAACGCCTGTCAAATGGTAACGGGTCGCGTTAGCTTCTTTTGTACCAGCTAGTTATGTCAACGCATCTCGTACTCTCACCTATAGATACTACACCGTGGTAGGAACTGATGAAAACATATAATGAAATGAACAAATGCTGCGCATTTTATGCGAGCAAACAGGAAGAAATTACAGGATAAATATAAACATAATACAAGGTGACCATTTTATATGTTCCCGCCTGAAATTTTAAGAATAAGCAAAACCAAATATATTTTATAAGCCACTTGGTGAATATTGGTACTTTAAGTCGAATAATCACAGTAGGTATAAGAGCAAAACAAAATTTTAAAAACCAAGTCACTTATGAAATGTATCATGGATTGCCTAATCATGAATTTTCAGGCGGGAACTTTTAAAATGCGGACCCTGTATTAGTAACATGTATATGAGTACACAATACTAAATTTAAAGATAAAAATAAATCAAACAAAACTAAAAGATGTGATATTTTAATTCTAGAGTAAACAGTTAGTTACAAACTGCAGAAAAGTAAATACTTACATTACATTAGATCTGAACTTTTACAACGAATTTGAAAATATATCAATAAAGTTTGGATTGTTAAAAATGATAGGTAATAAAGAATACTTTTCTGGCTCATGCTGTATGATTATGTAATTTAAAATATTTTTTATTAGTACGATACAATAATTGGGAATAAAAGAATTTTAATATAGATAATTTTAACGTAATATAAGAAAATAAAATACAGACTAAATTCTATACCGTTTTAAAATAGATATCGAATTATGTATAATCTGAAATAATTTTAAACGTAATGTAAGAAAATGAATTACCAAAAAAGAACAGATTAAAACATACTATCTAAAATTATTGAATTGTCTTGTTCCAGACTATGATTTTCCTGTACACGTCTTAAAATCATTATATATACCTATATATACAATCGGTTTATAACGTTGTACCATGTCTTCCGATGCGAATTCTCCACTGGTCTTGCCATAGATCTTCATTCTCTCTTATTTCTTCTTGGATTCCTGCTACCCAATTCCTTCTAGGTCTCCCTCTTTTCTTTTTGCCGCTAGGAGTTTACTGTGGTATGTGTTTTGCCATTACTCATTTGCTGTACGTGATCGTACCAGCTTAATTGACTTGTTTTTATATCATCGGTTATAGTAATTGATACATGCATAATTTGTCATTAACATATCAAATATGACATGACAATGTTTATCTTTTTAATTTTGTACATCGATTGTGATATTATTCCTACCTTTCTGATCCTTTTCGACGTGTTTCCTTATACATTTTCCAAAATTCTATTTACAAAATAAAATATGTAACATAATAATAAACATGGCTTAAAATCATTACATGTACCTACCTTGTTAAATTCATCATCTTTTCTTTAATTATTACATATTATTTAAACATTTTATTGCATTTAAAAGGAAGAAAACTGATAATTTGTCATCACTGACATTGACATAACAGCGTTTATCGTCTTAAATTTTCAAGGAAAACTGTGATCGTTACTGTGAAAAATATTGTTTAGTTAGAAATATTTGTTTTTTACCTAGTTACTTATGACACATTTGGTAACACTGTCCAAATACATATGAACCGTCAAATTTTATAATTTTTAATTAAAATGGTTTAGGCCTTTTTTACCTGTGCAGATATAATTGCCCATTCTCAAAATTTATAATTATGAATTAAACTTCTTTCAAATTGTCTCCATTTCATAAATATTTCCATTTAAAGGTTCAAAATGACATGACAAACATGGCGTTCTTCGTTTTAAATTTTCAAGGAAAACTGTGATCGTTACTGTGAAAAATATTGTTTCTGTCCCAATTTTCAATCTTTAATAATTTTTTACTCGAAAACTATGCATCCTACAGAAATTCGTCCCATTAGAAGGGCCCTGAAGCCAATCATTTCCTACAATTTGATACAAATTTCATGAAAATCGGTCGCACCGTTTAAGCTGTAGCCTTGTCTAAAGTTTGGCGATCGTCGTGATGAATTCAAATATATAAATATAGATAGTGAATCTGATCGTTTAGTATTAGGACTAGCCTAAGCTCGGCTTCGCCGAGTTTACCCTAGGGCTCCGCCGATAGTGTTTTATAATAGTTTATACGTACATCCAATCTGTCTACGCACAATTTAAAACCAAAGTGGAAACGCCAACAGTCTTGTCAGATACCCAAGTTCCCCCTTCTATCAAACGAATTAACTTTATGCATAAAACAAAAGCCAATCAACCTGTCATAAATTTCCACACTTGTGTCTAAAAGTTCGTAACCAGACCTCTCATTTGATACCAAACACGACATATTTCTAGCACCTTTATACAAAAACAAAAGCCGACCGAGATGTCTATTTGTTGACACTTCTATGTTACAGCCCTGTAGAAAAAAATTCACATGATCCTAATCACTACATGGTTCTGACAACTTTATGTAAAAAACAAAAGCCGGTCAAGTTGATGTCAAAATTTTGAAAGTTCTATAGTTTAGCCATGCAGAAAACTTTTCATTTAATACCAAACAGGATATACAGGTGTTTCATATAAGAGTGCAAGGCTTTGGAGTATGAATTCTGATACCAAAAGGGGAAAAAATCCCAATAAACATTGATGCTATAACGCTTTCTAACAGAGATAGGTACCCAGGATTTTATTTAAAAAAAAAAAAGAACAGGAAACAGGTTATTTTTATTTATTTTTGTATTGGGTCATAAATAATTATTTATAAAAAGAATCCCAGAGCAAGTGTTTAAAATGACAGGCATTACATTCAATAAATAAATCAGTATTATTTAAAAATACTACGGTAAATTATTAAAATATTACATTTTCATTAAATACAGAAGGCTTGGCAATACTTTTTTGTATTAGGAATATTATCAAAATATTAAATAACAGGTGTAATAATTAAATAATTATCGGATTGAAATAAGTGGAATTTTTCAATAATTAAATCTCATTTAAATTTTAAATGAATTAAACAAATGCCATCAGCCAACTATTTTCTGCTATTTCAGTATTATGCTTCATTTAAGATAAATCCTCGGTATCTCTGTTATGAAGCTTTCTAGCACCAATGTTTATTGGGATTTTTTTCATGTTGGTGTCTAGAATTCATACTCTGAAGCCTTACATAGTTACATGAAACACCCTATATTTCTGACAAATTTATACGAAAAACAAGAAATGTTTTCTCATGGACTGTCATAGAGAATTGTCAAAAATACGACAGATCGAACGGCTATTCTTTTTTGCATAAAATTGTCAATAATATTACGGAAGTGTAGTATCTATAGCTGAGTGCACGATGTATAATGTATTACAAAGAATGGCTAAATAACCGGGTTAGTTCATACAGTATGCCGCTAGATGTCAGGTTTTTTGCGACCCGGTTTTTACAAAAATATTTGGAATAGTAAATTATTCCTATATATCGCACAATATTTTATATTTTCAATACATTACCTTTTATCTTTTGTCAGTTCTATGTATGTATTTTATACAAATTCCATACAACAGGCTTCTATAATTTCAGTAAAATTATAAAATAAACATAATGTCATGTACTTGACACTGACATCTTTCAATCAGAATTTTCTAAATCGTAGTACCTGTTTCTGTGGTTATATCATGGCTGGCTGCTACAAAATCGCACATTTTGGCACCTTAAAAAGACTGTGGTCCGTATTCTTACATCTTAAAGTAGCGCTACTTCAACTGTCAAATGTCAACTTTAACATTAAAATGAGAGATATAAAAATAAATTAAATTGTAAAAAGCATTTATTTCTAATGTCATAGGTTTCATTTACAAAAATATGAAACCTATTCTTATCTACTCATAAAATTATATAAATAAAAAATCGAAATAGCGCTACTTCCGAAGTAACGTTACTTCAAGAGGTGAAAATTCGGGTCTATATCTCTTTATTTGATCCATACCCTGTTGTACATCCTATATCACAACATTTTTTATTTAAACGCGAACTTATTTTAACCGCAACCGACACACTGCGGCACACCAACTGCCAAACGCCGGTCAAATGGTAACGGGTCGCGTTAGCTACTTTTTTACCAGCTAGTTATGTCAACTCATCTCGTACTCTCACCTATAGATACTACACCGTGGTAGGAACTGATGAAAACATATAATGAAATGAACAAATGCTGCGCATTTTATGCGAGCAAACAGGACAAAATTACAGGATAAATATAAACATAATACAAGGTGCCCATTTTATATGTTACCGCCTGAAATTTTAAGAGTAAGCAAAACTATATACATTTTATAAGCCACTTGGTGAATATTAGTACTTTAAATCGAATAATCACAGTAGGTATAAGAGCAAAACAAAATTTTAAAAACCAAGTCACTTATGAAATGTATCATGGATTGCCTAATCATGAATTTTCAGGCGTAACTTTTAAAATGCGGACCCTGTATTAGTAACATGTATATGAGTACACAATACTAAATTTAAAGATAAAAATAAATCAAACAAAACTAAAAGATGTGTTATTTTAATTCTAGAGTAAACAGTTAGTTACAAACTGCAGAAAAGTAAGTGCTTACATTACATTAGATCTGAACTTTTACAACGAATTTGAAAATATATCAATAAAGTTTGGATTGTTAAAAATGATAGGTATTAAAGATTACTTTTCTGGCTCATGCTGTATGATTATGTAATTTAAAATATTTTTTATTAGTACGATACAATAATTGGGAATAAAAGAATTTTAATATAGATAATTTTAACGTAATATAAGAAAATAAAATACAGACTAAATTCTATACCGTTTTAAAATAGATATCGAATTATGTATAATCTGAAATAATTTTAAACGTAATGTAAGAAAATGAATTACCAAAAAAGAACAGATTAAAACATACTATCTAAAATTATTGAATTGTCTTGTTCCAGACTATGATTTTCCTGTACACGTCTTAAAATCATTATATATACCTATATATACAATCGGTTTATAACGTTGTACCATGTCTTCCGATGCGAATTCTCCACTGGTCTTGCCATAGATCTTCATTCTCTCTTATTTCTTCTTGGATTCCTGCTACCCAATTCCTTCTAGGTCTCCCTCTTTTCTTTTTGCCGCTAGGAGTTTACTGTGGTATGTGTTTTGCCATTACTCATTTGCTGTACGTGATCGTACCAGCTTAATTGACTTGTTTTTATATCATCGGTTATAGTAATTGATACATGCATAATTTGTCATTAACATATCAAATATGACATGACAATGTTTATCTTTTTAATTTTGTACATCGATTGTGATATTATTCCTACCTTTCTGATCCTTTTCGACGTGTTTCCTTATACATTTTCCAAAATTCTATTTACAAAATAAAATATGTAACATAATAATAAACATGGCTTAAAATCATTACATGTACCTACCTTGTTAAATTCATCATCTTTTCTTTAATTATTACATATTATTTAAACATTTTATTGCATTTAAAAGGAAGAAAACTGATAATTTGTCATCACTGACATTGACATAACAGCGTTTATCGTCTTAAATTTTCAAGGAAAACTGTGATCGTTACTGTGAAAAATATTGTTTAGTTAGAAATATTTGTTTTTTACCTAGTTACTTATGACACATTTGGTAACACTGTCCAAATACATATGAACCGTCAAATTTTATAATTTTTAATTAAAATGGTTTAGGCCTTTTTTACCTGTGCAGATATAATTGCCCATTCTCAAAATTTATAATTATGAATTAAACTTCTTTCAAATTGTCTCCATTTCATAAATATTTCCATTTAAAGGTTCAAAATGACATGACAAACATGGCGTTCTTCGTTTTAAATTTTCAAGGAAAACTGTGATCGTTACTGTGAAAAATATTGTTTCTGTCCCAATTTTCAATCTTTAATAATTTTTTACTCGAAAACTATGCATCCTACAGAAATTCGTCCCATTAGAAGGGCCCTGAAGCCAATCATTTCCTACAATTTGATACAAATTTCATGAAAATCGGTCGCACCGTTTAAGCTGTAGCCTTGTCTAAAGTTTGGCGATCGTCGTGATGAATTCAAATATATAAATATAGATAGTGAATCTGATCGTTTAGTATTAGGACTAGCCTAAGCTCGGCTTCGCCGAGTTTACCCTAGGGCTCCGCCGATAGTGTTTTATAATAGTTTATACGTACATCCAATCTGTCTACGCACAATTTAAAACCAAAGTGGAAACGCCAACAGTCTTGTCAGATACCCAAGTTCCCCCTTCTATCAAACGAATTAACTTTATGCATAAAACAAAAGCCAATCAACCTGTCATAAATTTCCACACTTGTGTCTAAAAGTTCGTAACCAGACCTCTCATTTGATACCAAACACGACATATTTCTAGCACCTTTATACAAAAACAAAAGCCGACCGAGATGTCTATTTGTTGACACTTCTATGTTACAGCCCTGTAGAAAAAAATTCACATGATCCTAATCACTACATGGTTCTGACAACTTTATGTAAAAAACAAAAGCCGGTCAAGTTGATGTCAAAATTTTGAAAGTTCTATAGTTTAGCCATGCAGAAAACTTTTCATTTAATACCAAACAGGATATACAGGTGTTTCATATAAGAGTGCAAGGCTTTGGAGTATGAATTCTGATACCAAAAGGGGAAAAAATCCCAATAAACATTGATGCTATAACGCTTTCTAACAGAGATAGGTACCCAGGATTTTATTTAAAAAAAAAAGAACAGGAAACAGGTTATTTTTATTTATTTTTGTATTGGGTCATAAATAATTATTTATAAA
This sequence comes from Harpalus rubripes, assembly GCA_963082715.1. Lineage (NCBI taxonomy): Eukaryota > Metazoa > Arthropoda > Insecta > Coleoptera > Carabidae > Harpalus > Harpalus rubripes. The sequence goes on from OY720453.1 coordinate 42,651,540, forward strand.
AAGAATCCCAGAGCAAGTGTTTAAAATGACAGGCATTACATTCAATAAATAAATCAGTATTATTTAAAAATACTACGGTAAATTATTAAAATATTACATTTTCATTAAATACAGAAGGCTTGGCAATACTTTTTTGTATTAGGAATATTATCAAAATATTAAATAACAGGTGTAATAATTAAATAATTATCGGATTGAAATAAGTGGAATTTTTCAATAATTAAATCTCATTTAAATTTTAAATGAATTAAACAAATGCCATCAGCCAACTATTTTCTGCTATTTCAGTATTATGCTTCATTTAAGATAAATCCTCGGTATCTCTGTTATGAAGCTTTCTAGCACCAATGTTTATTGGGATTTTTTTCATGTTGGTGTCTAGAATTCATACTCTGAAGCCTTACATAGTTACATGAAACACCCTATATTTCTGACAAATTTATACGAAAAACAAGAAATGTTTTCTCATGGACTGTCATAGAGAATTGTCAAAAATACGACAGATCGAACGGCTATTCTTTTTTGCATAAAATTGTCAATAATATTACGGAAGTGTAGTATCTATAGCTGAGTGCACGATGTATAATGTATTACAAAGAATGGCTAAATAACCGGGTTAGTTCATACAGTATGCCGCTAGATGTCAGGTTTTTTGCGACCCGGTTTTTACAAAAATATTTGGAATAGTAAATTATTCCTATATATCGCACAATATTTTATATTTTCAATACATTACCTTTTATCTTTTGTCAGTTCTATGTATGTATTTTATACAAATTCCATACAACAGGCTTCTATAATTTCAGTAAAATTATAAAATAAACATAATGTCATGTACTTGACACTGACATCTTTCAATCAGAATTTTCTAAATCGTAGTACCTGTTTCTGTGGTTATATCATGGCTGGCTGCTACAAAATCGCACATTTTGGCACCTTAAAAAGACTGTGGTCCGTATTCTTACATCTTAAAGTAGCGCTACTTCAACTGTCAAATGTCAACTTTAACATTAAAATGAGAGATATAAAAATAAATTAAATTGTAAAAAGCATTTATTTCTAATGTCATAGGTTTCATTTACAAAAATATGAAACCTATTCTTATCTACTCATAAAATTATATAAATAAAAAATCGAAATAGCGCTACTTCCGAAGTAACGTTACTTCAAGAGGTGAAAATTCGGGTCTATATCTCTTTATTTGATCCATACCCTGTTGTACATCCTATATCACAACATTTTTTATTTAAACGCGAACTTATTTTAACCGCAACCGACACACTGCGGCACACCAACTGCCAAACGCCGGTCAAATGGTAACGGGTCGCGTTAGCCACTTTTTTACCAGCTAGTTATGTCAACTCATCTCGTACTCTCACCTATAGATACTACACCGTGGTAGGAACTGATGAAAACATATAATGAAATGAACAAATGCTGCGCATTTTATGCGAGCAAACAGGACAAAATTACAGGATAAATATAAACATAATACAAGGTGCCCATTCTATATGTTACCGCCTGAAATTTTAAGAGTAAGCAAAACTATATACATTTTATAAGCCACTTGGTGAATATTAGTACTTTAAATCGAATAATCACAGTAGGTATAAGAGCAAAACAAAATTTTAAAAACCAAGTCACTTATGAAATGTATCATGGATTGCCTAATCATGAATTTTCAGGCGTAACTTTTAAAATGCGGACCCTGTATTAGTAACATGTATATGAGTACACAATACTAAATTTAAAGATAAAAATAAATCAAACAAAACTAAAAGATGTGTTATTTTAATTCTAGAGTAAACAGTTAGTTACAAACTGCAGAAAAGTAAGTGCTTACATTACATTAGATCTGAACTTTTACAACGAATTTGAAAATATATCAATAAAGTTTGGATTGTTAAAAATGATAGGTATTAAAGATTACTTTTCTGGCTCATGCTGTATGATTATGTAATTTAAAATATTTTTTATTAGTACGATACAATAATTGGGAATAAAAGAATTTTAATATAGATAATTTTAACGTAATATAAGAAAATAAAATACAGATTAAATTCTGTACCGTTTTAAGATAGATATCGAATTATGTATAATCTGAAATAATTTTAAACGTAATGTAAGAAAATGAATTACAAAAAAAGAACAGATTAAAACATACTATCTAAAATTATTGAATTGTCTTGTTCCAGACTATGATTTTCCTGTACACGTCTTAAAATCATTACATATACCTACATATACAATCGGTTTATAACGTTGTACTATGTCTTCCGATGCGAATTCTTCACTGGTCTTGCCATAGACCTTCATTCTCTCTTATTTCTTCTTGTATTCCTGCAACCCAATTCCTTCTAGGTCTCCCTCTTTTCTTTTTGCCGCTAGGAGTTTACTGTGGTATGTGTTTTGCCATTACTCATTTGCTGTACGTGATCGTACCATCTTAATTGACTTGTTTTTATATCATCGGTTATAGTAATTGATACATGCATAATTTGTCATTAACATATCAAATATGACATGACAATGTTTATCTTTTTAATTTTGTACATCGATTGTGATATTATTCCTACCTTTTTGATCCTTTTCGACGTGTTTCCTTATACATTTTCCAAAATTCTATTTACAAAATAAAATATGTAACATAATAATAAACATGGCTTAAAATCATTACATATACCTACCTTGTTAAATTCATCATCTTTTCTTTAATTATTACATATTATTTAAACATTTTATTGCATTTAAAAGGAATAAAACTGATAATTTGTCATCATTGACATTGACATAACAGCGTTTATCGTCTTAAATTTTCAAGGAAAACTGTGATCGTTACTGTGACAAATATTGTTTAGTTAGAAATATTTGTTTTTTACCTAGTTACTTATGACACATTTGGTAACACTGTCCAAGTACATATGAACCGTCAAATTTTATAATTTTTAATTAAAATGGTTTAGGCCTTTTTTACCTGTGCAGATATAATTGCCCATTCTCAAAATTTATAATTATGAATTAAACTTCTTTCAAATTGTCTCCATTTCATAAATATTTCCATTTAAAGGTTCAAAATGACATGACAAACATGGCGTTCTTCGTTTTAAATTTTCAAGGAAAACTGTGATCGTTACTGTGAAAAATATTGTTTCTGTCCCAATTTTCAATCTTTAATAATTTTTTACTCGAAAACTATGCATCCTACAGAAATTCGTCCCATTAGAAGGGCCCTGAAGCCAACCATTTCCTACAATTTGATACAAATTTCATGAAAATCGGTCGCACCGTTTAAGCTGTAGCCTTGTCTAAAGTTTGGCGATCGTCGTGATGAATTCAAATATATAAATATAGATAGTGAATCTGATCGTTTAGTATTAGGACTAGCGAAAACTCGGCTTTGCCGAGTTTTCCCTAGGGCTCCGCCGATAGTGTTTTATAATAGTCTATACGTACATCCAATCTGTCTACGCACAATTTAAAACCAAAGTGCCAACGCCAACATTCTTGTCAGATACCCAAATTCTCTCAAACGAATTAACTTTATGCCTAAAACAAAAGCCAATTAACGTGTCAGAAATTTTCATACATGTATCTAACAGTCTTTAATTAGACCTCTCATTTAATACCAAACACGACATATTTCTAACATCTTAATGCACAAAACATAAGCCGACTGTAATGTCTAATTGTTAACACTTCTACATTATAGCTCTGCAGAAAAAATTTCACTTGATCCCAATCACGACATGGTTCTGACAATTTTATGCAAAAAACAAAAGCCGATCGAGTTTGATGCCTAAATTTTGAAAGTTCTATTGTTTAGCCATGCAGAAAACTTTTCATTTAATACCGAACAGGATATATTTCTGACAAATTTGTACGAAAAACAAGAAATTTTTTGTCAGGGCTGTGATGGAGAAATGTCAAAAATACGACAGCTCGGTCGGCTACTGTTTCCTTGCAAACAGTTGTCAGTAATATTTCTGAAGTATGATCAATAAACACAGTTAAATATAATTTTTCGACATACCTACACACCGGGTGGCGCTCCAAATCCGTTACATAGGCATTTAACATGGGAAAACAGTTTTTCCTTGCGCGTTGCTTTCCAAATTATTTTAGAAAAAAATACTTCAAATAAAAGTTGTAGATCATGAAATTCTGCATTTGAATCAAGAGACAAAATTAATTGTGCATGCTTTGTAACGGCAGAAATTTGAAACGAATATATTGAAAATCACGTTAAAAATAGTAATAGCCATGGAATTAAAACAAAAAGCATAACAAATGTAATTTTTTTATGATTGAAAAAGTCTCAATATTTGACAGTTAAAACATCAATCGTTTGTTTGTCTTTTTATATTAATTCCATAACAAGTGCTATTAAACTCAAATTTTCATATTTAATTTCTAGAATTATTAAACATACGAAATGTTTTTTTTTAATTTGAAAGTAGAAATTTATGCTCTTTTATTTGATGATTTTTTTTTCTATAATATTCTTTGAGAGGGGGGGGGGGTCACAACGCGCTTCGAAAAACTATTTTACCTTTAAATGCTTATGTATACAAAGTGGTTGGTAAGAACTGATGAAAACAATGAAATGAACAAATGCTGCGCATTTTATGCAAGCAAACAGGACAAAATATTGCAATTACAGGATAAATATAAACATAATATTAATAATAGGTCTATGAGTACACAATACTAAATTTAAAGGTAAAAATAAATCAAACAAAATTCGAATGTGATATTTTAATTTTAAAGTAAACAATTAGTTACAAACTGGATAAAATTAAGTAGTTACATTACATCTGCACGTATACAACGAATTTGAGAATATACTAATAAAGTTTGTATTGTTATTAAAGGGGAAGAATGCAAGAATCTTAGGTATACAATATTACTTTTGTGGCTTATGCTGTATGATTATGGCCCAGTTGCATAAAACATTGTAAACTTTAATCACATTGTTAACTTTGATAAGGCTAATTTTCCAATGTATTTTTGATACGTATCCACGGTTACATTGTGCAGTTGAGCATATAATCAGCTAACAACGTTTTATGGGCCTACGTAATTTTAAGGATTTTTTATTAATTGGCAATAAAAGAGTTTTAAAATAGGTAATTTTAAAAGTAATATATGAAAATGAAATGCAAATTAAAATCTGTACCGTTTTAAGGTACAAGAAAATGAATTGCAAAAAATAACATTAAAACATACCATCTAAAAATATTGAATTGTCTTATTTCAAACATTAAGGCATGATTTTCCTGTAGGATTTTTGGTTTCTCCAATGAGTAACACATTTCTGGCGGACCTCGATGAAGAACAACTAACTAACGCGTATCTTTCTAATTTTGTGCATGTACTCTTTATCGATTGTGATGTTCATATGTCTTGCTCAACCTGACATTTTGTTAAATCTATTTACAAAATAAAATATATAAATTAACAATAAACATGGCTTAAAATCATTACATATACTTTGTTCTACGATGTCTTCCGATGCCATTTCTCCACTGCTCTCTACCTTGCCGTAGGTCTTCATTTAATCCTCTCTCTCTTATTTCTTCTTGGACTCCTACTATACCCAACCTCTTCTAGTTCTCCTTCTTTTCTTTTTGCCGATAGGTGTCCACTGTAGTATTTGTTTTGGAAGCCTATAGTAATTTGATTGTCCATGATACCTCTTATTCTTTCGTTCCTTGTATTTTCTCTTCTTGACTTTCCTGCTGCCCTCCTCCAATAATCCATTTCCATAGCAAGGAGAATTAATTCAGCCTTTTTCTTTAAAGGTCACATATGCTTTTTATAATGTTATGAATTCTTCTTTTATTTTCCTTTGAGACAATTTAATCCCATAATATACTATTTAGTTGGAATATAGCTTTTCTTCCTCGTGTACAGCGGCGTTCCTTTATGGTGCTTATTCATAAATTTTATTCCAAGTATTTATATTCTGTAGTGTTTAATCTTTTGTCCTGTGTTTAGCATCAAATCTTGTTGGGACCCTTTTAAACACATATATTCTCTTTTATGCTGTTTACTTCTAAACCCCAGCTATGGTATTTTTCTATAATTTTTCGTGGCATGTATTCACTATCGTAGTAGTCCTGTGCAATAAGTATTTGATCATCTGCAAAGCATAAGGTGTAAATTGTTTGATCTTCCAAAGGTATACCCATATTTTTGCACTTTTTCTTCCACGATTACAGTACATTTGTTACATATACCTACCTAGTTTAATTCGTACATTCTTTTCTTAAATTTTACATATTATTTAAATATTTTTAGCATTGAAAAGGACAACCGATACGACATTCATAATTTGTCATTAACGTATCAAATGTGACACATGACAATGTTTATATTTTTAATTTCGTACATGTACTCCTGGATCGCCTGTGATATTATTCCTGCCTTTCTTATCCTTGTCGACGTGTTTCCTTATACATTTTCTAAAACTCTATTCACAATAAATTATATGATAAATTAATAAAAAGACATGGTTTAAATCATTATATATACCTACCTCGTTTAATTCATCAACTTTTCTTCTTCAATTTTACGAGTAGATATTATTTATGCATTTTTTTTTGCATTTAAAAGGATGAAAACCAATAATTTGTCATCATTGACATTGACATGCCAAATGACATGACAGAGTTTATCTTCTTAAAATTTTCAAGGAAAACTGTGATCGTTACTGTGACTTAATGTTTCTGTACCAATTTTCAACCTTTAATAATTTTTTTACACAAAAACTATGCATCCTACAGGAATTTGACTTATTAGAAGGGCATTGAAGCCAATCATTTCCTACAACTTGGTACAAATTTCACTAAAATCGGTCGCACCGTTTAAGCTGTAGCCTTGTCTAAAGTTTCGGCGATCGTCTTGATTAATTCAAACAACTATATATGACTCTAACCTTTTAGTATTATAGATGTGGCAAGTGTGTGAAGCTGAAGTTTTTACATGAGGGTGGAGATTGCGACACGAGCCGAAGGCGAGTGTTGCAAACCACCCGAATGTAAAATAGGCTTCACACACGTGTTACATACTATACTTTTTCTACGACCTTGCAATAAAATATAATTTTTTCTTCACATTGTCATTCTTTTAACGTAAAGCCTCTGCATTAGTGACTTGTGTAACCATGTTTACCAACGGTACGGGGGTTTAACAGCTTTATTTTATTAAAACACAAAATTTTTTATTTATTGCTTTTGAATGCTTGTTGGACTTAGATTTATATTTAACACAAAGTTGTAAATTTAGAATTACAAAATTTATTTTATTTATATAAATTAATTACACATTTCTCACGAAGTTGTTATTTCTTCGGACCATTTACCATCACATGATTTACGTATATATACTGATATTCATTGTATGTGTTTATACTGAATTATTTACTTCACGCACAGTGTTCAAAAAATCAAACTCTTCACACATGAAAATTAATACGTGAAGTACCCACTTCACGCATGGGAGTAGAAAAAACAATTTATAAATTTACCAGATAAATGGTAGTGATCTCTAACTTTTTCCTCTGAATTATTAATTTTTTTCTGGCAAATATGACAAATTTCAGCTTGGTTAAAGACTTGCCAATCTTCATCAAGCATGTCAATAGGTGCACTGTTTTTATAAAATGTTTGCACCATTTGCACAACACCTTTCAAACGATTCATAAACAATTTAGATACTTCGAGACACCGAAATGATTCATAAAAAGATAAGGAATCATCGTACGAACAAACTACTTGATATGCAACAGCACATGGAACGTGGTCCTGATATGCATGTGTGTAAGATCCAGCTGGATTTGGTTGGCAAGTATCAACAGGAACGGTCAAACACTCAAAATCTGCATAAATGACAAAAGGATGACGTTCTTTATTCATAAATTTTTTAAATTTTAAGCATTTTTCAGCTTCACTTGACAACTCAATTTTGACAGCATCAACATAAACACAATCTTCCTCATGACGATTTAAAAGGTTTTGTGTACCAAAATATAGCAAACACCGCTTGCAAATAAATTTTGAAGTTTTACGGTTTGATAATTGTGATGATAACAGCCGAGATAGTGATTTTATCCATGCATAATGTGATTTCTACCCATCTTTCTAAAATAACAAGTTGACAAGTCGTTCAATTTTATTTTTTGTGAAGTAACGGGTTCCAACAACGTTATACATTTTCAATTTAGAATTATACTCTAAACCATATACATTTATTGAAACATTATTTTGTTTTTCAAATTTTTGAATATCTGCTAAAGGTGTGGGGAAATGTATGTCGGTTAAATTAAAAATTTCGTTGTGGTTGGATGGATATTTTGAACGTCTGTGAGGATTTGTATCAGCCGGATACATAGCAGAAAGAAGTGACCAAATAAAACATTTTTCGTCATCATTTTTGACATTTACAACAGCTTTTTTTGTTTTTATATTATCAGGAAGATTAATGTATGAAGAACCACCGCTGTTTGTTGAGTCAAATTTTGAAATATTTACCTAATAAAATAATTTTTATTTAAAATGTATATAAATAAAACAAAAAATATAACTTACTTGCAAATATAAAATTGCATTTAGCGCTTTGCCGCTATCTCTTTCCTGAAATTCTGACAAATTATGGGGTCTTCTACATTTTTCTTGAACCATTGTGTAAAAGCATCCAAAAGAGTTATTGGTGCCATTTTAGATTGATGACATATTTCTGTTAAAAGTTCTTTTTCCCCTTTTTTAATTTTATATTCGCATACTAAATTGCAGTTCAATTTTATGGGCAATTTATAATTAAACATAAATTCACCCACTTTTTGTATTAATATAATTAAACACGCATTTAAAAATTGTGGGGTCTAAATAATTTTCATTATTGGAAATTTTTCCACTAAATACTCGTTTTTTAAATGATGAAGCAAGATTTTCCCAAACAACCATTTTTTTAAAGTATATTGCACACTGAATTACTTTATAAACTACGCAAAACGTTACAATGAGTAAAAGAATATGTCTGGCTTTATATATATATATATATATATATATATATATATATATATATATATATATATATATATATATATATATATATATGTAAGCACTAGATATTATATCAATGGTTTTATATAAGGAAATATATATATATATATATATATATATATATATATATATATATATATATATATATATATATATATATTTGCTACATTATGATAAATATTTTTACGAACATGTAATAAATGTATAGGACATTTAGCATTGTATTCTTGCGATTGTTTGAAATCCCACGATGATAAGACGCGGTGTATCCAACTGTAATGTGGTTGTGAAATTAACTTGATTCGGAAAAACAATTTTCCTTATACTATTTTTTCATGTTTTCCTTATATAAAACCATTGATATAATATATATATATATATATATATATATATATATATATATATATATATATATATATATATATATTATATCAATGGTGTTATATAAGAAAACATGAAAAAATAGTATAAGGAAAATTGTTTTTCCGAATCAAGTTAATTTCACAACCACATCACAGTTGGATATACCGCGTCTTATCATCGTGGGATTTCAAACAATCGCAAGAATACAATGCTAAATGTCCTATACATTTATTACATGTTCGTAAAAATATTTATCATAATGTAGCAAAAATGCACAATAAATAATAAATAAAAAATATTAACCAAACAATGTGTTCTTTTATTTGTACCCCAAAACAGTACAAGACAAGACAGGACAAGACAAGACAAGACAAGACAAGCATACATAAAATATTTTTATTAAACTTAATTGTTGGAAATACACACTCGGGACAAATACACTGAGGATGCTGGGATGCGTATTTCCAATGTTTTGAAACAATAAAGCATACATAAAATAGCAATCAGTGGCAGTGAGGTGACGCCTGGTAAACGTTCGCACGGGTACAGATATGTTATTATCATTATCGATATCTGCGTACAAAGCAAATTGACACACCCAGCAATGGGTATTTAACTAAAAAGTAATACAATTATGCAACTAATATTACATTGCTGTATGGAGTCTATTTATTTATTTATTTATTTATTTATTTATAGAGTATTTCTTATTTTTTTTTCTTTCTTTTTTCTTCTTCTTGTGAACAAGAATTTTTTCTTCTTTCTAAATATTTTCTTCTGCTGTTTCTGCTTCTTCTTATTTCTTTATTCTTCTGCTTCTTTTTCTTGAGAAAAAAATCTTTTTCCTTCTTCTGCTTCTTCTTCTTCTTCTGCTTCTTCTTATTTTTCTTTTTCTGCTTCTTTTTCTTCTTCTTTCTGCTTCTTCTTGCTTCTTCTGCTTCCAATTCTTCTGCTTCTGCTTCTTCTTCTTCTTCTTCTTCTTCTTCTTCTTCTTCTTCTTAACAAAATTAAAATAAGGAAAAATACTGTTATCTGTGACCTCATCTCTTATCTGTGACGTCATCTCTTATCTGTGACGTCATCTCTTATCTGTGACGTCATTACTCTTATCTGTGACGTCATATGACGTTATCAATGCTTATCTTTAAAATCTCTTATCTGTGACGTCATTACTCTTACCTGTGACGTCATCTCTTATCTGTGACGTCAATCTACGATTGTTATCAGTGTTTCAGAACCCCTCAATTATACCTACTTTACCCCAACTGCCCCAACCAAATTGCCCTTACAGGGGGACCTCCCATTTGATACCACACACGACATATTTCCGACAGCTTTTTGCAAAAAAAATAGACGATCGAGTTGTTAAATTTCTGCATAGCAGCTTTTAAGGAAACTTTTCATTTGTCACCATACTCAACATATGTCTGACATTTTTTTGCAAAAAAACAAAGGACGATCGAATTGACAAAGTTTCGAAATTTTTGCATAGCAGCTCGTGAGAAAACTTTCCATTTGTTACCAACACGACATATATCTGAGAGCTTTTTACAAAAAACAAAAGACGATCTCGTTGCCAAAATTTACCATTTCTGCATGGCAGCACTTTAAAAAACAAATCATTTGATTACAAACACGATATATTTCTGACTACATTTTGCAAAAAAAGTAATCATATTTTTCTCATTTCTGCCTATCAGCTCTTGAGAATACATTTCATTTGATACCAAACACGACATATTTCTCACTAGTTTTTGCAAAAAAAATGACTATCGTGTTGTCAAATTTTTGAAATTTCTGTATAGCAGCTCTTAAGAAAACATTTCATTTGATACCAAACACGATATATTTCTGACTACTTTTTGCAAAAGATAAAAGACAATCAAGTAATCATATTTTTCTCATTTCTGCATATCTGCTCTTGGGAGAACATTACATTTGACACCAAATACGGTTTATTTCTGATATATCATCTGATACCGAATACGTCATATATCTGAAAAAAATTTTGAAAAACTAAAAGCCATTCAGGTTATACTTTTTTTGACACTTCCGCATAGCAACACCCGAGAATAAATTTCATTTTATATCACACACGACAAATTTCTGACAACAAAAAACAAAAGACGATTGTGTTGTCATAATTTTGAAATTTCTGCTTGACAGCTCTTGAGTAAACATTTCATTTAATACCAAACACGACATATTTCTGACAACTTTATGAATAAAAACAAAAGACGATCGTGTTGTTATATTTTTGACATTTCTGCTTGACAGCTGTTGGGAAAGCATTTTATTCGACACCAAACACAACATTTGCACAACATATTTCTGACAAGTTTTTACAAAAAACAAAAGACGATCATGTTGTCATATTTTTGACATATCTGCATGATAGTTCTTGACGAAACATTTAATTTGATACCAAACACGCCATATTTCTGACAACTTTATGAAAAAACAAAAGAAAATTGTGTTATCAAATTTTTGACATTTTTGCATGACAGCTCTTGAGGAAATATTTCATCTGATTCCAAACACGACATATTTCTGACAAATTTTTGCAAAAAACGAAAGGCGATCATGTCATATTTTTAACATTTCTGCATGACAGCTGTTAAGAAAACATTTCATTTGATACCAAAAACGACATATGTCTGACAACTTTATGAAAAAAACAAAAGACGATCACGTCGTTATATTTTTGACATTTCTGCATGACAGCTTTTGAGAAAACATTTCATTTGATACCAAACAAGACATACATTTAACAACTCTATGAAAAAACAAAAGACGATCGTAATGTCATGTTTCACACATTTCTGCATGACCGCTTTTGAGAAAACATTTCATTAGATACCAAACACGACATATTTATGACAAGTTTTTTAAAGAACAAAAGACAAACGAGTTGGCATATTTTTGACATTTCTGCTTGACAGCTGTTAGGAAAGCCTTTTATTCGACACCAAACACGACATATTTATGACAAGTTTTTGCAAAAAACAAAAGACGCTTATGTTGTCATATTTTTAACATTTCTGCATGGTAGCTCTTGAGGAAACATTTCATTTGATACCAAACACGTCATATTTCTGACAACTTTATGAAAAAAAAACAAAAGAAAATTGTGTTATCATATTTTTGACATTTTTGCATGACAGCTCTTGAGGAAATATTTCATTTGGTACCAAACACGACATATATCTGACAACTTTATGAAAAAAAAACGATCGTGTTGTCATATTTTTGACATTTCTGCATGAAGGCTATTGAGAAAACATTTCATTTGATACCAAACACGACATATTTCTGACAACTTTATAAAAAAAAAAAAACAAAAAACGATCATATTGTCATATTTTTCACATATCTGCATGACAGCTCTTAGGAAAACATTTCATTTTATACCAAACACGATATATCTCTGACAACTTTATGAAAAATACAAAAGACGATCGTGATAATTTTGACATATCTGCATGACAGGTTAGGAGGTACTGTACTACTCTTACTTTATATCAATTTGTAATTAGCGGGTTGCATTAGTAAAAAAAGGTACTGTCAACTTTTCACTCTGATTTAGTTGGCAGAAGATACTGTTGCTCTAGCTTCATTGTCAAAAAACGGGAGGTATTGTGCTATTGTTACTTTATACCAGGACGACTTGTTAGTAAAAAAAATCTGCTGTTACCTTTACACTTTCATTTGGTTGGTGGGAGGTACTGTTGCTTTATCTTTATTTTTAACTGACGAGAGTTATTGTGCTACTATAACTTTATATCAATTATTTATAATTAGCCAGACGTCTTAGTAAAAATAGCTACTGTCAAATTTACACTTTATTTAGTTGGCGGGAGGTTCTGTTGCTCTAGCTTCATTTTTAATTGATGGGAGGTATTGTGCTACTGTTACTTTGTATCAATTTGTAATTAGCGCGTCGTCTTAGTAAAAAAGGTTGCTGCCAACTTTACACTTTGATTTAATTGGCGGGAGGCACTGTTTCTTTGGCCTCATTTTCAATTGACAGGTGGTACTGTGCTTTTGTTACTTTATCTTAATTTGTAAATAGCGGGAGGTCTCGTTAGTAAAAGAATCTACTGTCACTTTAACACTTTGATTTAGCTGGCGGGAGGTACTGTTACCTTCGCTTCATTTTTGATTAAAAGGAGGTATTGTGGTACTGTTACTTTATATCAATTTGTAATTAGCGGGTCGTAGTAAAAAAGGTACTGTGAACTTTACACTTTGATTTAGTTGGCGGGAGGTACTGTTGCTCTAGCGTCATTTTCAATTGACGGGAGGTACTGTGCTAATGTTACTTTATATTAATTTGTAATTAGCGGGAGCCCTTCTCAGTAAAAGAAATCTGTCACTATTACACTTTGATTTAGTTGGCGAAAGGTACTGTTGCTTAAGCCTTATTTTCAACTGACGAAAGGTACTGTGCTACCGTTACTTTATCTCAATTTGTAATTAGCGGGAGGTCTTGTTAGTAAAAAAATCTGTTACATATACACTTTGGTTTATTCAGCGGGTGGTACTGTTGCTCTACCTTGATTTTTAATTGACGGGAGGTACTGTGCTACTGTTACTTTATTTCAATTTGTAATTAGCGGCAGGTCTTGTTAGTAAAAGAAATCTGTCACTATTACACTTTGACTTAGTTGGCGGAAGGTACTGTTGCTCTAGCTTCATTTTCAACTGACAAGAGGTACTGTGCTACTGTTACTTTACCTCAATTTGTAATTAGCGGGAGGTCTGGTTAGTTAAAAAGTCTGTTGCCACTTTCACACTTTGGTTTACTTTGCGGGAGATATAGTTGCTCTAGCATCATTTTCCTCTGACGGGAGGTACTGTGCTACAGTACTTTATCTCAATTTGTAAGTAGTGGGAGGTCTTGTTAGTTAAAAAATCTGTCACTTTTACAATTTGATTTATTTAGCGGGAGGTACTGTTGCTCTACCTTCATTTTCAATTGACGGGAGGTACTGTGCTACTGTTACTTTGTCTCAATTTGTAATTAGCGGGAGGTCTTGTTAGTTAAAATATCTACTGTCACTTTTCCTCTTTGATATATTTGGCGGGAGGTACTGTTGCTCTAGCTTATTTTTTACCTTCCGTCACCTTTAGGTAAGGAAGGTATTGTCTTTGGTCAAAAAATTCGATGATGAGTTTTTAATCAATAAGCACGTTTTAGGGTCCCTAGAATACGAATTTACTATTTTTACGATGATGTCTGTATGTGTGTGTGTGTGTGGATGTGTGTGTGTGTGTAACAAAATTTTCGTCTGCGATAACTCTAATACTACAGTTACAAAAATTATAATTTTTTCGTGTACTTCTTCGTTACATCCATATGAAGAGCTGATTAGATTTTGGTTACAATTGGTCAACCGGAAGTACCATCATTTGAAGATTTTAACAGTTTTTCTTGAAAAAACTATGTTAAATATCATTTTTTCACATTTAATGTTATTATAAATATTAAAGAATATTTTATTCTCTATACGATTTGACTGCATTTTATACTTAATATTAAATGGATGTAGAGTTAAAAAATTGTAAAGAAATTAAATTTCATAAAGTAGCTATAGCTATGAAAACAGCTACTATATTAAGAAAATTTTCATTGAAAGATGTCAGTGTCAAGTGAAATTGACATAGTGTGTTTGTTATAATTTTATTGGAAATATAGGATCTCTTGCTTTCTGTATGAAATTTGTATAAAATACATAGATACAACTGCTTTAAGGTAATGTACAAGAAATAATAATAATAAATCTTTTATTTCTGCAGATACATTACACTGTATATAGAAAACGTCACAAAATAATAATTTAAGACATACATTTTCTGTATGAAATTTGCATAAAATACATGCAGCTGCCGGAACGTAATGTACAAGAAATAGAATATTTAGCAAGGAACTTTCCGTATGTAACAATGAAAATTCCCTACCAAATAAATGTATAGAAAATTTGTATTTTAATAGAAACAGTAATAGTTGTGAATATATTAAATTACTTAAACACAACGAAATCATTTCAATACCAAACTCAAATATTGTATATCTCTTTGTACCTAATAAAGATGTAATAAATATCGAATGTGACCACGAAGTTCAAGATAAAGAAATTTCTGGAATTTACTCAATAAAAAACTGTTTAATAAACAAACAAAAATTATTCAAAAATGTCAAGTATGATAAAATCATTAACTTAAATATCGAACAAAATAAAAATAAAATAATCCTTAATAAGACATTGAATATAAAAAATCTAGAATCAATAAAAATTCCAAATCAACAAATAACTCATTTAAATGAAATTCATAACACAGAATCACATTCAATATTTTTTGATGTAATATTATATATTGTAAGCATAGTTGTAGCCATGTTCTTAGTTTATAAAATTTGTGTAGAAATAAAAAAACGTAATTTAAGTAACCAAAATAAAAATAATGAACCAACAATTGAAACAACACCTATGGAATATCCAACAGGTATTCTTTCATCTTAGGGGGAAGGAATTATGTAGACGCCCAGCCCTTATTGCATCATGCTTGGTAATTTTCCATTAAGTAATATTAAACCCTACACAGCATAAAAGTCATACCACCCAAGGAGATAAATAGACATCTCCAACATGTAACCATCAGTTTATGTCAGTCTGTAGAAACATTAAGTTCATATTATTCTAGTTGTATCTTGTATTGTAAAATAAAACTTTTTAAAAAACATTAAATCGAATTCCATTGATTTAATTTTTATATATATATATATATATATATATATATATATATATATATATATATATATATATATATATATATATATATATATATATATATATATATATATATATGCAAAAGAGAATAGAAGCAAGAATAGTGCCTTGTGAGATCTCCACCTCTACCTGTCGTGTCCGGAAAATTCATCGCCGGTAAATTGGTCGCGGAAAATTTATCGCAGGAAAAATTCATCGCCGGTATATTGATCGCCTGGAAAATATATCGCCGGTAAGTTAATCGCCGGAATATTGAACGCCGGAAAATACATCGCGAGGAAAATTGATTGCCGGTAAATTTATCGCGGGGAAAATGTATCGCCGGTAAATTCATCGCGGGGAAAATTGATCTCCAGGATATTTATGCGTACAAAAAGTACTGTTTTTTAGTAATTTAATATTTACAATCACATGAAATCACTCAGAATATTCAGAACAAATTTTTGTTCAACATTAAATTCCAGCCCCTCTTCCATCCCAATTAAAATTATGGTTTGTGTAGTTTCTGCCGGCTCTGAAATATTAGGAATATTATTTTAAGCATCGATGGGAGCCAACACGGAGCGAAGCGGAGTGATTGGTTTCCGGCGGATCGGAAGTGGGAAAATTGATCGCTAGGAAAATTGATCGCGTGGTAAATTGATCACCAAAACGGGATATTTATGTATACAAAAAATATTGTTTTTTACAATACAATTGGGTTACAGATTTTATTTTAAAAATTTATTATTTTATTGTGTTTACCTATTATACGATATACTGATAATTTAGTTTAAAATTACTTACGTGCATATTAAAATATTTCAATTTATAACATGTCTGTTTTACACGAATTTTACATATTCTATTTATACAGATATAAAAAAAATATTAAAAAGAGATGATAATAACAATAAATACCATGTATAGTAGAAAACAAGGGTTAGTGATTTGGGGTTAGATATTATGTAACTACTAGGTATAACAAGTTTTAATAAAAACTGTTACAGCTGATTATCGCCAGTTTGATTATTCATATTTCAATTTATTTTATGATTTTCTCCGTCCCAGCCAACGCTGATAATCTAATCCGTTTCTTCGTATATATCTGCAGGTGTAAAAAATAATATAATTTTACTATATTCATGAACTATCAAAATTAAGGCCAGGAATTCTCATGCATGTCCCAGTAAAATTCAGTATTACAACTACAACACAATCCTGTTTGCCAGGGAAGATAGCATAGACCAATAGTCCCTATCGCTGTCCATTTGGTCTCGCGGTGTTCACTGAACAGGAAGAATTTATCAAGTTTTCATTAATTTTCTTGACGATGAACTTCTGCGTTATTATTTTGGCGATGAAATTTTTAAGCGACCAATTTTCTGGCGATCAATTTTCCCCACGATAAATTTACCAGCAATCAATATTCCTCGCGATGAATTTTTCAGCGAACAAACTTCCCCGCGATCAATTTTCTTCGCGATCAATTTACTGGCGATCAATTTACCTCGCGATCGATTTTCCGGCGATGATGTTTCACCGCGATTAATTGACCGCAATAAATTTACCGCAATGAATTTACCCGCGATTTTATGGGAACCCCTTAAACGAGTCAAATAAATCGTTGATATATATGCAAAAGAGAATAGGAGCAAGAATAGTGCCTTGTGGAGCCCCCAGCCCTACTTGCATTTTGTTAGAAATTTCTTACGTATTTAATTCTTGATCTAACACGTTTACTGTTTTTACCTTCCGTCACCTTTAGGTAAGGAAGGTATTGTCTTTGGTCAAAAAATTCGATGATGAGTTTTTAATCAATAAGCACGTTTTAGGGTCCCTAGAATACGAATTTACTATTTTTACGATGATGTCTGTATGTGTGTGTGTGTGTGTGTGTGGATGTGTGTGTGGATGTGTGTGTGTGTGTAACAAAATTTTCGTCTGCGATAACTCTAATACTACAGTTACAAAAATTATAATTTTTTCGTGTACTTCTTCGTTACATCCATATGAAGAGCTGATTAGATTTTGGTTACAATTGGTCAACCGGAAGTACCATCATTTGAAGATTTTAACAGTTTTTCTTGAAAAAACTATGTTAAATATCATTTTTTCACATTTAATGTTATTATAAATATTAAAGAATATTTTATTCTCTATACGATTTGACTGCATTTTATACTTAATATTAAATGGATGTAGAGTTAAAAAATTGTAAAGAAATTAAATTTCATAAAGTAGTAATCTAATCTAAGCATTTTATACTTTCGTTGTTGTAAATAAATGCCCTATTTTATTTTCACAGCAGTGCAGCATTTTGTTTGGTTATGTAACATACCGACAAAGCAGTTATATGTCAGATTGACTTGTTAAGTGGGGAATTTGCAACTACAGTCTCATTAATTCCTAACTAAACGTTTCCATTAAGAATGTAGCCAAGTAACATTTCTCAACATTGTATAGTTAGAAATTTGTGGAGCAAGCGTTTTTTCTACTTTGTCGCTCTAGAGCGGAAAAGTGACATTTTGCGTTGACAAAAGAGAGCGCAAATGGTTACTTTGTATATAGACTGTAGAAAATAGCTATTTGTGTATTAAGAGCGCAAAATGGGACATTGTCGATTGAGAGGTTGTTGCCGCGCGACGCAGGAGCGAGGCATTCTCTCGAAATCGACAATGTCCATTTGCGCTCGAAACACACACAAGATTTTTTCTACAGTCGCCACAATGGGGTCCTCCACCATAACAAAAATTTATTTTTTATTTATTTTTACTTATCGGTATTTTCCATTCTTCTTGAGCTACTGCTTCAATCTAATCTAAGCATTTTATACTTTCGTTTTTGTAAATGAATGCCCTATTTTATTTTAACAGCAGTGCGGCATTTTGTTTGGTTATGTAAGTGGGTAATATGTAACTACAGTGTCATTAATTCCTGACTAAACTTTTCCATTAAGAATGTAGCCAAGTAACATTTCTCAACATTGTATAGTTAGAAATTTGAGGAGCGAGCGTTTTTCTACTTTGTCGCTCTAGAGCGGCAAAGTGACATTTTGCGTTGACAAAAGAGAACGCAAATGGCTACTTTGTATATAGACTGTAGAAAAAAATCTTTATCTTGCTACCTATATCATTACCTCTACTCGTTAAACAATGATAATATTTATGACAACTTAAATCTGATCGAAGAGAACCTTATGAATGAGACAATTGCCAACGGCATATTTAATGAAAATTTAAACATATTCTTCCCTGATCATTACCCAATCTATACAGACGCCTCCAAAACTAAAACTGACACTGGAGCAGCAATATATGATCCCACACGGAAATATTCAGAAAAATATAAATTACCATCATACACATCCATATTTCATGCAGAGTTTATTTGCAATACGAGTACTACAAGCAGTAAAATATATAATAAATAATAGAATCTGTATTAATAATAGTATATTATGTTATTAGGAGTAGAAAGCGGTCTTTTTGTGTTGAACCCAGCTATTGCGGCCGAGGCTAGGCAAGCTGGGTAAAACACAAAAAGGACGTTCTACTCCGAATGACATTAACTATTTTTTCTACAAGTGTTTCAAAGAATTTTTTGACATTTTTTTTGGAATTTTTTAATTGTAGTGTTTGCAATTTCAGCCAAAGCAGGCTGTGTACACTACAAAACAAAAACAACACAACTGTCAAATAACAAGTTTCAATATAATGTGTTGCTGTGACAACTGCCGCCGCCAGCGGTGAACTAAAACACTAACATTTTTGTACTAGTACAAAAATGTTGTTATTTTTGTACTAGTAAGACAATGAACATCTTCTATAGTGTGTGTACAGGAGCATAATATGAATATTATAGTACGCTTGAAGAAAAATTAAATTATGTAATCTTTTCGGATAGTCAAAGCGCAATTAAAATACTGAAATCTCCTGGATTTAAAAATAACAATATTATGGTATATGAGATATTGAAAAATATAAAAACGTCTTATCAAAATTTCTACATTAATTTAAAATTAGCATGGATTAAAGGTCATTCAAAAATTAAAGGAAATGAAACTGTAGATGCACTAGCCAAAGAAGCAGCAAAAGATGGCGAGCAAATGAACATTTCTATATCTTTAGAAGAATATATTTCAATTAATAAAAAATATCAGAAAACTATGTGGGAAGAAGAATATAAACAAATAAGCGGAATGAAAGGAAAATATTATTACCAAATTCAACCAAATATTTCTAATAAACCTTGGTTTAATAAATCCAATCTAAATAGAAAAGCAATTTCTTCTATCTGCAGACTACGGTTCAACCACCACCGTTTCCCAAGTCACCTATATAAACTCAAAATCATCGAATTGGGTATATGCAGTTGCACTGGTACTGATGAAGGCGATATAGACCACTATCTTTTCAGATGTCTGTATTATAGGGATGAACAAGATAAATTGTTGGAAGATCTAACTCAAGAGAGAGTCGCATTTCCTACAAAATCCAGCTCATTGTTATCTGAGGGAAATAGTAGAATAACAAAATTAATTGTAACATTTATCCAGGCAATTAACTTGGAAATTTAAAACCATAAAAACACATTGTTCCTGATCAATTGTTCAAAAAACAAAGGTCTAAATCAATAAAAAAAAATCTGATGTGGCCAGCACATTACCTTCCGTCAGTTCTATGTATTTTGTACAAATTTCATACGGAAAGTTCCTTGCTAAATATTCTATTTCTTGTACATTACGTTCCGGCAGCTGCATGTATTTTATGCAAATTTCATACAGAAAATGTATGTCTTAAATTATTATTTTGTGACGTTTTCTATATACAGTGTAATGTATCTGCAGAAATAAAAGATTTATTATTATTATTTCTTGTACATTACCTTAAAGCAGTTGTATCTATGTATTTTATACAAATTTCATACAGAAAGCAAGAGATCCTATATTTCCAATAAAATTATAACAAACACACTATGTCAATTTCACTTGACACTGACATCTTTCAATGAAAATTTTCTTAATATAGTAGCTGTTTTCATAGCTATAGCTATGAAAACAGCTACTATATTAAGAAAATTTTCATTGAAAGATGTCAGTGTCAAGTGAAATTGACATAGTGTGTTTGTTATAATTTTATTGGAAATATAGGATCTCTTGCTTTCTGTATGAAATTTGTATAAAATACATAGATACAACTGCTTTAAGGTAATGTACAAGAAATAATAATAATAAATCTTTTATTTCTGCAGATACATTACACTGTATATAGAAAACGTCACAAAATAATAATTTAAGACATACATTTTCTGTATGAAATTTGCATAAAATACATGCAGCTGCCGGAACGTAATGTACAAGAAATAGAATATTTAGCAAGGAACTTTCCGTATGAAATTTGTACAAAATACATAGAACTGACGGAAGGTAATGTGCTGGCCACATCAGATTTTTTTTTATTGATTTAGACCTTTGTTTTTTGAACAATTGATCAGGAACAATGTGTTTTTATGGTTTTAAATTTCCAAGTTAATTGCCTGGATAAATGTTACAATTAATTTTGTTATTCTACTATTTCCCTCAGATAACAATGAGCTGGATTTTGTAGGAAATGCGACTCTCTCTTGAGTTAGATCTTCCAACAATTTATCTTGTTCATCCCTATAATACAGACATCTGAAAAGATAGTGGTCTATATCGCCTTCATCAGTATCAGTGCAACTGCATATACCCAATTCGATGATTTTGAGTTTATATAGGTGACTTGGGAAACGGTGGTGGTTGAACCGTAGTCTGCAGATAGAAGAAATTGCTTTTCTATTTAGATTGGATTTATTAAACCAAGGTTTATTAGAAATATTTGGTTGAATTTGGTAATAATATTTTCCTTTCATTCCGCTTATTTGTTTATATTCTTCTTCCCACATAGTTTTCTGATATTTTTTATTAATTGAAATATATTCTTCTAAAGATATAGAAATGTTCATTTGCTCGCCATCTTTTGCTGCTTCTTTGGCTAGTGCATCTACAGTTTCATTTCCTTTAATTTTTGAATGACCTTTAATCCATGCTAATTTTAAATTAATGTAGAAATTTTGATAAGACGTTTTTATATTTTTCAATATCTCATATACCATAATATTGTTATTTTTAAATCCAGGAGATTTCAGTATTTTAATTGCGCTTTGACTATCCGAAAAGATTACATAATTTAATTTTTCTTCAAGCGTACTATAATATTCATATTATGCTCCTGTACACACACTATAGAAGATGTTCATTGTCTTACTAGTACAAAAATAACAACATTTTTGTACTAGTACAAAAATGTTAGTGTTTTAGTTCACCGCTGGCGGCGGCAGTTGTCACAGCAACACATTATATTGAAACTTGTTATTTGACAGTTGTGTTGTTTTTGTTTTGTAGTGTACACAGCCTGCTTTGGCTGAAATTGCAAACACTACAATTAAAAAATTCCAAAAAAAATGTCAAAAAATTCTTTGAAACACTTGTAGAAAAAATAGTTAATGTCATTCGGAGTAGAACGTCCTTTTTGTGTTTTACCCAGCTTGCCTAGCCTCGGCCGCAATAGCTGGGTTCAACACAAAAAGACCGCTTTCTACTCCTAATAACATAATATACTATTATTAATACAGATTCTATTATTTATTATATATTTTACTGCTTGTAGTACTCGTATTGCAAATAAACTCTGCATGAAATATGGATGTGTATGATGGTAATTTATATTTTTCTGAATATTTCCGTGTGGGATCATATATTGCTGCTCCAGTGTCAGTTTTAGTTTTGGAGGCGTCTGTATAGATTGGGTAATGATCAGGGAAGAATATGTTTAAATTTTCATTAAATATGCCGTTGGCAATTGTCTCATTCATAAGGTTCTCTTCGATCAGATTTAAGTTGTCATAAATATTATCATTGTTTAACGAGTAGAGGTAATGATATAGGTAGCAAGATAAAGATTTTTTTCTACAGTCTATATACAAAGTAGCCATTTGCGTTCTCTTTTGTCAACGCAAAATGTCACTTTGCCGCTCTAGAGCGACAAAGTAGAAAAACGCTCGCTCCTCAAATTTCTAACTATACAATGTTGAGAAATGTTACTTGGCTACATTCGTAATGGAAAAGTTTAGTCAGGAATTAATGACACTGTAGTTACATATTACCCACTTACATAACCAAACAAAATGCCGCACTGCTGTTAAAATAAAATAGGGCATTCATTTACAAAAACGAAAGTATAAAATGCTTAGATTAGATTGAAGCAGTAGCTCAAGAAGAATGGAAAATACCGATAAGTAAAAATAAATAAAAAATAAATTTTTGTTATGGTGGAGGACCCCATTGTGGCGACTGTAGAAAAAATCTTGTGTGTGTTTCGAGCGCAAATGGACATTGTCGATTTCGAGAGAATGCCTCGCTCCTGCGTCGCGCGGCAACAACCTCTCAATCGACAATGTCCCATTTTGCGCTCTTAATACACAAATAGCTATTTTCTACAGTCTATATACAAAGTAACCATTTGCGCTCTCTTTTGTCAACGCAAAATGTCACTTTTCCGCTCTAGAGCGACAAAGTAGAAAAAACGCTTGCTCCACAAATTTCTAACTATACAATGTTGAGAAATGTTACTTGGCTACATTCTTAATGGAAACGTTTAGTTAGGAATTAATGAGACTGTAGTTGCAAATTCCCCACTTAACAAGTCAATCTGACATATAACTGCTTTGTCGGTATGTTACATAACCAAACAAAATGCTGCACTGCTGTGAAAATAAAATAGGGCATTTATTTACAACAACGAAAGTATAAAATGCTTAGATTAGATTGAAGCAATAGCTCAAGAAGTATGAAAAATACCGATAAGTAAAAATAAATAAAAAATAAAGTTTTGTTATGGTGGAGGTCCCCATTGTGGCGACTGGGTGTGGCGACTGTAGAAAAAATCTTGTGTGTGTTTCGAGCGCAAATGGACATTGTCGATTTCGAGAGAATGCCTCGCTCCTGCGTCGCGCGGCAACAACCTCTCAATCGACAATGTCCTATTTTGCGCTCTTAATACACAAATAGCTATTGTTGTGCAATGAGCTTATTTTCAGTAGTGTAGTTAATATACATCTGAATAACAGGAGGTGTACTTCTTAGATTCCAATATTTATTTGTAAGATACTCCGTTGTTAATGTGACAATTCTTTGGGTTATAGGATGGTCGTTAATCTTAATTCGGGAGATACCAAATTTAATGGCAAGTTGCATACGACGAATTTTTAACGGTATTTCTGCACATTCATTCAACAAGCAGTGTGTAGGGGTGGATTTAAATGCGCTTATGCACAGCCTTAAAGCTTTATATTGCACTCTGTCTACTTTTTTCAGATACGAGAATGATGCAGATCCGTAAACTAAACTTCCATAATCTATTATTGATCTGACAAATGCCTTATAGAATAGGATTGATATGCTTGGATCGGCTCCCCATTTGAGACCATTAATTGCTTTGAGCATGTTAATTGCCTTTTCACATTTTGTTAGCATGTATTCGATGTGAGATGCCCATGTAAGTTTAGAATCAAACATTATTCCTAAAAAATTTATCTTAGCCGTGATTTGAATATTAAGTCCTCCCAGAAGTATAGTGTTGGATAGGTTGTTCAATCTATGACGAGTAAATATACATACTTGGGTCTTATTAGAGGAAAGTTCTAAACCATTTTGAAATAACCATTGTTGCAAAATTATAAATGTTTGGTCCAATTCATTTTGACAATTGTATAGATGTTTGGAGGAGGAGTAGATACAAAAATCATCCGCATAGTTTAAGACTGTCATAAAATAAATATTAAATAGAAGTGGACTTAGTACATCCCCTTGAGGGAGGCATTTGGACGTGTTTCGTATACCAATAATATTGTTGTTGTGCTTTAGGTGAAGATTCCTGCTGCTCATAATTGAAATGATTGCTCTTATCATAGCGTTTGGTATGCCAAGGGTTGTTAATTTTTCAGCTAATATGTGTAAGTTGACATTATCATATGCACCTTTAATATCTATAAATGCAGCCATGAGATATTTGTTTTCCGAGAAGGTGTTTTGTATGTCATTTGTTAATAAGTACAGGTTATCCATACACCCTCTTCCTTTCCTAAATCCATTCATCGTTAGTCGATATGAGTCAATATTAGTAGGATCCTTTTTAGGTTTTAAAATTGGTGTCACTAAATGTGATTGCCAAGGAGTTATTTGTATTCCAGATTCAAAGATGTTGTTGGATATTCTGGTTAATATATTTTTTGTTACATCAGGCATCTTTGCTAGCATAATGTAGTGCATGTTGTCCATTCCAGGTGCTGTGTTTATGTTATCTTTAAGGGAGTAGTTAAGTTCCTTGTCAAGAAATGGCTTTAGGAGTGGATGTAGATGTGATTCTCTATTGATGCGTATACTATGAGGTAGTTCTGCAGATGGAGGTGTTAATCTGATTAAAAATTCATACAATAATTCAGATGATGGAGATGGAGGCTGCCTAGGGTTGTGGTA
Organism: Harpalus rubripes; assembly: GCA_963082715.1. NCBI lineage: Eukaryota > Metazoa > Arthropoda > Insecta > Coleoptera > Carabidae > Harpalus > Harpalus rubripes. The sequence continues at coordinate 42,677,294 of OY720453.1, forward strand.
TCTTTTTAGAGATTTAATTTTATTCCAGATTTCTTTAGTAGGTGTTGTCTTTGTTTATTGATTCACAGTATTTTATCCAGTTTTGCTTTCGCTTATTTCTGAAAATTTTGTGCTTGTGCCGTAATTTTTTGGCAATTAATAAAATTATCTACATTACTTTGTTCAAGATATTTCTTATATGCTTCTTTTTTCTTCTCTTCAGCTTCTTTGCATTCAGAGTCCCACCATGGTTTATTTTTGAAAGGATTGTATTTCTTGGGTTTCTAAATTGGTATAGCAATTTCTGCAGATTGATTAATCATGTTTATAAATTCATGATAATCTATTTCTGGATTATTGGTAAAATAAAAGTTTGTCGATAAATTTTCCAAGTGATTTTTGTATAATTCCCAGTTTGCATTTTGTAAATTCCACTTTTTAAATATTGTTTGAATATTATTATTGTTATTATTATAATTATAATTATTGTGTACAGGAGCTTGAATTGCAATAGTAGATATGATGGGATAATGATTTGATCCATTACTATCAAAAATTACATTCCAATTAGTTAATACTGCAATATCTGGGGAGCATAAGGTTGTCGATGGCACTTTTACGTTGATGGGGTAGGTTTTGTATGGTTGGTGTGCCGTCGTTCAAGAAAATAAAATTGGCATTGTCAATGCTTTCTAATAAGCTTATTCCTTCTGTGTCGTTTAAATAACATCCCCATAATCGGTGATGGCAATTAAAGTCACCTGCGATGAATACTGGAACTGAGCCTTGAAACTGGTTAAAGATTGAATCCCAAAATTCCTCATTCAATGAGTGTCTGGGTGTGCAATATATAGATATAATTTTGATAGTTTTATTTTTACAATAAATTTGAATAGCTGTAATTTGTATTTTGTTTTCGTTGGTGTATTTAACATCAATTTTAGTGTAGCATATAGATTTTTTAATTAGAATTGCTGTTCCACCATAACTATAATCTCTATCTGTGTGTTCAATATTGTATCCAGATATAGAAGGTGGTTGTTTAAAAGTATTTATAAATGTTTCAGATAGTAATGCAATATGAACATTGTTTATTTGCAATAATCTTTCAAGAAAGACGTAATTAGTTTTGAGTGATCTAATATTCCATTGCATAAGGTTAATATTGTCCATTATTTGCATGAGTTTGTAGTCCTTCCGAAAGCATATTTTTCACTACTGCATGTAAATTTTCTTCTTCATTAATAGAGCTATTTGAGTTTTGAATTATCATTTGTATTATTTTAATCATAATGTTTGTTAAAGATTCAATATTAATATTATTATCTAATGTTCTATGGTAGCTTGGAGGATATGGATTATGTTGAATAGAGTTTATTGTGTCAGGCATTTCATAACGAAGGTTGGACGTATTAGGTAAAGAACTTGATATTCTGGAATTCGAGTGACTGTTACTAATTTTTACTTTTTGTTTTTGGTAATGGTCCTTGGAGTATTTTATTTGAGCAGGAATAACAGTATTTTTAATTTGGCTATTGTTTGTAGGACTTTGGCTATGTGTAGAATGATTGGTTTCCGTTTGAGAAGGCTTCATAAGGGGATTTTTATTTGCTGTTATATACGCATATGATTTTTTTAACATGTTTTTAGCAGCAAAAAAAGATAAGTTATTATAAGCCATTATTTCTTTAATTTTTTTTGTTCTGCGTAGACAGGACATCTTATGTAATCTGTGGCGAGATGGTTACCATCACAATTTATGCACTGCGGAGAACAAGTAGTATTACATTCACGTGAGTTATGGTCACCTCTGCATTTATTACAACGTGTTGAAAATTTGGAATTATTTCTGGAATGTCCATATTTTAAACAATTGAAACATTGGGTTACTTTGTATATATATATATATATATATATATATATATATATATATATATATATATATGGTGAGATTTCGCATCTATATCTATTAATATAAACATATTTTGGCAGCATTTGTGATTTAAAGTGAATAATAACACTTTTTGTTGGAATTAATGAGTTACTATCCTGCGATTTTCTCATAATTCGTTTTATATAGACCACTGGAGTGTCTGATTCTATATCTTGTAATAGTTCTTCATCAGATATGTCTATATCTATTTGTTTTATAACTCCTTGTCTTATTATCATATGTGTTAGTATATATGCTATGGTTTTTTCTTTTTTGAAAGGGTTTATTTGAACTAAATTATTCGCTAGTGTTGCAGTTTTTAATTCAATTTTAACTATTTGTTTTGACATTCGGCTAATATTTAATATATCGGATTTATTTCCTGTATATGACGTGATTAGTTTTTTGCCAATTGTAATAGGGTGCAAATTTCCTATGTTTTTATCAAGGGATTCTATATATACTAGATAAGGACCAGCATCTTTGTGAGAGTACCTGTTTTTAATTTTTTCACCATAATTGATTGGTTTATAGTGTGTACTGATATTGTTCGGACTTGGTTGTATGACTTCATTTTGATTATCGTTATTGTTATTTGGTTTGGTATTCATGTGTTGTTCTTCGAGGGATGGAAATTCATCTTTGTTTGTAGCTTCTGTATTCATTTCCTCTTCTTCAGATAAGTCTACAAATCTATGTTTGTGAGATCTGTGTTGTGTTATTCTTCCAGGTTATGGGCGTTTATTTGTAATATTTTGTGTGAACATTGGTACATCTATTACAATATCGTCATTATTTGTTATATTGTTCGATTGAATATTATCCGAGTTTGATTTAGAAGATGGGAACTTATTTGCGTTTTGCCCTCCAGAATCTGCAGTTCGAGGGGCCCCCAAAGGACCCCCTCCCCCCCAATCGGTAGGCATTGGTTCAGAATTAGAGTCGGATGAGTGTAGTTCCACTAATATAGTCTAAAGCTGTTCTCTCTTCGACGGTTAAAACAAGATAGTTTGTACTTATACTAATGAACGTCTATCACAAATGTTTATAAACACATCATTTCTAACACTATAAATACAGTTTCACACTAATTACTTACTTTAATTTAAACTATTTTACAAATTAAATACTCTTTTAAGTACACAGGAATATCTGTCACTACTGTCAATTGAATTGATTTTAGCCCTCTAGCTTATTTGAAAATGAACACCGTGTATAGTTATCCATATAAATATTATTGATAAATATTTATGAGGCGCCGTTTGGGCCAAAATAAAAGTTTCTGTAATATATATATATATATATATATATATATATATATATATATATATATATATATATATATATTATTACCTGATATATATATATATAAAATTTCGTGATATATAATATTTTGCCATGTTGATATATACAATTTTCATTGTGATATATAGAATTTTTAGTTCTATGAAATGCCGCAATATAATGAGGGCGCTCATTTTTTTGCTTTTATCTACTTATGTTGGCAACATGCGTTTTATTTCATGTCTAGATTTCTGTGTTACCGACTCAAGTTGGACACTCGATTAACCGTTTGACATTTCAAATCTGGCTGTGTGTGTGAACATGGTATGAACCCTCCTTGGTATGAACTAAAGCTGACCAAACTGGGCTAAACTAAGGGTCGAGTTGTTTTTGTTTAGTATAGTAGTTATCTAATCCTCCTTGTATCTAATCAAACAAACTAATATATAAGCATTCTAAATTCGAAACCAAAACCCAACGTGTACAAAAATACATCTTGGATCTAACCAACCCTAAATCGTTACTTGTTACTAATACTATCTAGAAGGTATTGGTGAAGTGTGTTGAATAAATATATGGAACATGGATATTACCGAATACTTTGAAGAATTAATTTCCAATTATGATCAATGCTACCGTCGACAATTTGACTCAGATGTAAGACTAGTAGAAGAATGTTTATTAATACTTGAAAACCACTGTTTTGTATTAAATGCATTACCGGCGAATGTTGAAAATGAAATAAAAAATAAACTTAAAAACATACACACTATGGTATGGAATTTGCATTCCAGATTAGAAACAGTGTTTGAAGGTAAGTTGGTACCTTACTGAAAATTATTATGAATCAAATTCTCAGCAAAAATTTATACTTGCAGAGCATGTGTAACATTAGTTATTGTAATTTTACTTAATATTGCAGACAGACCAAGTAATACCTCTCAATACATACATTACATACCAACATGTGTGAGACACGGTCACGTTGGCAGACCAAAAGCCAGCGTAACTGCTGAACAAATTTCTCTTCTGCAAACTGGGGGCTGTACATGGACAGATATGAGTCGTATATTAGGAATATCTAGAAGATCTCTTTTCAGATATAGAGAAATGTTTAATTTAAAAAAAACAGTTCATAAATGATGAGGAGCTAAGGGCTATCATTCAAGAAGTTTTAAGACTAACTCGTAATGCCGGCGAAGTGTATGTTTTAGGAGCTCTGAGGGAAAAAAATTGCAATGTGCCAAGATGGAGAGTTCGCGAACACCTAAACATACTAGATGCTGCAGGAAGGTCGATGAGGAAAAGGAAAACCATAACTAGAAGGATTTATCACGTAAAAGGGTCAAATTATTTATGGTAAGTAACTTTGGATAGGGCATGGTAACTAATAGATTAACAGTGCTTTCTAAAAATTATTCACAATATTTTTTATTTTGTAGGCATATGGACTCCAATCATAAATTAGTCAAATTTCGTTTCGTGTTCCACGGATGTATTGATGGATACAGCCGTCTAATTATTTATTTGGAGTGTAAAGACAATAATAAAGCTAATACAGTTTTATCAATGTTTGAAAATGGGACTGCAAAATATGGAATACCTAGTAGAGTACGTGCAGATCGGGGGACAGAAAATGTAGAAGTGGCTAATTTCAAGATTACCAGAAGAGGAGCCCTCCCTGGAAGGAGTGTTCATAACCAAAGAATCGAGAGGTTGTGGTCAGAAGTTAACAGAGTTGTTTCAAAACATTTTAAACAATTATTTTGGTTTATGGAGGAAGAAAACATGCTGGATAAACAAAGCGAGACTGATCTATTTTGTCTACATTATGTGTACTTACCACGAATAGAACGTTCATTAAAAGAATTCCAGCATCTGATATAATAGTGGCATTCCAACAATTAGCTGTAATTGAAAATGCAGTGCCTGATCCTCTGTTAGAAGACAACAATTATGGAATAACACATTATTTAAGTGTTAAAAATATTATTGAAAATATATGAGAGGTGCCATGATTTAATGAAATTGCCTTTTTATTTTCCATTCAAATACATTATAAAAAATATGTTACAACCTAATACAAAAATTAAGCATATCCAAATTGCATGCCATTCATTATAGCATAATCCATATTGTTTCTAAATTTTTCGTATTCATTACTCTTGTAGGAAATTGGCAAATATAAAATAGGTGTACAAGTATTTGCTTTTGGCCATAGAAAATCCTCATTATGTAGAAATTCCAATTGAGGTTGCCCTTCAAAACCCAGAGGCGGTATCTTTTCCAAAGCTGTAGCAAAGCATAACACGTCTGCTAAGGTGGCTTGGGACTCTCTTTCTGAAAAAAGATTCAGCACCAAAAGATAATTTTAAATTTAATTTATTAATAACATAATTTTTATTTTTACCTTGACAATCTAACAAAAAATCATTCCAAAAAGTGAGTATTCTGCTCTCAATATTTCGGTTATTGCTTCCTATTTCGCTAAATTTTACTTTGAAAATAGACGAAACTTTATGAGCTGTTAGTTTGGAATCTGTATAACACATTAATTACTTAAATTCTTTGAATACCTTCAATTTATCTAACAATCCTAATATGTTTAGACCTTCTTTAAATTGTTCTAAGGCTGGACCAACACTGTAAATTAAGTAATATTTCGGTGCATCTAAAATATATACAAAGTAAAACTTGATAAGCAATAAAGCAAAAAATTACCCATACTTTCCAAAATTGTAGATTTCTGGTCAAAACTGGCAATATTAGTGAACCCAGCAAAGGTCATAAACGTACTATTCCACACTGCCAGTTGAAGCTCACATAGATCAGGTGCATCTCGAATTCTTTGTTATTCGTTCCCAATTTCAGTATTCATTATTTCGTCAAAGCATGGCTTAGTGGCTTCAACATCACTAACGAGATAAGTAAATAATGTTTCTGAAAAAAATTGAGGACTAGGGCCACCGTGTATTAATGATAGAGCTATTATTCGACCAGCGTCATAGTAATGTTTAGCTTCTAAATGATCACTACAAAGTGTAATATTTTTGCTATGCTCAGAACCTTCAAATAACGTGCTGTCCGATAGATACTTCAGAAGTAACCTGAACATTTCTCTGGTTGGTCCACCCATATCAATAGCGCCTTCCGAAACATAGTCAATATCGGTGAATAGCACGGAAATTTTGTTAAGAGGGGAAAAATTCTTTCTTCGTAATGCACGAAGGCAACAGTTAAAAAAATCCTCCCTGTATATGTTGAATTGGGGCGTTGTTTCGATATCAATTTTGTCATGCAATTCTTTCAAAATATCGATCATAGTTCCTCCATTCTTTACCTCTAAACTATTCTTTATTGCGACTGTAGTATCATAGTCGAAAACTTGTTCAATTAAAATTTCGTCATTGCTGACATTAGTAGGTAAGTTTTCTTCTAATTTACTATCACAGTACTGATTACTGTTATTTTCTGGTTCTATATTATTTTTTGTTGAAAGCTGGTTAACGGCAAGAACATTATGGTTCTCGTTAATATTATTTTCAGAGGTATTTTCAAATAGGTCGTTTGAATTATCATCAATATGACTTAGTTCAGTATCATTGCCAATGTCAGAAAAAGGTCTAATGTAGACAATTTTTTGAGTAAATAAACGACACATAATTGTACCATCCAAATTAGTTCCTTCCGGTATATTTGGTCTGACCAAAGTTCCAGCAAGTGGAATCAAAATTTCAAATTTTATGCCACGTAGCTTCTCAAGGAATAAACTTTCAATATATTGAAATATTTCTCGTTCTGTCCATGTTCTTTGGAATGTTGCTGCAGATACAGCGTAGCCTAAGAAAATGAGAATAAACTCTATTCGTTTCACTATAGAGTAGTGAGAAGATAGGAGCAATTTGATCTTGTTTTCTAATTCGATAAAACCCGGATACTATCTAATCAAACTGCTACGTTCACACCACTCTATAGTTAAAACGGATACAGCCCGAATCATAAAAAATTAAGCTAATCCTTATTTTTGGATTATACTTTATTTCAGGTAAGAAAATAGTAGAGGGCGCTTGAGAGCCGACCGTTTTTAAATGCACTAAGTAAATAATTTAAATTCGTGAAACCAAACTTTATCAATAATAAATATTTTTTTCTGCAATAATGTACAAGACTTGGATATTAAAAATTACAACAAAACATGGCTAAACATCACTTAATTCTGTAGATTTTATTTAATAACTGACAGGTGATATTTTTTTCGTTTTTATGAACTAGGCTTGCATTCTAACCAATCAAAGGGTAGAATTTATATCCTACGCTATTTTCTTACGGAAAATGAAGTATAGGGCGCGAGCAGACACGTGACTCGAGCGACCTTGACGTGCTTGGAATCAACTGATTTGCGTGCGCATGTCATTTTGACAAGAACAATATCACGTTGACAGTACCAATGTTTTGACTTATTTTGGTTTTGAACTCCTTTAATATTATTATTTCACAATTTTTAGGCAGTAAAACACATGAAATTAAAAATAATAACATTTTAGCAGTTAAAAATCAAAATAAATCAAAACATTGGTCTTGTTAAAGTGACATTGTTCTTATCAAAATGACATGCGCACACAAATCAGCTGATTTCAAGCACGTCAAAGTCGCTCGAATCACGTGTCTGCTTGCGACCTATATTATGTTTAATTTTGTGTTTTATTGTCTAAAAATTGTAAAAAATAACATTTTAGCAATTTAAAATCAAAATATGTCAAAACATTGGTCTTGTCAAACTGACATTGTTCTGTCACGTGTCTGCTCGCATCCTATAGCATATTTTATTCTAATTTTGACAGTTTATTTCTTAAAATATAGTCTAATCTAATCCAAATAACTACCTTTTTTAATAATACAATGAATATCAAATTTTAAATACCGGGATAGAATAGAATATTGTAGAGAAAAGGACAGTCTTGAATTCTCTGACTGGCTGAAATTGGAGATAAGAGATACGTTTACCTAATGTAATTTCGGCTACTTGAAACTGGCGCTGATGTCAACGCCATCTGTTGAATGGCTTAAATGTAACAGAGTATAATTAAAAAATGAGCATTAGCTTAATATTTTTTGTGAATCGGGCTGATAGAGTATAGGCGATGTGCATGCCGCCCATTAACAACTGTTGTTAATGGGCAGTATTAGCGGCATGTTGCATTGTTGAGTTGGGGGCCCATGCTCCATCTGACTACGTAGAATATAATTCACATATAATTTCACAACTTTCGCTGATGTACAACAACGTAATTCTGCTTCAATACTATATGTCTTCTTCTTCTTCTTCCTATAGCACTACAATCCTTTGTGGATTTTGGCTTGCTCTGCTACTTCTTTCCATTCTTTCTTGTTTTCCACCTTCGTAGACCAATTTTTTATCTTCATTTTTTCCAGATCGTCCACTACGTCGTCCTTCCATCTTTTCTTTGGTCTTCCTCTTGCTCTATTTTCCCATGGCTTCCATACGGTTAGCTTTTTTGCTGTTCTATCATTATTCATTCTCATAAGATGCCCTAGCCACTTAATTCTCAGGGCTTTAATATATCTTACTATATCAGCATGCTGTATTAGTTCATCCAACTCATGATTCATCTTCAGTCTCCATACGTCGTTTGCATCTAGTGTGGGCCCATATATTATCCGCAGGATCTTTCTTTCCATTCTTCGTAGTGTTTCTTCTTGCTTCTCCGTTAAGGTCCAAGCTTCACAACCATAAGTGATAACAGGCCTAATTAAAGTCTTGTAGATTTTGAGTTTAGAAGAGTGGCTTATTAGCTTTGATTTTAATAGAGTTCTGTTTGCGAATATGGCTCTATTACCAGCATTAATTCTGCACTTTATTTCTTGCTCAATATGATTATCTTCATTTATTTGTGAACCTAGATATTGATATGTACTAACTGTCTTTATATTATAATCCTCTAGGTTAATGTTTTCTCTATTCTGTCCTTTCGTTCTTGAGTGAATAATTAATTTTGTTTTTTCGGTATTTATAAACAAGCAGAATTTTTCAGCCTCGTCTTTGAACTTGACAAAGGCTTCTTTTAGATTCTTCATATTTCTTGCTGAAATGACAACATCATCCGCATAAGCTAAAATCTGAACAGCTTTCATGTTTGTTGGGCCTATATTAGGTATGCTATGGATTACAGCTTCAATTGCCAGGTTAAATACTAGTGTAGACAGGGCATCTCCTTGCCTGACCCCCCTGTCTATTGTGAACGCCTCCGTATATTTATTTTGTATGACTACAGCCGCTTTTGAATCTTTTAAAGTCATTTTAATTAGATTTATTAACTTTGTTGGGATTCCTAAAATTTTCAGATTATTATACAAAGCTTCTCTATTTAAACTATCAAATGCTTGCTTAAAATCGATGAATAGATTATATATATCTATGTTATATTCATAGTTCTTTTCAAGCATTTGTCTCATGCTATGCAGATGATCGGAAGTTGATCTATTTTTCTGGAATCCACACTGCTGATCACCCATTATTTCCTCTGCATATACTGATAATTTATTGTATATGAGAATTGATAAAATTTTGTAGGTTGTAGGAAGCAATGTTATACCTCTGTAATTACTACATATTTCTTTATCGCCTTTTTTATGTATTGGATGTATTATACCTTGTGTCCAGTCCACCGGCATTTTTTCTTCATTCCATATCTTAACTATTAAGTCGTGTATTCTCTTTCACAGCGTCTCACCTCCGCTTTTCAGGAGCTCAGCATTAATACTATCTTTTCCTGGGGTTTTGTTATTTCTTAAGCACCCAATTACTTTTACAGTTTCTTCATATGTTGGTGCATCTATCATTGGTTCCACTGTATAGTATTCTATGCTAGAGTTGATTAGGCTATTATCATTATTAACGCTTTTAGAATTCAATAGTTCCTTGAAGTGTTCCATCCAACGTCTCATTACATCCTCTTCATCTGTGAGTATTTCTCCTAATTAATTTTTACAAGTTAATGTCCGTGGTTTATATGTTTTATTATACTTTTGCATTTCTTTGTAGAACTTTCTAGTATTCCTATTTGTATTTAATTCCTCTAACTCTTGTAACTTTTTACTAAGTATTGCCTTTTTCTTCTTCCTACATATTTTAAAAGCAGCCTTTCTTAGTTCGTCATAACTTTCTTTATTAGCTCTTGTTCCCCTCTGCATATACTTTTTTCTTGCTTCATTTTTCTTATGCATTGCATTCTCACATTCATTATCATACCATTCTTCGTTTCTTTGCTTCTTTTTTTCTCCAATCTTATCTTCTGTTGCACTTACTATTGTATCTTTTACGTTTAACCATTCTGTATCTATATCATCAGCAGGTATTTTTGCATTTATTCTAGCCCCAATACAATGCTAGTATTCACATTTACAATTTTCATCAGTAAGTTGTTCTATATGCCATTTTTGATTTTCTCACTATCTTTTGATTGTACCATTGCTATTCTTTGCCTAAGCTTTGCGATTACTAAAAAATGATCAGAATCGCAATTGGCGCCTCTAAAAGATCTTACATCGATAATTGTTGATGAGCGCCTATTGTTAATCAAAATGTGATCTATTTGACTGAATCCTCTGTTGCCTGGCATAATCCAAGTATGTTTATGTATTATTTTGTGTGGAAAAGATGTTGATTTTATTTTTAAATTTAAGCTTGTTGCAAGTTGACATAATTTTTCTCCATTTGGGCTCGTGTTATCATGGAGCGAGAACTTTCCGTTAACTTCTTTCCATATTTCTTCCTTTCCTAATTTTGCGTTGAAATCACCCAAGATAATTAATGCATCGTGGTCTGTTACATTATCGCACGATTTCAAAAGCAGGTCGTAAAATAATTCTTTGGATTCTTCATTTGCATCTTCTGTTGGCGCATAATCACAAACAAGCGTTATGTTGTAAAATTTTCCTTTTACACGAATCATACATAATCTATCGCTGACAGCTTTGAATGACATAATAGATTTTCTCAGCTTTTTTGACACAATAAAACCAACTCCTTTCTCTCCTTGTTTATCTGCTCCACTATATAATAATGTATATTTCTGTTTATCTATCCTTCCTTCTCCTTGCCACCGTATCTCTTGCAATGCAGTTATATCTAACTTATATTTTTTAAGTTCATTTGCAATTTCCATCATTTTTCCTGGTTGTAGCATAGTCCTAATATTCCAGGTTCCTACTCTTATATCCAAATTCTTATCCTTATCCGTTCGCGAAGGTCGGTTACCGATATTGCAGTTGCTCGTCCGAGGCGGTAGTTGAGCTTTCGTAACTCTTGTGGTTTTCCGGAAATGGGTTGTTGGCCCAAAGTCCAACCCCCTTTGCATTGGAGGACCTAGGATTTTCTTTCGGGGTTTTCTCCCTTAGCCAGATTCTTCCAGTTTTAAGGCGCCGGAATTTCGCCTTTCACCCCCTTCCGTTCGTTGCCTTACGACCAATCAGATCGCTTGGTATCCAGAGGTTACGCGGCAGAATTGCCTTCGTGGACGTGGAAGTAGGATTTTCCGGTAGAGCTGACTTAGATGTTCCGAGCTTGTCAATGACAGTATCAGTAGGCATATTGTGGGTTTTAAATGGATATAATTATCTGGCGTCATTATATCCCCCAAAGCCAATACCGGATTTAACCCCCCAATACTATATGTATTTATTTATAATTCTCAACATGAATTTTTTACTTGGTAAGTTAATAAACACACATTGTTATTTTTTATAATTTGACAAATTGTAATGTATGTAGCTGATGATGAGCGGATTTAGCTCGAAACGTCCTAAATATAATTAAACAAGGAATATTGGAACTTGAAGGTCTTTTATTTATTGCACATTATCAACTTGGTTCCCTCATACAACATTTAAGTTGCACAAAATAATTAAATTCATTTATTTTCACGGCAGCACTTTGGTAAATTGATTTTCAAATATATATTGAGCTGTGATAGAAAAACCTAGAATTTTGTGCATTTTTTAAGTTATTTAGTGGAATTAGATAAAGTTTTGTACATAACACATTACGAAAACGTGATATTGTTGATTCACATAATTTGCAAAACACGCTTCGCTCGTTTTGGCAAATATTGTGTTCATCAAACGATATCACTCTTTTCATAACGGATTACGTAAATAAGTAATATTTAAAAAAAAATATAATAGATCAAATTCAAAATAGCACGTAAATCATATTTTTTTGTAAAAAAAAAACTCAGAAATGAACTTACATGGTTTGGAGCGGTTCCGCAGACTTACAGCGAAGCCGACAAAATTATAATTTTTTAAACAAAGATAATAGCTCAAAATTCGCCATTATGGCGCTTCGTTAACACAGAGTGAGACCTTATTCATCATGTACTTTATTTGATGTTTTGCTGATATGTGGTTTGGCTGACATGAGATTTGGCTACGTTGCGGAAGTCAGTCATACGCTTCAATATCTTGTACACAATTACAGTGATGGAAGTGACTTTGTATTTCAAGTTTGTACAATTGTATATTAATTTTTAAAATAATATTTTTTTTCCCCTCTTTTGAAAACCTTAATATAGAAGTCCCCTAAGCCTATATATGTAATTTTTAATAATATATATCCATTAATTAATATGGAAGTCAGGACGCCTTATAAACTTCACGAAAGTGACTCCTTAACAAATGCCAATATATATATATATATATATATATATATATATATATATATATATATATATATATGTCTAAATTACATTAAACTAAACCCGAATAAATTCACACATCAAACAAAAGAGGCTATACAACCATCGGCTATGCAAATAATGTGACCATACAAGTAACAAGGAAATTTGAGGGAACAGTATCAGGAATGATGCAAGGAGCCTTAAATTACGTTGGAAATGTTGCAAAAAGGAAGGATTGCCGGTAAACCCGACAAAAACCACTACAGTACCGTTCACAAAGAAATAAAATCGATGGGCTAAAGCAGTTATATCAGTATGGGAAGAACATCAAAATGAGAGATGAGATGAAGTATCTAGGAATAATTCTAGATAGAAAACTTACTTTTAAATCTCATGTCAATAAAGTTACAAACAAAGCCATAAGATCCCTATGGGCCTGCCGGCGTATCTTTGGGAAAACTTGGGGTCTTCCTCCCGCGATGATTTACTGGATTTACTCCGTAATGGTCAAGCCAGTTATAAAGTAGGCAAGCCTTGCCTGGGGGCAAAGAACAGAGATACAGTATTGTAAAGATATACTAAACAAGGTCCAACGACTAGCCTGTTTAGGAATAACTGGACCTATGTCGACCACACCAACAAAGGCTATAGAAACTCTGCTAAACATACCTCCGCTAGACTAAATAGTAAAGGCGAGGACAGTTAGCGGAGCGCCAAATTGCTACTAGAGAGCCTCTATAGCAACAGAAGAATCTTTATAGTAACAGACAGCCAAGCCACACTAAAAGTACTAGAATCTTGTGAAAAAGAATCTGGACTTATTCTATGGGTACCTGGGCATTCAGAGATAGAAGGAAACCAGGTAGCAGATAGTCTGGCTAAGAAGTGAACAAGTTTTCCTTTCACAAGACCAGAACCGGTTTTCGGAATTTCAGCGGAGACAGTTAAGCTGGAAATAAAAACACTGCTGAATCAGTAGCACAAGAATCACTGGTTGAAGTCACCAGGGCAGAGACACTCAAAGCTCTTCCTAAATTAACCAATCAAGAAAATAACGGAACGTTTACTCCTAATGAGCAAACAAGATGTTACATTAATAACAGGACTCCTAACAGGACACTGTCTAGTAAACAAACACCTGCACACGGTGGGACTAACACAAGAACCAATATGCAGGGGGTGTGGTGAAGAGGAAGAAACCCCTCAGCACTTTATATGTCACTGTGAAGCTTTTATGAGCAGCAGATGTAATATCCTGGGGGCAGAAAAGATCCAGCAGGATATTCTAAAAGATTTAGATCTGAAAAAAACCCTGGAGTTTGTTAAACAAACAGGACTCCTAGAATAGGCGTAAATCTGAAGAATACAATAGATCTACAGGTCGCAGTACAAGGATCCACAGGACACCACCTCTTGTAATTTATAACTCGCAAACCGCTCATGGGCAAAATCGAATAATACATGACATGAAAGAGAATTTCATGCTGAATTCAAAATTTAATCTGAGTTATCCTATCTTTAACAGAATCAGAGTAATAAATAAAAAAATAAAATTTATAGGAAAGCGTTGACAAAAATTATTTAAAAGTCACTGATAATTTACTTCTTTTGATGCCACGATGAAATAAAACTTAAAAAATCTGATGTGGCCAGCACATTACCTTCCGTCAGTTCTATGTATTTTGTACAAATTTCATACGGAAAGTTCCTTGCTAAATATTCTATTTCTTGTACATTACGTTCCGGCAGCTGCATGTATTTTATGCAAATTTCATACAGAAAATGTATGTCTTAAATTATTATTTTGTGACGTTTTCTATATACAGTGTAATGTATCTGCAGAAATAAAAGATTTATTATTATTATTTCTTGTACATTACCTTAAAGCAGTTGTATCTATGTATTTTATACAAATTTCATACAGAAAGCAAGAGATCCTATATTTCCAATAAAATTATAACAAACACACTATGTCAATTTCACTTGACACTGACATCTTTCAATGAAAATTTTCTTAATATAGTAGCTGTTTTCATAGCTATAGCTACTTTATGAAATTTAATTTCTTTACAATTTTTTAACTCTACATCCATTTAATATTAAGTATAAAATGCAGTCAAATCGTATAGAGAATAAAATATTCTTTAATATTTATAATAACATTAAATGTGAAAAAATGATATTTAACATAGTTTTTTCAAGAAAAACTGTTAAAATCTTCAAATGATGGTACTTCCGGTTGACCAATTGTAACCAAAATCTAATCAGCTCTTCATATGGATGTAACGAAGAAGTACACGAAAAAATTATAATTTTTGTAACTGTAGTATTAGAGTTATCGCAGACGAAAATTTTGTTACACACACACACACATCCACACACACATCCACACACACACACACACACACACACATACAGACATCATCGTAAAAATAGTAAATTCGTATTCTAGGGACCCTAAAACGTGCTTATTTATTAAAAACTCATCATCGAATTTTTTGACCAAAGACAATACCTTCCTTACCTAAAGGTGACGGAAGGTAAAAACAGTAAACGTGTTAGATCAAGAATTAAATACGTAAGAAATTTCTAACAAAATGCAAGTAGGGCTGGGGGCTCCACAAGGCACTATTCTTGCTCCTATTCTCTTTTGCATATATATCAACGATTTATTTGACTCGTTTAAGGGGTTCCCATAAAATCGCGGGTAAATTCATTGCGGTAAATTTATTGCGGTCAATTAATCGCGGTGAAACATCATCGCCGGAAAATCGATCGCGAGGTAAATTGATCGCCAGTAAATTGATCGCGAAGAAAATTGATCGCGGGGAAGTTTGTTCGCTGAAAAATTCATCGCGAGGAATATTGATTGCTGGTAAATTTATCGTGGGGAAAATTGATCGCCAGAAAATTGGTCGCTTAAAAATTTCATCGCCAAAATAATAACGCAGAAGTTCATCGTCAAGAAAATTAATGAAAACTTGATAAATTCTTCCTGTTCAGTGAACACCGCGAGACCAAATGGACAGCGATAGGGACTATTGGTCTATGCTATCTTCCCTGGCAAACAGGATTGTGTTGTAGTTGTAATACTGAATTTTACTGGGACATGCATGAGAATTCCTGGCCTTAATTTTGATAGTTCATGAATATAGTAAAATTATATTATTTTTTACACCTGCAGATATATACGAAGAAACGGATTAGATTATCAGCGTTGGCTGGGACGGAGAAAATCATAAAATAAATTGAAATATGAATAATCAAACTGGCGATAATCAGCTGTAACAGTTTTTATTAAAACTTGTTATACCTAGTAGTTACATAATATCTAACCCCAAATCACTAACCCTTGTTTTCTACTATACATGGTATTTATTGTTATTATCATCTCTTTTTAATATTTTTTTTATATCTGTATAAATAGAATATGTAAAATTCGTGTAAAACAGACATGTTATAAATTGAAATATTTTAATATGCACGTAAGTAATTTTAAACTAAATTATCAGTATATCGTATAATAGGTAAACACAATAAAATAATAAATTTTTAAAATAAAATCTGTAACCCAATTGTATTGTAAAAAACAATATTTTTTGTATACATAAATATCCCGTTTTGGTGATCAATTTACCACGCGATCAATTTTCCTAGCGATCAATTTTCCCACTTCCGATCCGCCGGAAACCAATCACTCCGCTTCGCTCCGTGTTGGCTCCCATCGATGCTTAAAATAATATTCCTAATATTTCAGAGCCGGCAGAAACTACACAAACCATAATTTTAATTGGGATGGAAGAGGGGCTGGAATTTAATGTTGAACAAAAATTTGTTCTGAATATTCTGAGTGATTTCATGTGATTGTAAATATTAAATTACTAAAAAACAGTACTTTTTGTACGCATAAATATCCTGGAGATCAATTTTCCCCGCGATGAATTTACCGGCGATACATTTTCCCCGCGATAAATTTACCGGCAATCAATTTTGCTCGCGATGTATTTTCCGGCGTTCAATATTCCGGCGATTAACTTACCGGCGATATATTTTCCAGGCGATCAATATACCGGCGATGAATTTTTCCTGCGATAAATTTTCCGCGACCAATTTACCGGCGATGAATTTTCCGGACACGACAGGTAGAGGTGGAGATCTCACAAGGCACTATTCTTGCTTCTATTCTCTTTTGCATATATATATATATATATATATATATATATATATATATATATATATATATATATATAAAAATTAAATCAATGGAATTCGATTTAATGTTTTTTAAAAAGTTTTATTTTACAATACAAGATACAACTAGAATAATATGAACTTAATGTTTCTACAGACTGACATAAACTGATGGTTACATGTTGGAGATGTCTATTTATCTCCTTGGGTGGTATGACTTTTATGCTGTGTAGGGTTTAATATTACTTAATGGAAAATTACCAAGCATGATGCAATAAGGGCTGGGCGTCTACATAATTCCTTCCCCCTAAGATGAAAGAATACCTGTTGGATATTCCATAGGTGTTGTTTCAATTGTTGGTTCATTATTTTTATTTTGGTTACTTAAATTACGTTTTTTTATTTCTACACAAATTTTATAAACTAAGAACATGGCTACAACTATGCTTACAATATATAATATTACATCAAAAAATATTGAATGTGATTCTGTGTTATGAATTTCATTTAAATGAGTTATTTGTTGATTTGGAATTTTTATTGATTCTAGATTTTTTATATTCAATGTCTTATTAAGGATTATTTTATTTTTATTTTGTTCGATATTTAAGTTAATGATTTTATCATACTTGACATTTTTGAATAATTTTTGTTTGTTTATTAAACAGTTTTTTATTGAGTAAATTCCAGAAATTTCTTTATCTTGAACTTCGTGGTCACATTCGATATTTATTACATCTTTATTAGGTACAAAGAGATATACAATATTTGAGTTTGGTATTGAAATGATTTCGTTGTGTTTAAGTAATTTAATATATTCACAACTATTACTGTTTCTATTAAAATACAAATTTTCTATACATTTATTTGGTAGGGAATTTTCATTGTTACATACGGAAAGTTCCTTGCTAAATATTCTATTTCTTGTACATTACGTTCCGGCAGCTGCATGTATTTTATGCAAATTTCATACAGAAAATGTATGTCTTAAATTATTATTTTGTGACGTTTTCTATATACAGTGTAATGTATCTGCAGAAATAAAAGATTTATTATTATTATTTCTTGTACATTACCTTAAAGCAGTTGTATCTATGTATTTTATACAAATTTCATACAGAAAGCAAGAGATCCTATATTTCCAATAAAATTATAACAAACACACTATGTCAATTTCACTTGACACTGACATCTTTCAATGAAAATTTTCTTAATATAGTAGCTGTTTTCATAGCTATAGCTACTTTATGAAATTTAATTTCTTTACAATTTTTTAACTCTACATCCATTTAATATTAAGTATAAAATGCAGTCAAATCGTATAGAGAATAAAATATTCTTTAATATTTATAATAACATTAAATGTGAAAAAATGATATTTAACATAGTTTTTTCAAGAAAAACTGTTAAAATCTTCAAATGATGGTACTTCCGGTTGACCAATTGTAACCAAAATCTAATCAGCTCTTCATATGGATGTAACGAAGAAGTACACGAAAAAATTATAATTTTTGTAACTGTAGTATTAGAGTTATCGCAGACGAAAATTTTGTTACACACACACACACATCCACACACACATCCACACACACACACACACACACACACATACAGACATCATCGTAAAAATAGTAAATTCGTATTCTAGGGACCCTAAAACGTGCTTATTGATTAAAAACTCATCATCGAATTTTTTGACCAAAGACAATACCTTCCTTACCTAAAGGTGACGGAAGGTAAAAACAGTAAACGTGTTAGATCAAGAATTAAATACGTAAGAAATTTCTAACAAAATGCAAGTAGGGCTGGGGGCTCCACAAGGCACTATTCTTGCTCCTATTCTCTTTTGCATATATATCAACGATTTATTTGACTCGTTTAAGGGGTTCCCATAAAATCGCGGGTAAATTCATTGCGGTAAATTTATTGCGGTCAATTAATCGCGGTGAAACATCATCGCCGGAAAATCGATCGCGAGGTAAATTGATCGCCAGTAAATTGATCGCGAAGAAAATTGATCGCGGGGAAGTTTGTTCGCTGAAAAATTCATCGCGAGGAATATTGATTGCTGGTAAATTTATCGTGGGGAAAATTGATCGCCAGAAAATTGGTCGCTTAAAAATTTCATCGCCAAAATAATAACGCAGAAGTTCATCGTCAAGAAAATTAATGAAAACTTGATAAATTCTTCCTGTTCAGTGAACACCGCGAGACCAAATGGACAGCGATAGGGACTATTGGTCTATGCTATCTTCCCTGGCAAACAGGATTGTGTTGTAGTTGTAATACTGAATTTTACTGGGACATGCATGAGAATTCCTGGCCTTAATTTTGATAGTTCATGAATATAGTAAAATTATATTATTTTTTACACCTGCAGATATATACGAAGAAACGGATTAGATTATCAGCGTTGGCTGGGACGGAGAAAATCATAAAATAAATTGAAATATGAATAATCAAACTGGCGATAATCAGCTGTAACAGTTTTTATTAAAACTTGTTATACCTAGTAGTTACATAATATCTAACCCCAAATCACTAACCCTTGTTTTCTACTATACATGGTATTTATTGTTATTATCATCTCTTTTTAATATTTTTTTTATATCTGTATAAATAGAATATGTAAAATTCGTGTAAAACAGACATGTTATAAATTGAAATATTTTAATATGCACGTAAGTAATTTTAAACTAAATTATCAGTATATCGTATAATAGGTAAACACAATAAAATAATAAATTTTTAAAATAAAATCTGTAACCCAATTGTATTGTAAAAAACAATATTTTTTGTATACATAAATATCCCGTTTTGGTGATCAATTTACCACGCGATCAATTTTCCTAGCGATCAATTTTCCCACTTCCGATCCGCCGGAAACCAATCACTCCGCTTCGCTCCGTGTTGGCTCCCATCGATGCTTAAAATAATATTCCTAATATTTCAGAGCCGGCAGAAACTACACAAACCATAATTTTAATTGGGATGGAAGAGGGGCTGGAATTTAATGTTGAACAAAAATTTGTTCTGAATATTCTGAGTGATTTCATGTGATTGTAAATATTAAATTACTAAAAAACAGTACTTTTTGTACGCATAAATATCCTGGAGATCAATTTTCCCCGCGATGAATTTACCGGCGATACATTTTCCCCGCGATAAATTTACCGGCAATCAATTTTCCTCGCGATGTATTTTCCGGCGTTCAATATTCCGGCGATTAACTTACCGGCGATATATTTTCCAGGCGATCAATATACCGGCGATGAATTTTTCCTGCGATAAATTTTCCGCGACCAATTTACCGGCGATGAATTTTCCGGACACGACAGGTAGAGGTGGAGATCTCACAAGGCACTATTCTTGCTTCTATTCTCTTTTGCATATATATATATATATATATATATATATATATATATATATATATATATATATATATAAAAATTAAATCAATGGAATTCGATTTAATGTTTTTTAAAAAGTTTTATTTTACAATACAAGATACAACTAGAATAATATGAACTTAATGTTTCTACAGACTGACATAAACTGATGGTTACATGTTGGAGATGTCTATTTATCTCCTTGGGTGGTATGACTTTTATGCTGTGTAGGGTTTAATATTACTTAATGGAAAATTACCAAGCATGATGCAATAAGGGCTGGGCGTCTACATAATTCCTTCCCCCTAAGATGAAAGAATACCTGTTGGATATTCCATAGGTGTTGTTTCAATTGTTGGTTCATTATTTTTATTTTGGTTACTTAAATTACGTTTTTTTATTTCTACACAAATTTTATAAACTAAGAACATGGCTACAACTATGCTTACAATATATAATATTACATCAAAAAATATTGAATGTGATTCTGTGTTATGAATTTCATTTAAATGAGTTATTTGTTGATTTGGAATTTTTATTGATTCTAGATTTTTTATATTCAATGTCTTATTAAGGATTATTTTATTTTTATTTTGTTCGATATTTAAGTTAATGATTTTATCATACTTGACATTTTTGAATAATTTTTGTTTGTTTATTAAACAGTTTTTTATTGAGTAAATTCCAGAAATTTCTTTATCTTGAACTTCGTGGTCACATTCGATATTTATTACATCTTTATTAGGTACAAAGAGATATACAATATTTGAGTTTGGTATTGAAATGATTTCGTTGTGTTTAAGTAATTTAATATATTCACAACTATTACTGTTTCTATTAAAATACAAATTTTCTATACATTTATTTGGTAGGGAATTTTCATTGTTACAAATATAAAGTTTATCTTCTACCAAAGTACATTTATTCAATTTATTAATGTGTGTATTAGTTTTCGTGTAATAGCCAGGGGTGATATCTAATGTAACGTAAGTGTTATTGTGCAAAGTAGGTATGGGGGTGATTTGTAGAAGTTCGTTTTGTACTAAAGGAATAGGAATGTCTATTATTATGTCTAAAGTAAGTTTTTCATATTTACAGTAGGTTTTTACTAACTGTTGGTTTTGCCAATTTTTTATTACAAGGTGTTTCAAGCTATTTGGTAGTAATTTATCAATTTCTATTTTGACATCTTCTCTCGAAAGAATACCAAAGTATAAAGTGTTTGTTTCACAAAAGGCGAATGTAGTTTCGATTTCGTTAAGGATACTTATTAGATTTGTGGCTGCAAATGTTAGTTGAGTTATTATATTATCGATATAGAAGAGTCTATCGTTAGTATCTATTATTTCTTTTAAAACAAGATGCATCTCATTAATTTGATTTTCAATAATTATATTATTGGAGTTAATTTTTTCAACTTGTTTATTAAAATAGTCTGAAATATTTTTATTAAAGGTAATTGCTTGATTTGAATTGTCTTTCAAAATATTTTCATTTTCTTTAATTAATCTTAAGGCGTTGTCGTATTTTTCTTGATCAGTGGCGTCTAAGTTGCCAGTGATACTTTTTATTATAGAACCGATTCCGTTTATAAGTCCACGTTTTTCCTTATTATCGTACAAGAGGATTTGAATTTTACTATTTACTATGTCTAAAAAGTTTTCTAACATAATAAAGTTATTATTTAAACTTGCTACATTTTTCTTATTATACTTATTGTTTAATTCTAATTTTAATTGACTATAATGGTAAGTAAGGTTATTATATGTTTCTTTAATTGTATCTAAATTAAGCTTAACATAGATGTACTTATTATTAGTTGAGATTAATGCATTTCCTAGTTTGAGGACGTTAATTCCGGCGTTGTGTCTTTCGTCTTTGAGGTCGATGGTTGTTGTTGTTCGTATGAGTCTGTAAATTGACGGAGAGGTTTTAGTTTGTCAATTTTTACTTTTTTGTTCTTGTCAGTTATTACTTGAGCTTTATCTTTTACATATGTTTTAATTTGTTGTTTTTTGTAACGAGGTTTCTCAACTTTACCAGTGTTTCTCTTGGCTTGTTCTTCATGATTTCTTTATGGGTCTCAACGTAATTATCGGTGACGATTTCGGGAGAAATTTCTTCTTTTATTTCGTTATAATGGCCAAAAAGTATTTCATTGGGTGTACGTTTTGTAACGGAGTGAATTGTCTGGTTGTAAGCTTAAAGAGCATAACGGACTTTATTACTAATATTTAAATCATTGAAATCTTTATTTTGTTCCAATATTCTAACATGTTCTATTATTGTTGAATGTAACCTTTCTATATTACCGTTACTTTTTGGATTATTGACACTAATAAGGTGAATACGAATATTTTTAGTTGATAAGAAATTGTAGATCAGCTGGTTGTTAAATTGTAGGCCGTTATCAGATATTATTAATTTAGGAGTACCAAAAATAGAAAAATATTTTATTAACTTTTGTATTATAGTTATTGTATTGGTTTCGGACAAGTGATAAATTTGTGCGTGCTTAGAGAAACTGTCGATTATTGTTAGGAATTTTTATTTCTTTAATGATAAAATATCCATGTGGATAATTTCGAGGGGCTTGGTCGCGGTTTGTGTTTTTATAATGGGTATTTTTACGGGGCTTCTTTCATATTTATTTTCCTGGCAAACATAACAGTTATTTATGAATTTAGAAACTGTTTGCTGCATATTTGGCCAATAATACTGCTGTTTTAATTTCTGATAGGTTTCAATTATGCCACGGTGATTTGTTTTGCCTAAATGATAGTTTTTTACTAGGTCAATTTGTTCGTCTGACAATTCTATGTCTAGTAACTGATTTTTACAACTAGTCAAAGTATAAGTGCCTGGTTGAAAATAAATTTGCAAAATAGAATTTAACATTGTTTGAAATTGTACCGGAACGATGCAATAATAATGTATTCCAGGTACGAGATATTCTTTAATAAATTTTAAGAGAGTATTTTTAAAATTAATCTTGTTTAAGTAAATATAAAATTTTTGTTTTTCGTGTCCAAACATTTTTGTTATTTCTACGGTACTTTTCGAAGTTGTTTCTTTAAAAATAATTTGGTTTTTTACCGAAATTTATAGGAATGTCTTTATAGTGTAGGCCATTGATAGGGGCTTCGTCATCAGAATGCTGCGTATGACTGTCCGTGTCCTTTCTGATACTCTATGTCATAATTGTATTGTGATAATTTCAATTTCCAACGAATGAGTTTCGAATTAGGTTCTTTTAGACTGTTTAACCAAATAAGGGGTTTGTGATCGGTAATTAGTTTAAATTTGCGACCGTACAAATAGTGATGGAAATGTTTCGTAGCCCACACAATAGCGAGTAATTCTTTTTCGGTGGTCGAATAATTTACTTCATGATCGTTGAGAGTGCGGCTTGCGTAAGCTATAGGTAGATCTTTACCGTCTATGTTTTGTGATAGGACTGCTCCTAAAGCGAAATTTGATGCGTAGGTCGTTAAACGAAGTTGTTTCGAAAAATCAGGATACTGTAATATTGGTGCGTTTGAAAGTAATAATTTACATTTTTCAAAGCACGAAATGTATTCTTTGTCATCAATATTAATTTTGGCATTTTTCTTTAAACATTTGGTAAATGGTTTAGTTAATTTGGAAAAGTCTTTTATAAATCTACGATAGTAACCAAGAAAGCCTAAAAATGATTTGATTTCTGTTTGAGTTTTTGGAAGAGTAAGTTTTTTTATAGTTTCAATTTTATCTGGATTTGGTTTTACGCCTTCGGTGGTAATTATATGTCCAAGATACGCGACTTCTTTTCTTAGAAATTCGCTCTTATCTAGCTGTAATTTAAGATTCGCCTCTCTTAGTCTTTGGAAAACAATTTTGATATTTTGAATATGTTCTTGTAATGATTTGCCTAGAATAATGATATCGTCCAAATAAACAAAACAAATTTTATTAATGAGGCCTTTTAAAACGAAATTCATTAGTCTTTGGAAAGTGCTCGGTGCGTTTTTGAGACCAAAGGGCATTCTAAGGAATTCAAAGTGTCCTTGATCGGTTGAAAAGGCTGTTTTTTCTATAGAATCAGAATCCATTTCGATTTGGTGAAATCCGCTTTTTAGGTCAATGGTACTGAAATAATTACATTTACCAAGTTGGTCCAAAATGTCCGCGATATCGGGTATCGGAAATTTATCGTCTATAGTCTTTGAGTTTAACTTGCGGTAATCTATAACCATGCGAAATTTTGTTTCACCCGAAGCATCCTGTTTTTTGGGAACAACCCAAATTGGACTACTCCAAGGGGAATATGAGTGTCTAATTATGTTTTGATCTAATAAGTTATTAATTTGTTTATTTACCTCTTCCTTGTAAATAACCGGATATTTATATGATCTTTGATAAGCTGGGGTTTCGTCTGTTGTCCTAATTTTGTGTTTTATGACATTTGTGAAAGTTAAGTTTTTGTCGTCATCGATAATCAAATCTTCGAATTCTTTAAGAATTTTATTTAATTCTTTGATTTCTGTGTTATCTAAATGATCTGTTCTGAGATTTAATTTTTTTTGAAATTTCTTGACAATTCATTTCTAATTTGTTTTTGTGAAAATAGCTAAATTTAAATTTACGTTTACCCAGTGAAATAGATTCATCTGAATAATTCATTTTCGGTTTTAACAATTTTAGGCCAGAATTTCCAATTATGATATCAAAATCTTTATGGAATTCAAAAATAAAGCATTTTATATTTGTCTTAAGTAGTTCAACAAATGTGAATTGAGTACCGTTTGAAACAGCATTTGCGGTTTGTATCTCGAAATATTCATTAAAAATTTTGAATTTGTTTTTATTCCTATGAACGAAATTTTGACTAATAAAATTTTCGGAAGATCCGGTGTCAATTAATACACGGCAATTTTTAAACTGGATAAATGGTAGGCGTGAGGTATAATTTGCTAGGGTTTCGAATCTTCTAATAGTTCTATGGGAAAATTTTCGGTTTGCGACTCTGGTTCATTGTTTATTTCGATGTGTTCTTCATCGTTTGTCTGGTCATAGTCGTAGTACTCGAATAATTGGTTGTCATTATTGGGGTCAACAACGATTTCAGTATTACTGTCTAGCATTTGTAAGTCCTGTCTCTGTCTTTTTTGTTGAGGTCTAAAAGTATTTGTGCTGATAGACATGGGTTGAGGATAATTGTTTGTTCTCGGTTTAGGATGTATCGGTTGACTCGGGAAATTTCGTTGTTGCTGAGGATATCGGAGCATTGGTGATCGGTATTGGTTTTGATTTGGATAAGAATTTTGGTTTTGTGTTACAGTTTTATAAACAGGTGTTGGGGCGTTTATCTTTGGTTTGATAGTGTTTTGTTTGTGTATGTTTGTGTGAATGTACTCGAAGTCATTTTTGATTAAATTCTGGATATCATTTAAAGATTTTGGATTTCTAGCGGCCAACTGACTTCTATATGGCTCTCTGCAATTTATTATAAAATTGTGTGAAGCGTATGACGACATAAAAATTATAACATTTTCTGAACTGTTACTAAATTTCAATTTTAATAGGCTAATAAGTCTGTTATAAATGTCTTCATATTTATCAAAATAACAAAAGATATCTTCGTTCTGTTTTTGTTCCAAATGGGATAATTCGGTGAGAAAATGTACTTCGTTTCTCTTGTATTCTTCAATTAAAAGGTTTTTTAGGGATTCCCAATCTTGATAAGTTTTTGTTGCTAGTTTTATATTCGCGTCTCTAACAATTTTTTTTCTAATAGTGTGTAAAATAATTCTTTTTACGATAATTGATAAATTTTGTTTATCTATTATACCGAGAATTTCGTCGCATGTATTTATGAAATATGGTAAAGTACCAATACTTCCATCGTACTCAGGTATTATTTCTATTAGTTCCTTGATTTCTGGAGGAATTTTGGGTATAATGTTAAGTGCAGTGGGTTGTACAATTGGAGCTGTGGTCATTGTTGTATTTTACAATTGCAATAAAATATTTAAAAATCAGAGAAAAATAGTAATAGTGAAAGTTTTTAAATAGTAACTCACAGTAACACTACGAATGAGTTTATGATGGCCAACTTCATGGTCCAGGAGATGAATGTTTGGTGGTCACTGATTTTCGCTCAGTGGGTGAAAGAGCTGGAGGTGCCGTCTGCTGCCGATGTGCTCTCGGTGAATCGGGCCTCTCGGAACTAACGGAATTAACGACGATATTGTGAGCCTTTCTTCGTCGGAGTTATGCAGTTCTTGTGGAAGGCTTCTGTTGCACTTGGGATTGTTGATTGGAGTGTGAAATCTGTATTTTACTTCAGATTTTCGTAACACTCTGGAGAACGATGCTTCGGATGCCGAATAAACACTTGAAAGTGACGACTTCACTTTTAAACGAATTGGACACTATTTTATTAGGTCTTCGAAGTAAAATCTTTCAGCAATCCTACAGCGACTGCGCCAATTAAAACAATGGAATTCGATTTAATGTTTTTTAAAAAGTTTTATTTTACAATACAAGATACAACTAGAATAATATGAACTTAATGTTTCTACAGACTGACATAAACTGCTGGTTACATGTTGGAGATGTCTATTTATCTCCTTGGGTGGTATGACTTTTATGCTGTGTAGGGTTTAATATTACTTAATGGAAAATTACCAAGCATGATGCAATAAGGGCTGGGCGTCTACATAATTTATATATATATATATATATATATATATATATATATATATATATATATATATATATATATATATATAAATGACTTGTTACAAGATATAGGCACAGCTATAATATTGGCTGAAGATGTACCGTTATTTATACCTGATAAAAATAATATTTTAACAAACTCATTGAATAATGCCATTATGATGCTTCAAGGTTAGTGTGAAAAGAATCACCTTATATTAAATCTTTCCAAAACTAATTTTGTGCATTTTCGTACGAAAAATATACAAAATATGAACACAAACCAAGATAACAATCTAATTCAAGAAATAGAGAGTACTAAAATTCTAGGAATGGTAATAAACCATAGTCTAAACGGAAAGCACCATTGTGAGTATTTGGTTGCAAAACTAAATACTATCTGCTTTCAAATAAGATTCCTGAAATCTAAACTAGATCATCATCAACTGGTAATGTTTTACAATGCTCTAGACTCTAGATATTGCGTACCATTCTGGGGTTTATCTACCAATTTCAAATGGTTTTCCAGAATCAAAAAAAGAATCAAAAGAACTATTGCTGGAATATCTAACTTTGAATCATGCAGACCGTATTTCCAAAAATTTAATATAATGACTTTAGCAAGTCTGTGTATCTTTGAGATCAGTGTATATGTTCACAAAAATAAAAGTAAATTTGTGTCCCATAAAAAAATTCACAATAAAGACACAAGTAATAAAGAAAAATTATGTAAACCATTTGTAAGACTAAACTGTAGTAGAAATTCTTCTGATGTCGTGGGTGTATATATTTATAATAACATCCCACATGTTATAAATACTTTAATTTTGTAAGGTTCAAAAAGAAACTAAAACAATTTCTTCTTAATTGAAACTTGTACACAGTTGAGAAGTTTTTGTAATGTATTATTATATATTTTAAACTTTTTGTATCTTTTTTATGTTCGTTTTTATTGACGCTTTTCATATATACATAAATGTACGTCAAATGAAAATAAATACGTTTATTATTATTCTATATTTTTTGAATAATTTAAATTTCTTTTATAAATTGTTATATTGGTTAAATTTTTTTTAACCTAACTCTTCGACAGCTCATCCTAGGTAAAAAATTAACAATCATTTTTTCTGTAAAAAATGTTGAGCTATAATTTTGTATTTTTGTAAAATTTTGATACGCACAATTGTTTTCGAGAAAATGGCCAAAAACCTAAAAATGACGCCATTTTTACTAATTTGCAGCAGGTTCTCATGGTCCGATTTCCGGTAACTTTTGATTTGTTGTTCAGTGCATTTTTCGGAACAGTATTCCGTTTAAAAACATTTGTTGCAATATCTTTGGGGTATAGGGTCTTTTTCCAATATATTTCCTGGACTACAATTCTTCATGAGACTTGTTTATTTTTGGTGTCCAATTTGTTATTGACATTTTACTTTGAGGTTGGATGTTTAATAAAATATAAATGTCAACAAAAGCATGTGAGGTTGACGAAACCGTTGTCACGAAGAAGTGTGCATGCGTAGACGAATCTAGTTTGAAACTCGAAAAATGGAGTTCGATGTATATGTTGCACTCTTCACCCGAATTCGAGCATTTGTCCGTAAAATTTGCTGGGAACTAGTTTTGAACTCCTGAAAATGCACAAACCCGAAAAACAGCCACAACTCGTTCTTGATTTATATAAACTTACAAAGACATACTTTTTTTAACAAACCGTAACATAACCTAGCCTGACCACTACTAGTGTTATTCAATTCTCAGATTTTCAGATGATAAAAACCAGTTCTGAGTAAATTTTTCAGTAATGCTCGAATTCTTGAATAGAGTGTAAGACATAGTAGAAACTAATATGAAAATTAAACGAATCTTGAACCAAAATTTCTGATTTATATTAGAAATGGCTAGGAACTCCCAGATGAAACTCGAACTAGAATCTAGGCGAAAAATGTATAATATAATTCAAGCTTAAGTAAAATTAACTGTGTAACTTAACCTCCCATAAGGAGAGTTACAGAATGGGCAAATTTACTGTTGTAAGGTGTTACAATATAGAGGTCTTCAGTTTTTAGAGTTCAGTGTTACAGAGCAGAGTTACAAAATAGCACGATTTAACCTTCTTTGTAATTCAAGAGATACGCTGT
Organism: Harpalus rubripes; assembly: GCA_963082715.1. NCBI lineage: Eukaryota > Metazoa > Arthropoda > Insecta > Coleoptera > Carabidae > Harpalus > Harpalus rubripes. The sequence continues at coordinate 42,706,611 of OY720453.1, forward strand.
ATAATTTCAATTTCATTACGTTAAAGGTCATCTGTTATTAATTACGATGAGAATTAAATATTAATCACTTTTCTTGTTGTAAGTTCAGTTAATCAATAAATGACACTACATATCACTTTTAGTGTAAGCAAAACCATACATTCCGTTCCAAGCACAAACATAAATAGAATAAAAAATAGTAACTTTATAATTGAAATATGAAGAAAATATTAAACATATATAACGCGTTAAAACCAATAATAATATTGTGTCAAATATTCGGTGCATGCCCATATACTTTTCAACGAAATGATAAGAAAATATATTTTGGAAAACTTAATCCACTATTTTTTCTACTTCATATTGTAATTATAATAATTTATGTATCATTTGAAATTATGGTACATTTAGTAGTGCCTGCAAAATTTCCTACATTTGTAGATGCATTAACATTTTATTTTATGGAAATAAATTTAGTAATGTCATTCTCTATAAGTGTATCATTATTCCATATTTATAAAAGAAAGCTTAATACTATGATTAATGGAATTACTAAAATCGATAGATTATGTCGCAAAATAAATATCTATATTGAATATCATAATGTTTACACATATGCGCTAAAATGTATCAAATACACTTCTTTATTATCACTACCACTTTTATATCTCAAATTTAGACTTTTCACAGGTATTATACCATTTATTGCAAATATATTTATTTTTCTAACTAGAAATGCTGTTATTCTATTTCTTAATATTATTTTATACGACATAAGACAAAAGTACCTGGCAATAAATGATAAAATAAAACTTATAATTAAAGAGTATAAACGAGATCAACCTTCACAACAAATATATAGGTAGGTGAAAGTTTTTATTCTTATTGGCGATTTTTCGTACCCATATACATGTCTGACAAGCAACTTGAGAACTACTGCTTTCATTTTGTTTACCATAAGCAGGTGTATACATATACATATACATATATATATATATATATATATATATATATATATATATATATATATATATATATATATATATATATATATATATATATATATATATATGCCCTATAACTTTTCGATTGCATTTTTTATAACGGAAGTGGGCGGTTAGGAGTGCACAAATGGATTTGATATGAGATTTAAATTTAATGCAATTTCCTGCTTACTTGTTCATTTTACTGCAAAAATTGTTGAGTACAAAGTTGTTCAAAATTAAAATTTGCATACAATATTATTTTTCTCATTTCGTGCTTACAAAGTGAATTTCGTGATAATGTTTTAGTCAAAAGTAGTATTATAAAGTATAACATTGATCAACTGTTTTTGGGGAATTTTTTAAATTGTGAAGTTGGTAACTTAGTTTGTATCAAACACATAACTTTCTTTTTGGTGTCTTTACCTGTCATTATTCATGGAAAATTACTGCCAATAGATAGCAAAATAATTACATCATACAATGAAGCACTTTTTGAAATTAAAATTAAAAGTATTTATTTGTAGGTTCATAACATAAGCATATAAACTTTAACTCAATGGTAATTTCTACACTGTTTTCAAAATAATTTTTTTTTCTATAATCTCACAAGTCATGATTATTTCTAGGAATTAACAGAAATTTTAAAGTATCTTTTTAAAATAGTGAAGAAACTAGAAACGTTATAAAAAATCTGATCTGGCCACCACATAACTTCCCGTCAATTCCATGTTTACAATAGCAATGAACTTTAAGTAAAGTATCACTTCCGATTCATCGTTTGTAAACAAAATCTAATTTTTCCTTCCAATAAATAGAAAAGTGTGTAATACGAAATTTTACATTATATTTTATTATATTTTTTCTCGAAAATCTGTTAAGAGCTCCAAATTAAGTACGACTTCCGGTTTATCATATAAGTTTAGTCAAAATCGAGTTTTAAATACCAAATTTAAAAAGTTTTAGATCATAAAAGTCTTAAAAAAATTTGAAAAGTTTTGAATTGTGTCAATATATTTTTCACGAAAATATGTTCAGAACTTCAAAATATCACTGCCGTTTTATTAATTTTAGAAAAAAACTAATATGTTGCTTCATATAAAAGTATTTGACAAGTTTTGGAATACTTCGTAATATATATTTCAAGAAAATCTGTTCATAGCTTTAAGTAAAGTACCACTTCCGGTTTATCAATTTTAGAGAAAATGTAATATGTCCTTCTTATTAACATAAAAGTTCTAAATACCAAATTTGAAAAATTTTGGTATATATCATAATATTTTTCAAGAAAATCTGTTCAAAGCTTCAAGTAAAATATCATATACGGTTTATTAATTTTATAAAAAATCTAGTATGTCGTTTTCATTAATCTAAAAGTCTTAAATATCAAATGTGACAAGTTTTGGAATATATCATAATATATTTATCTCGAAAATCTGTCCAGAGCTTCAAGTACAGAATCACTTCCGGTTTATCAATTTTAGCCAAAAATCTTATATGTTGTTACCTTTCATATAAAAGTTTTAAATACTAATTTTTTTTTTTAATATATTAATATATTTTTCACGAAAATCTGTTCAGAGCTTCAAGTAAAATGTCAGTACCGGTTTATTAATTTAAGCTAAAATCTAATACGTTATTCTCCTTGATATGAAAGTCTTAAATACTAAAACTAAAAAGTTTTGGATTATATTTTAATATATTTTTCCATTAACTGTTATGGGCTTCAAGTAAAGTATCACTTCTGGTTGTCCAATTTTACCCAAATTCTAATGAACTCTTTATATGAATGTAGAAAGCTTAAATACGGAAAATAGAAATTTTCCGTATTTAAGCACACACACACACACACACACACACACACACACACACACACACACACACACAAAAATAAAAATAGTAAAAAAGTGTTGTGGGGACCCTAATTCGTGCTTATTTACTGAAAACTCATCATCGAATTTTTGGACCGATAACATTACCTCCCTTACCTACGGTATGACGGGAGGTAAAAATGTAAATAAGTATAATATTGAAAGACAAGTGTTACAATTTTCCTTACTGTAATACAAGTGTAATACGTGATTTCATACTATTTTCCTGTTTTCCTATTTCGAATTATTTTACTTTTATTTAAAAATTATTATTATTTTATAAATAATAAAATCTCAAGGTTGGTAAAACTGACAGTTTCAATAAGCAATTGAAATTGAATTTAGGTATTTTGAAATTTGTCATTTTATTGTCATTTTTTTTAAATTAACAAATTATGGATATTTATTGTAATTATTATGATGAACTTAGTTATTATAAAATACGGGATTAATTTTCTATAAGTTAGGTTCGCGTTAGACCAGAAAAAAGAAAAATGTGGCTGTTACTACGAAATAATAGAAATTTTTTAATTTATCTTAAAAATTAGAAACATAATAATAAATGCGAAAGCAGTTTATTATGCAAAATGAACAGGAGAGTAAGAAACTGCATAAAATTAGAATCCCATGATAAACCCCCATGTTTACCTCCTAAGTGCCGCCACTTCGCATATCTTTAATAATAAAGAGATAAAGAGAATACTTACTGTCACCCGTTTCGCTGTTACATCCTATACTCGTATATGGACTGGACTCATATTCTTACCCACGAATGAAGTTAATTGCCCCTCCCCTACACTATTCGCACATAATAATAGACTATCACTGCACATAGTGCAAGATCATTATCTTCCTCAAATGAACGTTCATTCATGAGTGAGAATACGGGCCATATATTTCTTTAGTATTGCAAGATTTTTGATACTTAGGCCCGATCCTGCCACCTCTAGTTACAGTGACTGTTTATTAACCATTGGTTAAGAATTAAACTGAAGGTTAGAAGCGACATGCAACATAACCTTTGGCTATCGTCATTTTAACGTCAAATTACAAACAAATATAAATCTAATCTTTATAAAAAACATGAAATATGAAAAATTCAATAATTTTTGAAACACATGTACTGACGTATGTAATCACCCACATTCATACACAAAATTAATTCATTTCATATACACATTTCTTTCCAAACGTAATATTTTCGCCTTGTCAACATTTATAAATAGCATTAATGTAACCTCTTTTGTCATTCTCTCCAATTGGCTAAACGCTTAACAATCTCAGTATGGAGGAGAACCAATTATATTTTTCTGTTTTTTAGGTTATCTCAACAAAATAATGCTATAAATAAATTCCACACAGTAATATCTAAATTGTGTATAATATATGGAAAACTGATTACTCAATGTGTATTAGTAAATAGGATATTTGATATTCTGATTCTAATATTTCTTTTAAATGCATTTTTTGGTATAATAATGCCTATATATTTCACTGTCCCCGTGATATTTACTTGGGCAAGCTTCGAATTATTATTTGGCGTATACATATTCATTATATTTGACTGTAGTAGAATTTTACTCACTATATACAATATTAATTATATAAAGAATTCTGTGAGTATACATTTTACAAATAACTACATATATTACATCTAAATTAGAAAAGATTGCATAAATATTAATAAAACTCTTTCTAGGCAATGAAGTTTATAAATTCCATAAATAATCTTCGGTACGATTATATAAATACTCAAGCATTAATGCAAATGGTTTGAAAAGTACAAACGGTTTAAAAAATATAATTAAATTATATTATTACAGATGGCATTTGAATTATTAATACTAAAATTGCAAAAGGTTTCATTTTCATTATGTAATATGAGACCTTTGGACAATACTATAATATATGCAGTTAAGTATATTAATTAATACGGGATGATGCACGAGTAATAACAACACTTCTGATGCAAACAATAATAAAAATCCCTTATGCTAATAAAGATTATTCCAATTAACAATAACAGAGCATATTCTAGTCAGCGGCAAAACTAATGTAATTGTTTAGCACATTGTGACATTTTTAATATTTTTGAAATCACGTAATCGGTGTAAATGTTATGGTGGTTGCATAATAAAGTACGTTAGGATTATTATTATTCGTGCATGACCCTGTATAACTATTATTTATTAACTTAATAACATAAGCAAAAAAATTATACAATTCCACGGCTATCCTTATTTTGGAGCGAGTTTCGATAATTTCATACCTATATTTCACTGTTAAGAAGCATGTAAATTTTGCTTGCTGGCTGGCTGTACAACTTTTATTTTATTTGAAGCTATATATACAGGGTGTAAATGAAATAAGTACATTAAATTTAACCAGTAATATAACTCGTTGAGACCAACAATATTTCTTAATATTTTTTTCTCGAAATCGCATATTTTTTTAGCATTTTTACAACCCCGTAAATTGACGAGTCGTTCCAAGTATTTTTCTAAATGAATGCAGTAGCAATAGCTCTTAAAATTTTAGTTTTAGCAATTGACAGTCCTGTCAGTTGTTGTAATTAAATTTTGACATTAGTAATAAACTTGTTTATAAGGAAAATTCTGTCAAAATGCTTACGTTTACAAATAGCGAGTACACAGATATTGTAATTACTTACCTATGGTTTATTTATTTATTCGTATCTTTACTACATTTTAATTTGTGGTTGATATAAAGACACTGTCATAGAGTTGCCAGCGCATTTAGACGGAGCGTTTTCAAATCATACTGTTCCTAATATACGCACATTTGTTAATCTTGTACATCTTTATTATAATAAGAAGTGTCACATATGACAATTTTTAAAAAAGCAACAGTTGTATCCATACCATGTGCAAAAAGTTCAATGTTTTTAGCACATACCAGACTTCAATTTTGGGAATGGCTCAAAATGTTCATTACTGAGACTAAATTTACTTGGGAAGGTGTATTTATTATGCACAATACACGAAAATGCTGTAAAAATTTTCATTAAAAACTGTTTGAGCGGGAAGAATAAATGGATGATTAATGATTGGTACTCGTGTACCTCGTTTAAATGCAGAAGAGTTTGTACTTACATTTTTTGAATTACGTATTTAAACTATTATGATTTGTCGACGATAAATAATCATCTCATAATCTAATAACTATGCTTTTGCTCTTCCTTGTCTTCCTTTATTTATATTCACAGGTGTTTAAGATCCTGGTTTAATACACATTATAATTTTGTTATCTAAAATTATATTTCTTTATTTTAAAAATTCTACTATTACGAATTAATTAATAATAAATGTTATTGCCGTTGATTCGTTTATTAATTATTGTGACTGCAAGTGTAACCGATAACCGACAATTTTTGAGCTGTTTGTATCCTACTTGAAAACGGCAGCAGCCATTTGTTCTCCATGGACGGGTTATATGCAGTAAATCTTTAAAGAATTTTAACTCAAAATCTAAGACAGAAAAAAAAGGTATGAAGAAATATTGTTACTCTCGTCGAGTCACATTACTAGTTAAATTTAATGCACTTATTTCATTTACACCCTACATATACATATATATATATATATATTCTGCTATCATTCTCGCATAATCATACTGTATGTAATCTTAATGCACTTGTAACAAATAAATTATTTTAGATGGTAGCAACTGTAACGACATACGTAATTATATTACGACAGTTTAATGATGACTATAGGTAAATAAATATAAGTTGACATATTATTTTTAAATGAGTCAGGCAATAAAATTAGAAATAAAGTGTATGTACTAATAAACTAATGACTATATTTATTTATTTCTTCCAAATCCCGTCTGTTTATGTTGTCTTATCTGCGCGGTTTTATAATCAAAATCTCGGATTTCAAAATCCGGGATTTTGTGTATACAGAATGTTCGGATTTCGAAGGCCACCATCGGAAACTGTAATAGGTGCGACTTCGGTTAAGTGGGACATGTGTCAAATTCACGTAAGTAGGCATACCAGGTATAATTTTAAAAATTATTTAATACACATAAAATATAGGCATTTTTTAAAGTAAAAATCAAATAAGGTTTCCATTTACAAAAATGTAAGTTTGTATTATTATTTATTTTAGTTGCTCTTAACACATTCTCGTGACGTCTTAATCTATATAACAATACGCGGGTAATTACGCTTAGATCCCCTTATTTACTTAACCGCCCGCCTCACGTCGCCCGCCTATCATACCCTGCACCGTATTATTGACGGCCTACCTAGGATCCTCCTCCTACTAGAATGCTTCTAATCATAGGCGTCGATTCGCACGTGCTGGCCGGAGGCTCGCGGACCAAATGTTGTGAGCGAAACACTTCTTTATATCGTTTAGTAATTTAAAAGTACTATATGTTATACTGAAAAAAATTTAGTGGAATCTTTTTCTTTTATCTCAACTGTAGGATAAAGATTGAACATAGTGTAAAATAAGCACTTCTATTACATTATCTGTTAATTTTCTTGAAACTATATCGTTAACAGTAAGGAAGCTATAGTTATTTTTTTTATTTTTTGATTATCCCATTAAAAAAAATGAACTAATATTGTTTTAGCAAAGAGCTCCTCAATTTAATATCCCTCATAACTAATCTAATGCGAATAAAGTAGAACGTCGATCAACACCTTTCTCACCTGAAATCACACACTTGGTTGTAAGCTTTTTCCTTTGTTATAGCGCGCGGTAAGTTGGTCGCACGTCTTCCGCCCATGACTTACCAGGCCCGTCTGACTTGTATTATGATCTGTCTGCCTACCATCTACTGCGTTTTCCACTTATACTCCTACTGATAAGTCCGTCATAGCACCTCGCCTTTGGGAGAACACGAACTGTGTCCGAGATATCTGTGAACTTTCGTTAACTGTCCGATTTAAGCCCTAAATAATCTCCGGAATTTTATTATCCCAAAGGCACTCCTCTTCTGCTCTTGTATAACCTTCCACCAACACCAATAAGTATAAATTACCTCGTTTACTTTTTGTAGAGGGGCTACCATGATCAACATGCATCGTGTGGAAAGTCTCCGCCACCTCTCTGCCCGTCCATAATCACTTTGAAGAGTATACCCACAACAATGTCGTGAATGTTCCACCCCTGGGCACTACATTAGGCAAGCCATAAAAACTGGGATTAAATAACGCTCAATCACACGTCTCAAAGCCTACCAGTTCGCTGCCCAGCGATCCCTGGCTCCGGGTGCAAGCCCGGTTAAGGCTCACTGGTGGGGGCGAGTCACTATCCAGACCCTACTATCTATGCAGGCTAGCACCCGAGCTGTATTGATACGCAGCTCACCCGCGGAGCTGACCACAACCCTCTGCCAAGGCGCACGCTGCAGGCCACAGCGCGCCTCTTATTACGCTGACCAAGTGTTAATACCCCGAGTACGGTCAGCCCCTTGGAGTACTAGATTAACCATTCGGTGAAGGTTTCGCCGATACAGGGTAGAAGCGGCAGCGGCACCGATACCACCATTCCTGGCGATGCACAGCAGCACCGTCCCTCCTACCCCAACAGCTTTTTAGTAAGGCTCCTGCAAGCCAGGCATAAGTATCGCCAGCTCCAAGGTGGGGAAGTCGCCACTTCCTTGCTTTCACATGTCTACCCTTAGGAATAGACGAAGCTAATCCGTCAAGTACCACCCGGCTTCCGCACCCTTGGCCCGACGAGCAAGCACACTCTCCATTCGCAGTGCATACAGCATACAACAACATGCACCCCGTCGCTATTCATAATCCAACCGTACAACTATCATACTGCAATCACTCTAGCAAACCTACTGCATGTACTAGCCGACGTCTACTCTGATCTGTCTCTCTGCTCTGCTTGAGAACGCTGCTCTCACGAACTCTTCAACCCTCGCGCATGTCTGCTCGCTGCCCCGAGATGTCATCGCCCTTTAGCGCGCCCCTATCGATGACTCCCATAGCCACATCTCTCGTGTGCAAGAACCCGTTCATTCTACCACAACCTGTCGACAGATAATTCAGCGGGTCCAACCACGCTGCCTAACCGGCGAACTATTCTTCCGGGATAAGGGAGTAGGTGACCTTACACTTATCCGATCCATCCCATTCCCGCTGTCAGACTTCGATGGCCTTATTCGCCAATACGGTTTTTATATAAAAAGTTTTGTAAGCTTGGGAGTTACTTCCGCTACGTGATCTCCTCATTGAAGTCCTTTGAGCTGGAATACGTTATTTCTATTTTCTCGTTTAATTTGTACATGTTTCTTTTTAAATCTTCCTCATGCAGGATGTTTTCCACTCCGATATATACAGTCGCGGTTTCTTCTTTTTCGGTTAACTTTCTGTAAAACCAGTTTTTGTTTGCAATGATAATTTTACTTCTTTCGTCGCGCACTTAATTAGGATAGCCCTTAAACTTTCCACATTTATTTGATCTTTTGACGGGTTTATTGCCTTTTTATTTGTTCGCGCGTGTCACTACTGTTTGCAGATTTGTCCTTGGGTGTTGTACATACGGAATACACTGGTTTTTAGCGGCAGCATAATACGTTCATTTAATCTTATTGTTTAGGGTCATTGAAGACCCTATGAATTTATCATTTTCTACTTTTTCTTTCTCAAATTTAGCTATTTTAATTTAGAACCGCGTGTTTTCTTATTCACGTTTATTTATCCTGCACCTTAGAATGGTCGTTACCCCGATAAGTTAATTAGCAAACGCGAAAAGTTTATCTGCGGCGATGTGAGCTAGTCTAGTTTGATACTTTCATATCCTAGCAGAACTAATTATTTTAAATCGCTGAATATACTTAACACGACTTCGCGAATTTGGAATTCTGGATGAACAGAACCCGGTTGGGTACCTGGTTCAAACCAGACTTAGGGTTCATCCTAGAGTTAACATTTTTATCCTCTTTATCTACTAGCCAAACATCGCTTAAATCCTTGTAAGCTCCACCCTCTCTATTCTCTTAACCTCCCCCATATATTCCATTTTATCCTTCTCCTATTCCGTTATAATCTATAATTTTTTCTGTTCTGGTAATCTACCCTTGCAATATTCCATATCTAATACTATCCCTGTAAAAACCCTTTTTGAGGTTCTAGTCCTACTGTTCAAATCAATCATGTCAACCTTGTTCATTTTGTTAATAATATTATTTAAGTAGTCGTAGTATGCGTTCATGACTGCCTGAAACTCCCCAACAAAATACGTCGATTTAGACGGCGCGCTAGACACCCTATTTCTTTTATTAATTCCCGAGCCACTGGGAGCGAAAACATCTTCCTTACTAGTCTGATTAACTCCCTCAGCAACTTCCATGTTGTCCTCATCTAACTTAGCCCCGCCATCCTAACACAACTTGGCCTCTAGAGGCCAGAAGCGGACCGACGCCTGGTGACCGCTAGCGCAACTAGGACCGCTGAACGGCAGAAAGCTAACTAATGGTTACCGACAGAACACTGTCGATAACCACGTGTTGACAGTAAACTAAACTATAAATTTACAGTGAAAACAGAGGGTTTTCACTGCAAATAACGACCCCAACTAATGTATAAACCCTGTAAGCAAGCAGAGAGCGCAGAACAATATAAAAAACTAGATAGTAGTGAACTATGAAATTTCCTACCTTAATTAACACCCAAAACCGACCTTTGATGGGCTCCAAACTCACACATTAAAAAAACACTTAACCGATCACAAATAACGCGCCATTTCACTAAAACAATTCCGTCAATACCAAAAAAAGGCAATTTCAGCAATACGTGCTCAACAGACTCAAACAGAAAAAACCGCACGAACGATTGCTCTGTGGTCACCATCGCCGCCTCCCTGTCCACCACATCCGCCGCCAGCTTGATCACCATCTCCGTGAACTCCGCCTCATGATCACCGTCTACAATTCATAGCTGTAGTAGAACTGTTCGCCTAACATCTGTGTGTAACTCTGTTGATAGCATTTATGTATAACTCTGTTGAGGCTTCGCCAGATTTGCAAAGTCATGTACGAATTATCTGAAATAATTTGCCAACCCCACGTACATCACCTGGTGTTGGGAAGTATGTTAATTGAAAACACATTTTCAAAAATTTCACCTCTAAATCAGTAACATTTAACGCAAACATACAACCTTACTTTTAAGAAGTTTCACCGGCTCGGCATTATTCACTTCCGTTTTTGACCAGTCAACTGCCCAATTTTAGAAAATATTGCAAAAAGCGCAGAGCCGTCTGATTTAAACCAGAGATTCTGAAGGATTTTTTCTGTTATTAAATAGTAGACTAAATAAGAATAACTTAAAATTTAGACAATTTTTTATTAATATATCATCTTCGTTATCACTAAATTTTTAACATGTATAATGCGGCCGTGGTCAGACTGCTCCCGAAGCAGTCGGATCGCAGCAGCTCAGCAGCTGGCAGTATTCAGTTTGAACCGCACCGCGCCAATGAAACCATGCACATTAAACAACACTGAAGCAGTCCAGCACTGCCAACCGTTATTCCTGATCGCGGCCGCTGGCAGCGTCAGGATAGAGGACTTGGTGACGGTGGATATCAAGAACGCGTTCGACTAGGTGACCTGGACAAAGATAATAGATGGATGCTCTATTAGCAGTCCAAACTACAGACTGACCTGAAGAGTTTCTCAAGGCTCGATATTGGGCCCAGTGCTCCGGAATATATTTTTCTACTCCTGCTCCGAAAATACAATTTTCTGTTTTGTTTTTCATGCTGAAAGCGACTCTTTTCAGCACGCTTCGGTATCCTAGCAATGAATTTCACTTATGAATGTTGTACTTAATATGAATCGTAATATATATGTATCTTTAATACAAAAAATTGTAATAAATGTAAAAATTTTAAAAAATAAATATTTTATTTTCTTATTTTTCTTTTTTCATATCTTGCATGAGTAGAAAAAAATAGTGTGCATAACATGTCTTGAAAGTCTTTTGTCGAACACAAACGATTGCAGCCATCGCTTCTTTCAGGCAGCAACTTTTGTTTAGGTTCGACAAGGAAACACTTTTAGCACTTGGTATACAAGTAGCTATTACTACAGCAAACTACAACTATTAGTGACGCTCATAGCTTTTGCAGATGATCTGGCAATAGTCATAATCGACAAAAGGGAAGAACTCCTCACAACCAAGGTGAACAGCACCCGATTCGAGGAGAAAGACGTGAGGCTAATGCCAGAAAACACAAAGGCAATAATATTTGTAGCAAGGAAATGATACAACCCTATAACGTTCAGGGTGAGCGATCAAGAAATTGAGTCCATACTGATAATAAAGAACTTAATCTTCCTACCACACATTAGACCCACGGTCTCAAAACCCAACAAAACACTAAAAGCGCTCAGGAGGCTATTCCGGAGGATAAATGCCCCCTCCGATATGAAACGAAGGTTCTTAGCTACGGTGGCCACGATCATTGTGCTATATGACGAACCAGTGTTCCGCCAATGCATGCAGCTCCTGAACGGGGTAAATCGGTATCACAAGAGGGTACAAAATCTTGCCAACGGAAGCAGTTTAAATCCTAGTTAGGCTAGCCCCAATGGATATAGTTGCGGAAGACAGAGTCCTCACATACAAATACAATACAGAATTCCGCGCACGGCTTCCGGATGATGCAGTCCATAGGTAGCAGAAGAAATGGGCTGATAACAGAGGCAACGTATGGCTCCATAAGTTGGTGCCCGATATATATCACACCATGCAGGCATTCAGCGGACATGGCTGCTTCCAAAACTATTTACACCGCATTGGAAAGTCACGATCGAGTGTCTGCGTGTATTGCGACGAAAAACACTCCGCTGAGCACACATTCTTCTACTGTGGAAAATGGAAGGGCAACAGAACTGCAATCGGACTTGGGCTTCAATGGCAAATATCCATGAAAATATTTATTCTTTCGATACTTAAAGATGAAGAAAGCTGTGGAAGGATTACTGAAGAGAGGAGGTTCTAGCCCGTACAAATCTGGCACTACTAGTGTATCCGGACGATCGCTTATGTCTTTCTGAAAATTTTTCCCCTACCCGCGTAAAAAAGGTTAGGCTCAATTGTTGCCTTGATATGTTATTACTAAGCCCTTCTGCATATCAATAATAATAATATTCCTGCCAGCTTGCAATGCAAAATTTCATTCGATATTATTTCGGTACATTAATTATGCTATCTTTAAAGTTTCCATATGACTGCGGCATAGAGAAAACCTTCCGGCGTATTGCAAGTTATTACTGGCCAGGGCTATTACAGACCCCAAGAACCTATTTAAAAAATTAATATTGTTACGAATAATACATAGTTATGACAAAATACACATTTTTTAATAAATTTTAATATAAATCAATATTTGAAATCAATTGTGGAAAAATTGTCAGCCATCGGGATTTGAACCCGAAACTTCTATTTTGCCGGGAAAAGGCTTTACCAACTAAACTATTGGCTGCTCTTCTTTCGATGGTTAAACAAACTTTCACTTTAACATCACATAACTGCTGAGGTTATTATTAATCATCACACGATTAAATGTGCGGTTGCCAAATTACCACTGCGTATAAACGTATAGTGAACGAGTCATAGTTTATTCAATGCCCTACCAGACTAAATTTTAATATTAACAATGAGTTAACAGTTTATATATTTAAAATAAATTGTAAAAAATTGTCAGCCATCGGGATTCGAACCCGAGACACCTACCTTGCAAGGATAGTGCTCTACTGACTATGCTATTGGTTGCACTCCTATCGCAGTGGTAGCTTGGAAACCCCTCATCTAATCATGTGACGATTAATAATATCCCCAACAGTTATACGACGTTATAGTGAAAGATTATTTAGCCATAGAGCGGATAGCAGCCAATAGCTTGAATGGTAGAGCACTATCCCGACAAGGTAGGTTTCTCGGGTTCGAATCCCGATGACTGACAATTTTTCACAATTTATTTCAAATATACAATATGACTTGTTCACTAGATGTTGACACAGTGGTAGCTTGGCAACCTCACATATAATCATGTGACGATTAATAATATCTTCAGCAGTTATACGCCGTTAAGGTGAAAGATTGTTCAGCCATCGAGGGGAAAGCAGCCAATAGCTTCGTTGGTAGAGCACTTCCTGTTTCTATGTGCAGCATTCATGCCGTAGAGACCTGTGTATAGTTGTTCTTTTGTGTATCTTTTTTTCACTACTCATGCGAAGTAAAGAGTAAAATAATCAAAGTAGCTCGTAAAAATCATTGAAATAAAAAAAGAAAAAATGCAGTGACTGGCAATACAGAATATAGTGTGAGTGAAAATAGTGTCATGATAACAAAAAGAAATTAACTGAAAATCGTATCAGTGAGAGTGGAAAACTAAATATAAATGTGAGTGAGTGCGCGTGTGATAATGAAAACGAAGCGGTGAATAATTTTGCAAGCAAAGTGAACAAAATAATAGAGAATAGTGAACTAGAGCACAACACAGAAAACGTGGTGCAAAAAGCGCTACCAACAAACGTTGCGACGGATGTAATAAAATCGCTATTCGCCGGTACAGGGGGCAGAAAGCGCTAAGCGAGTGCCAGTCCAACTCAGGGAGAACCATCAGCTAGCGCTAACCACATCAGCTCTACTCCAGGAGCATCTGGGACCTAGCTTCACCCAAAGCACAACCCCAAGCGCCACAGAACGCAACAGTCGCCACACCCAGTTCCCACCACGGAGACTGGGAACGCCTACTCGGCGCTGAGCAACCATCCAGACACCGACAATTCCACAGATTATGACGCAGTAGAATCCGAGAAGGAGGAATATGCCCCACCACCGCCGACAGGCAATAACTCCAATCATCATGGTTGGAAAAACTCGAGAACATCAGAGATTATTAGGTAATCTTAATACCCAAGTTAAAAATGCATTTTCATTAAAATTCACTAAAAATAACAAAAATCTCTACATTGACGACATCGTTAAATTACAAAACACACGCGTTCGTTCTCCGGGGACTTGATAGTGACCTGGAGATAGAAGAAATAAAACTGTTTTAATAGAGCACCAAGTTAAAGTTAAAACCATATATAAAATTACTAATTTCAGGCCCCTATACCTGGTGGTCACTGAGGCAGAAGAAATACTCGCTGGATTACAGAGAGACGTGTGAAAATAAGGAGATGACACAATTCCATCGCTGCCAGCTATGGGGACATGCCACATTCAGCTGTGGCCGGGAGCCGCGCTGTCTCAAATGCGCCGGTCACCACGAGACACGCATTTGCAACAAGGGGGCGAAAACGCCTGCTAAATGCGCTAATTGTGAAGGCGCACACCCTGCTGATAGCGTAGTCCGCTCTGTTTACATGTATAAACTGCGGATGAAACAAGCCCGTTGCCGCCCCCAGGTACATGCCAGCACAGACTCCAGCCTTTAACCCATGAACCCAGCAAACAGCCTACACCTCCGACTACCGCCCACCCATTCAACGCACATCATTTTCCCGCACTGCCGCTGCACCCAGGCCTGCTACACATCAACACCGTCCCTTTCCCATAACAGACCGCAGCCGCCCCTGCCTCTGCCCTCATGCAGACAACAACAGCAGCCACCCCCAACCCCATTCAACCAACTGCAGCCGTCTACCAAAGAACAACCACAAATATCCACAACACTAGTGGCACTGACCACGTATCAGATTTAATGTCTGAGATTAAACGACTAAATAGCTTAATGAATCTAGATAATTTAATTGAAGCAGTTAAAGATCTTGCCTGTGCCACTAGTGATGTGGACAAATATCATAAATTCATACCATTCGCCTCAACCATCCAACATTACAAAATTTAAAATGACTACCATATCATTGCACCTCAAACTAACCCTAACATATTAACCAAAACATGCAGTCATCAGTATTATGTAAAATCATAACTGCATTGTAACATACAATCATTCACACAGCTATAAATACATACCTCATATTTCATTATAAATCAACACATATAGCACATTTAGCTACTAAACTATTATAACCGTACTGTAAATATATTCCATTTTATTCCTACATTAGAATATTAGCTCACATGCACGTCATAATCACATTAAAATCATAACATTTTATCATAATGAATAATGTGAGAAAGCATAATCTCATTGTAAATAATGATAACGTCGCTCACTTTAATTTTAATATTAGCTTTAAGGGTATATACTAAACAGGTTTTTTTATTATTTTTCCTGTAAATAAGAATCATAAACATATCGCCACAAACCCCTCACCTCATCTTAACACTTTTATTATCAAAAGGATTATCATGTATAATATATTAGATTGTAAGGCCGCAGGCCAGGAAATCTGTAATAATAAATAATGATAAAGAATTGCACATTGTGTCACCTTGGGCGTAGCCAGGCAGTGTTTAGCAAGACAGCTGTTAGGGAATCCAAAATCAGAATTGAGATTGCGCTATGTACTGTGGTAAATACTCCCATGAGTGCACAATTTATGTAAAATATGTATATCATTGAATTTAATAAAATTATTTTCTCTCACTTCCCGACAAGGTAGGTGTCTCGGGTTCAAATTCCGATGACCGACAATTTTTCACAATTTATTCAAATACGCAAACTGTTAACTCATTGTTAATACCTTATTACAATTCAATATAATATTTTATCCCACTGTAATTTACATTAAAGTAATGTCAAAAATTAACACTAAACTATAATTTCATTAAATATTTATAGAACGAAATTGTATAAAGGATAAATTTAGAGTGAAATTCCGAAGACAGGCACCAAGGTATATTAATAAAATGGAAAACTTTTAAAAGGTAGACCCTATGTTCTTATATAATAAAAATAAATCAAAACCATTGAAAGCAAAGTAAACTTTTAAAAGAAAGACAAATTAACAGAACAACTCAGTTTAAATATATTCTTGTCACAAGAAATGTGGGCAAAAAAGAACTCTTTTATTATAAAACGTAAAAATTATTTTAGCAGTTACAACAATTTCTAACAAATTTGTCAGCTAATGATTTACCATGCAAAATAACATATGATGTTTCTTGGACTAAATACATTACTTTTTCATATTCTTACCTTAGATATATTAAATTCTTTACGTTGAAATGAATGGTTGTATGATGATGTTCATTCCCAGATTCATTGAAATTTAAATCTCTCAATATTTGCTTTATACATTTTTCATGACAAAACTTTTATTAGATATTTTTTTTATATTCCAGCAATAGGCACAAGAAACGAATGCGACGAGTAACGATCTATGACTCATTTCTTTGAATTTCATTCATATCAACTGGGTATTAATTTGTGAATTTTAAATTTAATTAACATTTGCTAATTAGGCTCTTTCATGGTCAACTTACAATAAATACAATTCAACATTTCATGCGTTTAATCAATGAGCAATGTGGATTTAATGCACATATTAATGTCTCCAAATGCTAAACACTATAATTGTATTGATGTTACGTTCCAAAGAAACAAACTCTGCGCTGGTGGTAATTGCGGTGTTCATGTGTGCACTTGTGCATTAATTATTGACACTGGAAAATACACGACGTCTGAAAAAATTAAAAATTAAAACGCTATGAGTATAATATGAAATAAGATTACGAAAACACTCCTTGCTTTATAGTTTTTATTGCAAATTACTGTTCCAAAAATAGAACAATGGGCAATCGATAATAAGTTATATCGCCTCAAGAATGACATGAATGTTTGTGAAAATATTTCCAATGATTAAATTAACGCAAGGTATAATAAGGTCAAAAAGTAACAAAATTTGCAAAGATTCTAAAAATACTATTGGAAATTTTACCTCGAAATTCCTTTTTTTATCATGGACAACATTCAAGGTTCTATCTACACCGTCCAACAGTTGTAGTATTGCGTTGGAATCTAGTGCTACTAGATCCAGTACGGTTGAACCTTATGAAATAAATGACAACACTTCTACATTAACCTGTAAAGTTCAGCGTAACAAAACAATTCATACAGATTTATGATTAGAGTGAAAGATAAATGCGGCAACAAACCTACGAAAATTAATAAAAAACAAGTGTCATAACAAAAGAATTGCTCTGGCTCAACAAAAATTAGAGCTGGTGAGTATAAAAATTAATACATATTATATGTTCCGAGTGTATGGCATTTTTATTTATTTATTTATCTATTTTATTCAATCCAACAGGACTAATGCCCCAATTACAGGGTGAATATTATACATAAATATTTCATTCCAAATACATATATACAAAAATACACAAAAAAAAACACAAAAACAATACTTAAAGTATAGAGAGAAGTAGTAATAAACAAAAGATATTAAACTGTCAAATAGTAGGAAATTAAAATACGTTTAAACACTAAGAGAAAATCATTAAATGCATCAAGGTATGATGGAATTGAGTTGAAAATGTTACACATTTGCCTGATCGGTGACTTAGTTTCATAATTCGTCCTAGCTTTATTAACCATAAAAATAATTTGGTAACGTGACGTTGTACGGGGTACATGAAATGGAAGTTGCTGCAAAATACATGGATCATTTGTTACATTATTGATTATTTTATAAACAAAAAGACAAGTCTGAAGCCTTCTACGATTAACTAATGATAAAATATTACTTTCAGACAACAAGGAATCATGTCATATCATAACTAGGGTACTGTTTGTATTTTTTATAATAATAGTATTAAATAAACCTTTTTTTGTACAGATTCAAGTCTAGATATTTGTTTGCCATAAATAGGGTTCCAAACTAAAGCACAATATTCTAATTTTGACATGACCAGTGACTGATACAAACATTTCACAGATAATATATTGTTAAAGGATTTCGCTGAACGAATTATTAATCCTAGTATTTTGAGAGATGCAGAGGTTATGCAGTCAATGTGTAATTGAAAAGATAATTTGTCATCAAATAGCACGCCAAGGTCTTTAAATTTAGAAACTCGATCAAGACACGTAAGTTGCATATAATATGAATAGGTATAAACGTATTTTTTACAAAGTAAGACATTATTTTGCATTCGCTGTAGTTAAAAAATAATTTAGAACTTTCTGACCATTTTAGAATACCTTCAATGTCATTCTGTAATAATTTACAATCCTCAACTGAATTTATTTTACGAAAGATTTTTAAATCATCAGCATACAACAGTAATTCAGAGTTATTTACCACATTAACTATATCATTGATAAACAAAATAAAGAGCAATGGACCTAAGTTAGATCCTTGAGGAACACCAGAGGTAGGAGTAAAAGATGATGAACTAAAATTATTGAGCTGAACTGTCATAGTACGAGAACATAAATAAGAATTTATAAATGAAACAAGACTGGAAGAAAAATTGAAATTAGAATATAATTTGTGAAGAAGAATAGAATGGTCAACTGTATCGAATGCTTTTTTAAAATCGGTATAAATCACATCAACTTGTGAATTATCATGAAGTGAGTTCAAAGTATAATCTGTGAAATTTATTAAATTTGTGGTAGTTGACTTACCCTTAACAAATCCATGTTGGTGGATACTAATACGATGCTCAATTGAATTGTAAATGTACTTGTACAGTATAGATTCAATTTTTTTTGAAATGTTAGAGAGTATAACGATTGGTCGGTAATTGGAAATGTCACTTATATCGCCTGATTTATAGATGGCACACACAAGTGAAGATTTGAGGGAAGTGGGGAAATAATTATTTTTGAGCGAAAGATTGAAAATAAATTTAAGAGGTTCAACAAATATATTGCTGCATGCTTTAAGAATATAGGATGGTAAATTATCAGGACCAGGATTCTGAGTAGGTTTCAGTCGCTTAATTGCATATAAAATGTCATCATCCGTAACAGAATTAATAAAAACAGTGTTACAATTAGTATCAGATGAATAAGAAGTATTATCTGTGAAATAAGGTGAGTTTGAGCTGACGTAAACACTTGAGAAAAAAGCAACGAATCCTTGTAAAATATCTTGCGTATTATCAAATGTCTTATTTTCAAAATGTATAGATCCAGGAATACGAGTAGATCTCTTTTTATTGTTAACGTATTGCCAAAATAAATTTGGGTTACCTTGAAATGAATTTTCAAAATTTTTGGTGTAATCTGAATGCGCTAGTTTTATACGAGTACTTTTCTTAACAAGGGAACGCAGACGTTGAAATTCTAAATAATATGTTTCATTGTGATGTGTTTTATACAAATTGTGATATTTATTTTTTAGTTTAATAAGTTTAATTATATTACTGTTGTACCAGGGTGGATATTTAGATGGACGTTTTTTTAGTACGAGGAATACATTTATCAAATATGCTTTAAATTATGTCATAAAATTTACTAAATGCAGCATCAACATCTTCATGACCGAATAATGAGTTCCAATTAACATTTAAAAGTAAGTTATAGAGTAAGACATAATCAGCTTTTTGAAAATTATAACATAGAGAGTTAGGATTGAAGGAAGAAGAAAAATTATTGATATTTATGTGAATGGAAAATGATAATGACAGAGCAGGATGTAATTTATCTTCCAGTACAAGGGGTTCGATAGAGCGAGTTACATTTACTGAAAAATTGGCTATGACAACATCTAAGAGTAACATTTGTGTAAAAATTACATTGATTGCGCGGTTGTGCAAGAACATGATTTAACTAAACTTTACTTAAAACGCCCATACTACCTTTTTCCAATAGAAAAAAATATGTTGGTCCTAAATGTGACTAATTATTATGCGACATGCCAAAAGTGTGCAAAATAGGGCGATTATGAAATTCGGTTACTGTAAAATATCGATTATTTAATCGGTCACTGATTAGCAATTACTTGCTTATTAATCGATAATAGATAATCATTTATCCAAAGAAATAATCGATAATTGATATATATATATATATATATATATATATATATATATATATAATAATAATAATAATAATAATAATAATAATAATAATAATCTTTATAATAATCTTTATTATTCAACAGGATGAATCCCTATTACAGAATAATATTACATATACAAAAAATGATAATAGATAGGTTACATGAAATTATAAAATTAACACTTAAATTATACTATTCAGTTTTTTTTAAATACATTAAGTGTGACAAAAAAATCAATATCAGAGCTAACATTGTTACATTTACGGCACATAGTATTTATAGGGGAATTATAATGGTAATTTGTGCGCGAAAAATTATTGACAAAAATGTTATTGCAACGAGTATTACAATTATTTACATAAAAATTTAAAGCATTGACTAAATCACTATCATTTACGAGGTTATTAATTATTTTATAAATAAATAATATTTGATGTTTTGTTCGTCTGTTTGCAAGGGTGTCAAGGTTAAATAATTTAAGTAAAGCAGACGAACCGCAATATCTTTCACCGAAAGTTCTATAATGTACTACTTTATAAAATTTTATTTGTATCTTTTCAATGACATTGACCAAGTATGCTTGCGACGGAGACCAAATAATAGAGCCATAATCTAATTTGCTCATAATAAGCGATTTAAAAAGTACATTGTAGCATGTCATATTTTTGAAATCATTGGTTGAACGCAATATAAATCCTACTAATCTTAAACATGAACTGACTAATATTTCTATATGATTTATAAGATATAATTTTGGATCAAGATAGATGCCAAGGTCTTTAATCATTGTAACTCGATTTATATTTACATCATTCATCAAATAATTGAAATTGATAGTAACATGTTTTCTGGTAAAACTGATAACATTGCATTTACTTAAGTTAAAAAATAAATGATTTTGAATTGACCAATTAAATATAGAATTTAGATCCTCCTGAAGCAGAGAGCAATCATTTATGTCTGAAACAACACTGAATAATTTAAAGTCATCAGCATACATAAGACATTTAGAAAATTTTATGACATATGTTATGTCGTTTATAAATAATATAAAAAGTAAAGGGCCAAGGACTGACCCTTGGGGTACTCCGGAAAATGCTGTAAAATTATATGACGTGAAACCGTTACAGTATACATACTGTATTCTGTTGTTTAAATATGATTCAATCAAAAAATATAATTTTTTGGATCTTAAACTTCGTGTATCGTTTTGCGTGATACGAGCACAAACTTCATGGAAAGTAATAGAGCATCCGCAGCAGACAATTGACGAAGACATGTCAAACTGTTTGGAACAGATTGCGCACAACGAAGACATGACTGGTACGAGTAAATTTTTGTAACGGTGCTACTATAATTTCGAAAACGTCAGATTGTACCGCACGCACAGATTTGTTTAATTAATTTATTTTAAAAATATACACTCCGAAAGATGAAATTTGGCAGAAATTGGGACAGTACCAACTCACTCACTATTTAAATGCACTTGTTAATGACACACTAAAAATTACACACAATTTGATATTACAATAACAACAATAACTGAAGTATTACTTAGTATAATAGCGAAAAACTTCGGAGCAAAAAATATACGTTCTTCTCACTACCATGTTTCCAATCTCAAGTATATATATACAGTGTGCGATTAAAGTGTGGAATATCAAAAAAAAGCCGAACTCAGCCGATTTTTATAAAAACGCTGAAACACGTCGATTTTAATTTTTAAAAATACTCGTACGATTTATCTTCCGACTTTCATATGTTTTTCAGTTATGACGTCATCACAAAAAATTAAATGACAACATAGATTTTTAGTAGCGAAATCAGATAGTGATTTTTTTTCCCTTTATGATCATGTAAATAAATCATAACGTTGCATAACAAAAATTCTGAGAAAAATCGAGTTGAACATTTAATAATAATGAATAATCAAAATACCTACCTCGATAAAAAATTTAAATGTAGCAAACTGTTTCATTCAATTATTCTGTCAATCTTCAACTCTCTAGACATAATTGTTGTAGTTTATTGTTGAATTTTAATAATATTCTTCTAAATTATCAAGGCCATGGCGGATTTAACAATAAGGCAAAGAATAGAAATTTTAATTTTTCTTGGTTGTGGGACCCTCACAAGATCCCAGCAAGAACTGTGATATGATTAATGCAAAATACCTAAATCGTCCTATTACGTCCAATGGATGTCATTTTGAACATTTAATTTAATAGTGTTAATTTTGTTTGCTTTATTTTTCATTTTTCAGTTTAAAACTTTTCGTTTTTCATGTTTTATAAGCTATAAGTTCCATAATCAACTTTTAAATGTTTTTATCAGGGTATCTTGATTATTCATTATTATTAAATGTTCAACTCGATTTATCTCAGAATTTTTGTTATGCAACGTTATGATTTATTTACATGATCATAAAGGGAAGAAAAATCACTATCGGATTTCACTACTAAAAATCTATGTTGTCATTTAATTTTTTTGTGATGACGTCATAACTGAAAAACAAATGAAAGTCGGAAGATGAATCGTACAATTAATGTGTATTTTTAAAAATTAAAATCGACGTATTTCAGCGTTTTTATAAAAACCGGCTGAGTTCGGCTTTTTTTTGATATTCCACACTTTATATATAAAATTATGTATGAACTATTGTTGTTTATCAATGAATCACTGTTTTATCGCTCTGTAATTTTCCACAATGTAATTGTAGAATATAAATATTTATCATTCTGTAATATTAACCAGAATGTATTCATCAGTCTTTAAGATTAGTAATTGTTTCTGTAATAAAACTGTTTTTTCGAAATAAATGTAGTTTTCAAAGTAATTTTTTTAAACTAAACAATATTATAAAAACATAGTTTGCGCAGTCGGGTAGGATTACTAGAAGAATTAATATTCTTTCGATTTTTATCGATTTATCGAGTATCTGGAGAAAATTCGACCACACAGGCTATACCAATAAGTCCTTTTACACCACGTCGAAGAAAACAGACTAGGGGTGCAACCATAATGTCAATCCTGAATCATCAGTGAAACTGAACTTCGCAGTGCGATCTACTAAGAGAAGAATCTATCTTCCACGAGTCTTTCTCCGTCAACAGGCACGATATCCTGCATTCATCTAACGTGACTTGCTGAACTATGATTATGAAGATCATTTGTGTCTTACTCTTCATACAGTAAGTCATCCCTTATTTACTAACGCCTTCTATGATAACTACTGACTCAGACTCGGAGTCTAGTGTTTCAGAAAGTGTAGAAATTCTTGAAGACATTAACACTGAGGGACGTAGCGTGTTATCCAGTGCCGTATTCAAAATATTTCTACGACCTAGTAGACCAAATTTAAATAATTTAAATATTAAAGTTTTAAACACAGAGATATTATTAATCTTGTTTCTGTCATACCTGAATATGACGGTGACGTCAGATTGTTAGCTACATTCATAGATAGTGTAGATAATTATGTAAATTACATTAATTCTTTAAATATAACTAATCCTGCATTAAAAAAATTTGCATTTAATTTATTAAAATCAAAATTTACGGATCTCACAAAACTCATATTAGCCGGTGAATCTTTTCAAGATTGGTCGGAAATAAAATTATTTCTCCAAACAAACTTTGAGGATAAAACATACTTCATTATGATAAGACAATTATTGTTAACTAAATCAACAACAAACATCGAATTAACAACAGATTATTTTGTGAAAATATTTCTAAAATTAAATCTAAAATTCATATTCAGCACTTCAAATAAGTGCTGTCACTCAACACATGCAGATACTTGTGTTGATCATTTTATATCTTTACTCCCTATCAATATTAGAGGTTCCTTTATAAATCGTAACCCAAAAACTTTGGAAGAATGTGAACTACTTCTTTCAATTGAATTCAATTATGCTCAACAACTTAATCATAAATCACCTATGTTGAGAGACACACCACAACAAACACAACAAAAACACTTTCGAATATACCTCCATCTAAATTCCCAGGGCAGTTATTCCCACAAAAACCTTTTAATCCTAGGGAATATCAACATAAACCTTCAGGCCCAAACAACTTTGCGCATCAAAATTTGAAAAACGGATTTAAAACTCGTAAGCAAAAACCAACACTAATGTCTGGTTATACAAAACAAACGATCCCAAATGAGCACACAAACTATAAAACAAAATTATATGCAAGAAAATTCCGACTAAAATTATGAGACCTCAGAAAGTTATGAAAATCAAAAAGAAAAAAATTCTTATTCAAATTCTGAATTGACAGAAAATGATTTTTTAGAATTAAACCCAGAACTTCCTGAAGGAAACATATGTTATCAAATTTGAAAACAATTCCCATTATCATTCATCAAAATTTTAAAATATTAATATACTCAGAATCTGATGTTAATCTAATTACACCAAATACCGTAAAAACTCATAAATTAAAAACTCAAAAGGAATATATTACTTTCCATACAGCAAATGGAAAAGTAAATTGCACAGAAATAACAAACATTAAAATTTTCGATCAAAACTACAAATTCTATATTTTACCATTTCAAAACGAATGTAATTTACTTTTCGTAATTCACATACTTAAAAACAGTAAAGAAATATAAACTTTTGTTTTGATGAAATTATTGTGAATAATAAAGTATTAAAATTTCACAATTTATTTAGATCAAATAATAATAGTTCTTTTACACAAATTGGAGATTCACATCTAGACTCAAAATTAAAAGAAAAACTTCATAAAATTATAAATGACTATAAATGTCTTTTTCCAAAAGATGGTGAACGCCTTACCTATACTAATCACACAGAACACGAAATTTATACTTCAGATGACATTCCTGTATTCACTAAGAACTATCGTATACCCTAAATATATGAATCTGATATTGAGGAGCATATACAAAAAATGCTAAAAGAAGGAATCATTCAGAAATCAAGATCCCCATACAATAGCCCCATTTGGATGGGCCCAAAAAATTAGACGCGTCCAGTAAACGCAAAACAAGACATGTAATTAATTTTAGGAAACAATCAAAAGACAAAAGTAGATAAATACCCTCTTCCAAACATAAATAACTTGATTAATAAAATCGGTAAAACTAAATACTTTACCAAACTAGATTTACATAGTGGTTTCCATCAAATACTAGTTAAAGAAAAAGACAGAGAAAAAACTGCTTTTTCAACACAAAGCGGGCTTTATGAATTCCCTCGTATGCCCTTTGGACTTATAAATGCACCCGCTACTTTTCAACGGTGTATGAATGAAGTTCTCGGTAATCTTATAGGAAAAATATGTCTGGTCTACATGGATGATATTATCATCTTCGGAAACATAGGCGAAGAACACCTTCAAAACATCCGTACAGTATTTGATTATTTTAAAAGAGCAAACTTAAAAATTCAAACAGACAAATCAGAATTCTTTCTTACGGAAGTTGTATATCTCGGTTTCGTTATTTTAAAGGCCTTAAACCTAACCTAAAAAATTATGCTATTGAAAAAATTTAAATTCCAGAAACTACAAAAGAAACAAAATTTTTCCTTGGTAAATTAAGTTGGTATCGAAGATTTATACCGAACTTTGCAAAATTAACAAAACCATTCACAATTTGTTTGAAGAAAGGTAAACAAATCGATATCACTAATAAAGAATATTTGGCATTATTTCAAAAAGCAAAAGAACTAATTTCGAACCCTCCAATTTTGGTATTTCCTGATTTTAATGAAAAATTCATCCTCACAACAGACGCATCAGATTACGCAATGGATGCTGTTCTTTTTCAAAATCAAAATGGTATAGAAAAACCCCTGTGCTATGCAAGTAAAACCTTTAATTCACAGGAATCAAATTATAGCACGATAGAAAAAGAACTCAATCATAGTACGTGTTACTAGCAATTTTCGAACATATCTCTATGGTAGAATATTTATTATTAGAACAGATCATCGACCACTTGTCTCGCTCTTTAAGATCACGGTGGACTTGATGTACTACGAAAAGCTACTAATGTTGATTCTTGGCCTTATGGTATATATATATATATATATATATATATATATATATATATATATATATATATATATATATATATCGTTGTTCTACCGGAAAGTGAAGAAAGGAACAGGAGAATAAACAACAAAGTGAAAAATTGTACAGAAAATTTTAGTATTAAATATATTAATATTCAATGTTGATGCTTTATGTATTTCGGAACATTGGCTTGATGAGAACAATTAAATACAATTAATTTTCCAGGTTATAAAATTGGAGCTTATTACTGTAGAACAAGGAACAAGCAAGGTGGAACAAGGAACATACATGGTGGAGTAGCCATTTTTATAAAAACGGAATTAAACTTTAAGGTGTTGAATTTTGACAATTGTTTTCAAACATTTGATGTTGAATTCTGTGGTATAGAATTAATTGAAACTATAGTAGTAATAATTGCAACCTATCGCTCTAGCTCTGATAATTTAAAGGTTTTCTTCGACAAATTCGAAGATTTACTATCAAATCTTAATTTCAATGATAAAAAAATATTCATTGTGGGAGATTTCAATATTGATCTTTTGTCTTCTGGAACAAATGAATCGAATTTTATTGATCTATTATCATACTTTAATATATTTCCAACAATTTGGGAGCCAACTAGAGTAACATTAAATTCGTCATAATATATTTGCAACAATTTTGGAGCCAACTAGGGTAACATTAAATTCGTGAACTTGTATTGCCAACATAATGACAAATATTAGTGGAAATAAATATATAGCCGTTGTGTTAGAGCCCTGTATGTCTGATCATTCCTCACAGTGTATATCTTTTGAAGAATCCAGGACAACTAAATCAGATATATTAAGAACGAGATTTTTTTCTCCAAACAAGATTAA
Source organism: Harpalus rubripes (assembly GCA_963082715.1). Taxonomy (NCBI): domain Eukaryota; kingdom Metazoa; phylum Arthropoda; class Insecta; order Coleoptera; family Carabidae; genus Harpalus; species Harpalus rubripes. Next base: position 42,734,298 of record OY720453.1, read on the forward strand.
TTCATTTAGAGATATTCTAATACAGGTAAATTGGGATGATTTATTTAATTTTAAATATAGTGCAAACACTACAGCTAATATCTTTGTAAGTAGCTTTAGCACTTTGATTCGGGAACATTTTCCAATGAAACCATTAAAAACTAACATCTATAAGCAACCGGTTAAATGGTTTACTGAATCATTACGCAAACTTAGGAATCAAGTATCTATTTTAAAAACTATTTCTGTTTGTACAAAATATGGTTCAGATATTATGAATTATAATCTTATGCGTAATAAATACAGGTATGAAATAAAAATTACTAAAAAACAAGCTTATGATAATTATATTAAAGTTTCAACAAATAAATCGAAAAATTGTTGGCGATTAATAAATTATGAGAGAAACCAGTCTGCCACAAATTCAGCTTCCGTAAATATTTCTTGTGATACATTTAATGACTATTTCATTTCTGTGACAGAAAATATCATTACAAGTTTACCTAAAATAGATTATATCAGTAATGGAAATACTCATCATATACCATTACCTTCTTGCAAGTATTCATTGGATTATGTCTCTGAAGAGGAAGTGTTTAATGCCTTTTTATCTCTGAATAACTCTGCCTGTACTGATGTCTACGACATTAATTTCAAAATACTTAAGACAGTATTTGATGTAATTTTGCCAATTCTAACCCATATTTTTAACAAATGTATTGAAAAAAGTACTTTCCCAGACACTTTTAAAGTCACAAAAGTACTACCATTATTCAAAAAAAGAGATACCAGTGAGTTAAATAAATATAGATCCATCTCAATTGTTCCCTTATTTCATAGATTGTTTGAAAAAATTCTTAAAAATAAATTGTATTTTTAGTTTGAATCAAATAATTTCTTTGATAAGAGACAATATGGTTTCTGAAATAATAAATCCACCACTACAGCTGTCATGCGTATCGTGGGTGGCATTGTCGAAAACATGGAGAGAGGTTGTAATACATCACTCACCTTATGTGACCTCTCTAAGGCTTTCGACTGCGTCTCTCATAAAAGACTATTGTTGAAACTTGAAAATTATGGTATAACTAGAACTCCGCTTGCGCTATTTAAATCTTATTTAGAAAATCGTAAAAAAAGTGTGTATAAAGATAATAATAGTTCAGATTTCAAGCTAATCAAACATGGAATTCCACAAGGGTCCATTTTAGGGCCTCTTTTATTTATTATATACATGAATGATTTTCCAATGAACATGAATCCTATAGAAACTATTTTGTTTGCAGATGATACTACACTAGTAGCATCGAGTAAGAATCTAGAGTCACTACAAAACTTATCCGAATTAAATAGGAAATTAGCTGAGTCCTGGTTCATGCGAAACTATCTAAAATTAAATAGTGATAAAATATTCGCACTCAACTTTGAGTGAAGGTAAATCTGTTAAAGTTCTAGGGCTTAATATTAACGATAGATTAAATTGGGTCAAAAAAGTTGATGAATTATTACCTAAGCTGGCTAGAATAACTTTCGTTTTAAGACAGTTAAAAATGACTTAATTTGCACTATTCTGTTCGTTGATAAGTTATGGTGTTATTCTTTGGGGTAGTTCTTCTCATGCACACAGAGTCTTTAAAGCACAAAAACAAGTAATAAGAATTATTATGGGCGTCAATTGCAGAGATCATTGTAAACCTCAATTGTAAACCTCATTTTATACTTTTAGGAATAATGCCTCTACCTTGTCTGTTCATTTGCGCTACTCTTTTAGAAATTCATCGAAATAAATATAATTTTCCGACTGCATCGGAGTATCATGGTTACAGCACTAGAAATTCGAATCTGTTAAAAGTTCCCAAATTTAGATTAAATAAATCAAGGAATAATTCTTTGAATTTGAACTTGTACAATGTTTTACCTGAATCAATTAAGAATCTGTCATATAAATTTTTTAAATCAAACATTAAATTTATCTTCTCAAGAACTGTGTCTATTCAGTAGATTAATACCTTTAACAAACTAACCGTCTGTAATATTTAATTAAGTATTCTATTTTTATTATTTTATTATATGAATTTATTACCGTGCAATTATTTATGTGTGTACATTTGTATTTATAATGACTTGCTACAAACATCTTATGTAACGTAGTTGAAAATATGTGAAATATGAAGAACGCTAACCAGAAACTGATGAGGTGGAAAATGGAGTTTTCAGAGTACAATTTTCAAATTGAGTATATATCCGGTAAAACTTATAAAATTGCGGATTACTTGCCACGCATTCGAGAGCCTTTTAAAATTTCATACCATAAAGGCGATGTAACAAGCACTAAAATACGTATTTGCACATTGCATCTGTAAAGATGTAAAATTTGGAAAAGGCCTAGCCAAACAAGTCGATATAAAATTTCAAAGTACCTAATATTTTTGTGAAAAGCAAAGTAAAGAAAGGATTATAATACAAAATTTTAATAATCGAAAACCATGATCCATCTCTTCTCGAAAGAAAAATTTTCAGACACAATCTTTCAAAAATCACATCCAATTAAGAGATTATATAATCCTGAATGACATCTATGAAATTAATATTCCATTACTCTCGTGGTTTATATAAACTAACAAAACCTGAACTCGTAAAATACGTTGAAAGTGTATTCAAAGAAACCTGTGTACATGTCAAAATTTACTAATTTGAAAATAATTTTTAATCCAATGAAAACCTCGAAATTCAATCGTTATTAGGTAAAAATAGTAGTAACAATGACACTATACACTCAGACCCCGAAAATCCAATTAACGGCTTAAAATTTATTGACAATCGTTTAAATATAGCAAACAATCAAATTATATTTTCTTTGGGCTCTGAACATAAAATTGAAATAAATAAATTATTCAATAATACAAAACAAAGGCTTGAAATTACACTCACAAAAGAAAACATACAGAATCAGCTGATAGTTTTTCAAAATTTGTGTAGTTCCTAAAATTCGTTACTATTGGCTTTTTAAAGATAGTATTGAAAACAAAATTTTTAGAAACTTATCAGAAAATTTTGAACCAAATACATTAAATTTAATAAAAGTAAATCAATGGGTAAAAGACATTGAGAATATTGATGAACGAAACGAAATTATATTTTCATAACATTATGGGAAAACAAATCATCGTGGTATATTGGACATGTACGAAAAATTTATATTATTGGCAATGCAAACACGACAGAAAACATCAAAATCGAAGATATATTCACGGAATCTCTTTCAAAACCTTTTGAAATAATAAATGTTGATCTTTTTACATTAGATCAAAATACATATTTAACAGTCCGCGATCAATTAAGCAAACATGCTCAAATATTTAAAATGAACACGAAAACTGGGAAAGAAGTAATCGAAAATTTAATTACGTACTGCACAAACTATTCATACCCAAAAAAATTCAATCTGTGATTCTGGAACAGGGAACAGAATTCGATAATTTCGTACTACGCGTATTTTGTCACAATCATAATATAGACCTTCACATCACAAGTGTTGCAAATCCCAAATCAAACGCAATTAAACGCCTTCATTCCACATTAATAGAACATTTAAGAATTTTATATAAAAATTAATCAAAGAAAAATCTTTCTGAATTATTAAGAAAAACTCTTGTCGCATATAACGATAGTAAAATTCCATGACAAAACTTACTCCCAACGAAATACTTTTCGGTAAATGTGACGAGAACGATTACCCCCAAGAAATAAAGATACCTGTCGAACTAATTAATTTTTATACAACAAAAAGAGAAATGGGAAGAGAAAAGATATTTTTAAAATTACAAAATGAAAAGGAAAAACGTTTTAAACCAAATAAAAAAATTTAAATTTCAGAAAATACAAAAGCCTATTTAAAACAAAATCCAAGACTTCTAACACAATTTAAAAAACCTCTTTATGAAAATGTCAAAATTTAAAGTATGACAATGATAAAAAACTAAATAAAATAAAAGGAAATCTGTTACAGATTCATATCCGCTATCGAACTTTAGGACAACCAGAAAGAAATCATAAATCCGTTACAATTGGGAAATGGTTATATTTCTAACGAAGAAAAATATTTATACTATAATATTAACCTTAAAACTCTTAAAGAATACATACAAATTCAAAATAAAATTCTTTAAAATTAAAAGAAAAAAATCGTAACCTTCAACCAAAAATTCGCAAGGAAACTAATGCTCTACTAAATAGTTTAAATTTAGAACTTTTGAATTTAAACAACCGTACCAAAATATATTGTCATAGACAAAAACGTGGTCTATTTAACGGATTAGATACAATAATAAACATTATTACTGGAAATCTATCACTCACTCATCGAAGAAATCCAAAATAATCAGGAAATGCTAGAAAAGAATCAAAATACAGAAATTACATTTTTAACCGACCTTACTAAAGAATTTATTAACAAAATTGAAAATATAAACAAAAATTAAATACTTTTGGAATCACGAATCATACAGATCGAAAATCTGATAAACAAGCATGAAATTTTATGGGATGACATATTTCGTACCACATATACAATTAATTTTATACACTATAATGTTAGAATCTTAAATTTTCTTACTCAAACTATAGAAAACTTTTCAAGTTTTTGTCTAGAAAGTATTTTCTATGCTTCAAAAATACCTACCCAAGACTTAGAAAATAATATCTCACAAATTAAGCAAATAACGCAAATAGAAGTCATAAATTTTTATAATATTCAACAATTAATAAATTCAAGATGTTCCCTAAATGATGATAATATAAGATATCTAATAATATTACCCGGATTTCAAAAACACGGTTTTCCTATATTCCAATTCACCCCAGTCCCTTGTATGCAACACAATATTGTAACATAGTTAAATTATAATTAGATATTATTTAGTGATAAAAATGACTAATACTTTATTATTGATAAATGTTTAAAAATGAAAGATAATTGTAAGATTAACTGACTTACCTGTAAGGAAGGTTGATCGTAATTTTCCGAGCTTGTCCTCCGATATAATTACAATGTAGTGTCGCGTCATGTCATACCTATCGGTACATTTGAAAGTATATAATCAAAAAAACACCCGACGTAACACCTCATTACAGCTCATTTAGTTACTCATTTCGTTATTTGTGATACGCATTTCGCACTTGGGTTCCTCGGGTGAGGTGGGTGTTCTGTAATTATATCGGAGGACAAGCTCGGAAAATTACGATCAACCTTCCTTACAGGTAAGTCGGTTAATCTTACAATTTTCCTTCGCTTGTCCTCCGATATAATTACAATGTAGATGTTTAAAGTGATAGGTGCGAAATCGTGTTAAATCGTACCGTATTTAAACTGTTTTCGTACATTATGATATACATAGCCCATACAAGCACCAACCCGGTTTGCAATAACCTATACATAACAACAGCCCCTTATAAATCCCAAAAATTTAAACTAATTCTCTATACTTATTTGCAAAAGTTGACTATTAGGTAATTACAGATTTATTACAAAAGTTGATTGAATATGGAGAATTCGGTGGTCAACATGTCGTGTCTATATTAACCCTGTTATATTTGCTACATAGATGGAAGCGTGTCTTATACCGTAGCCTGGAAAAATATCTTCATCCATCTACTAATAGTTTGAGAACATACTGGATGACTCCGTTTTTGGTATGTTATAATTAAATGTCTTTGGTCATTTTAACGATATTCAGATGTGATACGAATGTAGAGAATAATTGTTGACGCAGTATAAAATTCTGGGTTTTCGCGGAAAAATGGAAAAAAAGTAAAGATTGCTGTCTAATAGGACCTGATGTCTTTATTCGTTCACTATTTTCTATCTTGTATTCTTGTAGTAAGGTCTACATTTATTGATGATAGAGTCTGAACCTTATGTGCACTGCTAAGAGCCATTAAGGTAACTAGTTTGATAGTGGTCCTTGTAAGGGAAAATATGTTTCCGATATATTTTAGAATTCGAATTCGATTCTATGTAACTTCATATTTTCGATTTGCTGATCTTGTAATGTAAAATTCTCTAATTTGTCTTTTAATTACAAATTCATCTTCGCTTTTTTACCGATAGTATTAGATTGAGAGCTGCTCGATGAGAAATTCCTGTGTAGTAGGAACTCTCTACATGGACGGAGTTAGTTATAAAATTTATATTATATTCTAAACAATATGAATATAGTTCTAAATTTTTTGAGCGACAAAACTTCTTGGTTTTTTTCTTTTGTGAAAGCACCCATAATGTTCCTTCGGACAACAATGATAGTATTAAAGGCAGAACAGCTTGAGGAATGTTTTATCTATAAACACTCTCCGGATAATATCCCTTCTATTAGGGCAAGATCCGTGAACAACGAATGTGTGTCTTTGAAGAGTAAGGAATTTTTGATTCAACAAAATTTTGAGTTTCTGTGAGCAATCTTTGGAATAATGAATACCAACTATTAAAATACCCATCGCATTTTCAAGTGTTATTATTTCTAAATAATTGAAAAAGAAAGGCGGAAAAAAAGCGTAAAAATAATACGCGTAATTAATTGTAAAGGTATCTACTGAGAAGGAGTCCGGAGTGCGCAATTTTTAGATTTTGTGTTAATTATTCTGGCATATAGGTCAATTTTCAGTTTCCCGAATTTTACAACTATACAAACTGTCCATGATAACTATTCCAACATGGGAAACCCAAGAAAAATAAGAGATACGAAGCGTGTTAAATTAGATAAAAGTTGCCCCTTTAGAACACCATGTTAATGTTTTTTTTATTATTTGCAAAAAAGGCAAAGGTCACTAAATATAAGCGAAAAAGTAAATTTTGCTGTTTTTTATTTTGCAAATACTTCTAAGTGTTAAATAATACTGGATTTTTGGTTTGCACAAATTTAGGGAACTTTTTATATTTTTTCGAAACTCAGCATTTCTTTATACTGTATATTTTCGAGTTATGATGCGAAAGTTTTAATTTTTATATGGATGCCATATTGAAAAGTTACGTCAGTTTTTTTTTCCAACGATATATAAGATGTCTCTGTTCATTTGTTTTAAAATGCAAAAATAAATTACTAAAATTATGGATTAAAAGCAATGGTTGTTGCCATGTGATAGAAAACTGCTAAAAAATCCAGACAATTTATGCGATAATTTCGTTCCTGCGTGTTGCATTACCCGCGTGCTAAATTAAATTCAAGACTGGGAGCTTCCCAGCCAGAGGTTGAGGCACTAGAAAAAGCATTTCAAGTTTAAACCTTTTGTTTTATGTGACACATAGTAAGTGAAAAATGACTGCATCACCAATTATGATGATTTTTGCGGTAGTTTGAAATAGTCATTTTTCTGTTAAGTTTTGCTAATAGTTATGTAGGGCTGAGAAATTTTCCTTTTTCCAAATCCCAGAAACCTTAGTTTTTGCGTTGGATTAAAGTTAGTTTCTCTGTTAAAAAAGAATTACAGTTATTCAAGGAGTTTTACTATAGATACACATTGATACTAAATTATAGTTTTGTTTTGCTCATTATTAGCATGTGATATATGTTTTTACCTAAATGGCAAACAATTAATTTCATATCTCTGATATGTGAAACAACTGAATCTATGGTATTTTCTAAATTTGTTTTCTATTAATAGTAAAAAAACAAACGTGTTTGAAAACTATATTTGCTAGGTAACAATTATCAGTAATAGTTTAGATACTATTTTAGAATCCTCTAATTTTAAAAAAGGATGTAATATGAACATTTTAGTTCAACTATTTTTTAAATGAAGCTAAATTTACCATTAGGGTTTTTTTTTGCTAAAAAATAACTTCATATGAACTCATTTGGAGTACCTAGCACTTAGATATAGTACCTATAAAGATTAGAACAACTTTGTCTTGCGTAAGAGCCTGCCACTTGCACCATTACACCAGTAATTAGGTAGAGAACCAGCATAGCTTCTCATGTATCTCTTGTCCTTTTATTGCCCTGTGTTTAACGCCTCCCTCCTCTCTTTTAACCTGGTGAAGTTCCGATGCCGCTGTTAGTTTACACGGTTTTGAATGAAGGAGTGTTCGTTTTAACGTCTTCATAAAGATTTTTGTTGAAGAAATAATCGTCCATACCTGTGGTCTTTCACCATTTTACTGCACTCTGTATTTTGGTCAGGTAAGAAATGTATTTTCTGTAAAGCGAGATTGCGTTATGTACAATTGCGGCATTATCCATATACTGAGAAGCGTCTGCCAATTTTAGCAAAGAATCTGCTACACCAGTTAGAGTTAGATCGTTTGGTAGCATGTTTCTCATTAAGATAACCAAAGCTAAAAAGGCTCTGTGTAATCTATTCATGTAAGGAAAATGTCTTGTTTGACCACTGTTTCCGGTATGCACGCTTGAATTTCACCAATTAGTTTAGGTGGGTGCAAGGCTTAATAAATGGCTACCAACGGGTACTTGTCAGTCATTTCTTCCTTAAAATTTTTGTTAATTCTTACAACAAATTCATCTTGTATGTTTACGTTTTGGACTTTGTTAATCGGTAGGATTTTTCCCCAAGAAGGAAGAAAATTTTTGCTTAAAACTTTAGATACAGAGGCGCAAAAACTTGTTTCCGGAACCATGTACCTGGGTAAATTCTCGTTACCGCACACCGGACGAGCATGTATCATCTCCTTGTGTTGAAACTATATAAGTAAAATATAAGGTTCGTAAGTCACGTGACACACTACCTGCATCAAGGAAGGTTTGATGTTTACATAACAAATGTAACACTGAACGTATGTAACATTTTTACCCATAGAAGTAAGCCAACACTAAACCTGAACTATAGAAGGGTACTATAAAGTACTTACCTTAATTACTAATAATTGGATAAACACATATTCATCAGGAACGCAGCGATAAGTCACTTGACTATATGAATACGCGTTCATCGGATCTTTGAGGGTAAGACACATGACTACCAGATCCTTGCCATAACAAAGTATCTAGTACTTACTAGGACTTCAAAATCAGTTTTCTTTTCAATCTATTTCATTCCTCCTCCAATGAAGCACAGCAGCAGCCTGAAGGTGAAGAGTGCTTTCTTTTTCACAATATCATTATCACTACACTTTATTTAAAAAACACAACACACAACCATTTGTTGAACGTCCGTATCCGATAGGTACAAACAACGGAATGAGTAACTAAATGAGCTGTAATGAGGTGTTACGTCGGGTGTTTTTTTGAATATATTCTTTTAAATGTACCGATAGGTATGACATAACGCGACACTACATTGTAATTATATCGGGGGACAAGCGAAGGAAAATTAATATTGTAAAACAAATTATGTCAACATGCAAGAATGTTATGTCAATATTATTAAATTCAAAAAGGATAACAACTGTAAATGTACAGAACTCGAGGATACTTAAATTATAAAGAAAATATACAATTCGAATCTGTACTATTTATTTTCGGATAAAGAATCAATCTCTCTTAACTGTAAATCTAAATACGTTGAACTAAATAAAAATAAAATAAATTTAAAAATACCGAAAATTATCTTATAGACAATGAACAATTTAACAATGAAATTAAAGCAAAAGAAATTCCTGCGTGAGTGACCGTCGTTGGTTATCCAGACAGAACTCATTCCATCTTCCACAGAGGTTTATCATTCCTGCGTGAGTGGCCGTCCTTGGTTATCCGGACAAAACTCATTTCTTCTTCCACAGAGGTTTATCATTCCTGCGTGAGTGGCCGTCCTTAGTTATCCGAATAGAACTCATTCGTTCTTCCACAGAGGTTTATCATTCCTGCGTGAATGGCCGTCCTTGGTTATCCGGACACAACTAATTCCTTCTTCCATAGAGGTTTATCATTCCTGCGTGAGTGGCCGCCCTTGGTTATCCGGACAGAACTTATTCCTTCTTCCACAGAGGTTTATCATTCCTACGTGAGTGGTCGTTCTTGGTTATCCGGACAGAACTCATTCCTTCTTCCACAGAGGTGTATCATTCCTGCGTGAGTGGCCGTTCTTGGTTATCCGGACAGAACTTATTCCTTCTTCCACAGAGGTTTATCATTCTTGCGTAAGTGGCCGTCTTGGCTATCCGGACAGAACCCATACCTTCTTCCATAGAGTTTTTTCAGTCTAGCGTGGATGGCCAGATTTCTTTCACCTTCATGTTAATAAGTAACCAATAGTCCGTTCGCCACGTAACCAACAATCCATTTACACACATTTGTTTGTTCTGGCATCGTCTAGTGGGGTGAGACTAGCTTGCTATAAGGACGATGACCAGGTCTCTTTTGAGACGTTTACTGCTGTAGTTGTAGTATCACTAAGTGTGGGATATGAGGAAGTTGTCCAGATTTCGTTTGCGACACTTCCTGCTCTAGTACCGTAACAATTACTACGTTTACATGCAGTTTTGAAAATGGTTTCAGTTTTCAGTCAAAATTACGCGAAACTGTTTAGATGCAATTTTCAAAACAGGTTTACAGATTGATTTGAAAACAGTTTCGGCGCATGAGCATTTGACCGATGTAAGTGACATATCTTCTTCACTCCAAATTCTTCGTTTTGCTATTATTCCAATTATTTTTTCAACTTTGTACCACTACGCACTAAAACTGCACAGCTGTCAGTTTATTTGAGGTTAGTAACACAAAGCGACAGAAACGTTATGCTATGTACGCATGCGTAATATCGAAACTGAATTTTAAGTGTTTACATGAGTAGTGTTGAAACTAGTTTCCAAGTCAATCCCGTGAATTTTAGTTTTGGTTTGAGATCTCACAACCGTTTTGACAGTGTATACATGGCGTTTTCAAAACTAAAAACGTTTTGCAAACGGTTTGAAAACTGCATGTAAACTCAGTAAATGAGAGCTATGAGGATGATGTCCAGGTCTAAGTTAAGGTGAAATACCAGGGTAAGCTAAATGAAAGAAGCTGACCTCTATAAAGCAGCACTAATATAAACATGTTACAAAACAATATAATTAATGATATTTGGCTTTTATAAAGACTTATCTATGTTTCTTTACGCATTAGATCAATGGAACTGCTATTATTTTCAGTTCAGTGTTATTTGAGTTAATTTACATTTGTTTATGTTACTGTGATTGTTTCTGCTTCTATTTACTTACAGCACTGGTGTCTGATTGACACTTATATGGTATTTTATCATTTGTTTACTATTACATTACAATACTATTGCATATGCTTGTTGCCTGATGGTTATTTATTCCAGCTAGAATAACTGTTTCCCACTTCAAGCTACGCTGGTTTATAAAAGATGTATTATGATTTACAAAGATAAATACGGAGAAATATTAGTCTGTGCAAACCAGATTAACACTCCTTTCTATTTGAATATATGGTCTGTTACAGTATTTGATCGGTGGTTTAATACAAAACCACATGATGCTCTACTAGCCGCTATGTTCCCATGTGCCGAGCGCCATTCCTGTACCGAGCGCCAGACCAAACATCACACATTCAACCTGTTGACTTGTACAATCCACAATACAATTTACATTGTTGTTTGTATGATGACATATCTTTGATTATTTGTATTTGCAGTAATAAATGCATAAGAGTTGTAGTTACTCTTTTAAAAGAAATCCACATAAATTCACTTCTAACTTCCCCTCTCTACTCCTTTCTTGACAGGGACTTCGAATTACGATCATTTTGGGGTTACAATCTTTCATCTTTACATTTTTACAAACACAAAGTTGTTTTTGGGTCCTATCACTAGTCGGTTACGTCACAATATATATATATATATATATATATATATATATATATATATATATATATATATATATATATATACGTGTTTAGAATTCGTCATTGAATTATAATTATAATTTTCGTATGATTTCAGTGAAAGGGCAAGAAAGTAGAGCTCGTTCTGGATTATTTCATCAAACTTTCGGATTTATTTAATCCTTCATCAGGATACTATAAAGTTATACATAAATGTAACAAACAGTGCTATAAAGTAGTTAACATTTAGTATGAAAACACACTTATATGAAGTTGAGTTTTACAATAGCTTCATTGGAAAATATAGGTGGTTTAATACAGTTTTGAGGTGCTGGAAAATAAGTTAGCCGTAAACATGGAGTCTGTTTGTCGAGCACATGTTTCGTACTACGGCGTTCTTCTTTCAACAGGTAGGAGGTTTCAGACGTTTCTGCGTGGGAGAATGACGCTGAATTCAAAGACAAGGCGATGGAAATAGTAATTAGTCACGACCAAAAACTTGTTTGAGTATTTTTGTTGTTAAGTATTCTTTGTGTTATTGTTTTTTATTATATTAAATAGGTTTATGTATATAGCGCTCAAGCCATCAATGTCTGTTTTTTTTTATTAATTGTGTGGGATGTATTGAATATTTGGTACATTTCTAAAAAAGTTCGTTTTTCATAATTAGTTACTATATCTAAAAAAATTATAGTCCATTCTGTGTTTTGTATTAGTGACATGTAGTGAAATTACTGATGAGTGTGGTTTAATTTTTGTGTAACTTTTGTGTGATGTTATTCTACTGGAAAATTGACGTGATGTTTGGCCAATGTAACATGAATTACAGTCTTTGCACGGGATGTTATAAATGACGTTGGACACTTGCAATGCGGGGGCTGAGGTGAATTAGGTAACCACAAACCCCTCGAAGACCTCATAAAAATTAAAGACACAAATTTACGTCTAATTAGATGGAGACTAACTCTTGAAGGATACGATTACAAAATCAAATACAGACCAGGTAAACGATACCAAAACGCCGACACTTTGAGTAGAATAAAACCCGATGACAAAGCCCAAATCAGCACCTTTTCGGCAAATCAAAATTTATCCTATTCAGAGTTCTGTCCCTATTTAAAAACCAATATAATTTTATACGATAAAATCGGAGAAAATAATAATCATTTCTTAGACACCAAGGAAAATACAGTAATCTGTATATCCAAAGATCTCGAATTCATTGAAAAACGTCAATTAGATTTGGAAACAAAATTTAATCAGAAATCTGCATTAACGAACCAAAACCCTACACTAAGCGAAATCAAATTTCTCAAAGTTAACGACAAATACAATTTTTATCTAATTAATAAAGTTTAATTGAAAAAAACAGTAACTATGTACATATGTATAACATGTTTATAAAACTAAAATATTTATTATTAGAAATGAAAATCAATTCAATCAGTATACCCCGTTTAGGTATCGGATTTGATAAACTCAATTGGAGTAAACTCAGGTGTATGTTACGTTTCATATTTTAAAAAAGCGATATCCAAATTAAAGTGTATCATGACGTCCTCATAAAACCCCAAGATAAAGAAGAAATGACCAACATATTAACAGAAAATCATTCAAATCCAACCTCTGGACATTCCGATTTCCATCGAACTTATGATCGCATCAAATCTAAATTTCAATGGCATAATATGAAATTGGACATGAAAAGCTTTATTAAAAATAATTTCATTTGCAAATTAGGAATTCCCGAATTCATTTTAATAGACCAAGGTCGCGATTTCTTGTCAACAATCATAATCAAAGTAAGTAAATTATTTAAAATTAAAAAAATAAATTATACCGTTTACCTGACTATCTCAAAATTTACATCAACACACAACAAACTAATTGGGATAAATGGATTGACTTAGCTATATTTTCTTAGAATACGACGGTACACATATCCACCAAATTCTCACCTTTCGAACTAATGTTTGAAACCAAACCCAAAATTCCCTCCGAAATTTATAAAATTCCTGAATTCAAATATACTTACAACGACTATCTACGAACTGAAAATGAATTTTCAAAACTCTCGATCCCTAGCGAAAGAAAATTTAATTAAAAGCAGGGAAACAAACTGTTGTGTTTGTAATCAATTAAAATTCGGTATTTATTAATGTACCCACTTTATTTACACAAATTGTAAATATATATAAATGTATATTACGGCACAAAAATGTACATAAAAAAGAAAAAGACCTTCGCGTTCCCGCGCTCGTGCGGAGTACCTTGGCATCAGTGCTCGCGCATGAACATAGCAACAAAAACATTATAAAAAATAAGTAACTAATTTAAATATATAACAACTCTTCCCTTAGTAGAAATTGAATACATACTTATAACAATAAATGTGAACAAATCTAGGAATATTAGGAATAAACCAATCGAGAGGGTGGTTTTCGCTCACGTGTGGATCTCCGCAAAGTGCCAGTTTCACCCGAGTCAGGTAAATTGACTGATGGTGTACCGTCAGAGTCAGGCAAATCAGAGACAGCTGTATTTACAAACTTGTCGCTCAACCTACTTTTATCTTCACATACGGAGCTGTTAGATCTCTCTGGAGGACTAGATGGTGTAAAGTTAACCGTTAATGGAACATCGTTACCAATTGATCTGATTTGATCAACATGGCGTTTCCAAATTCGCGAATCATCTAAAGAAATTAAATATATTAGATTACCTAATTTCTTTTGTATTCTACCGTACTGCCATTTACTATGATTTAAATAGTCTCTTACAGCAACTCTTTCCCCCTCTTTAAATATCCTGAAAGTAGGATTTTTAAAATGTTTGCTTTCAGAAATTTCTGTGGGAAAAATCAAATCTAGTCTAGTGCGTATTTCTCTACCAAACATCAGAAAAGAAGGGCTAAACCCCGTAGTAGCATGTGGAGTTTTCCTGTAATTTATCAAAAATTTGCACAAATTTACCTCAACATCCCCTTCACTGTCACCCAAAACCTTTAAAGTATTTTTAAAAGATTGTACATAGCGTTCCGCTAAACCGTTAGTTGCAGGGTGATATGGTGGAGATAATTTGTGAATTATTCCGTTAGATTTTAAAAAAATTTTAAATGCGAAAGATACAAATGTAGGCGCATTGTCGCTTACTAAAACAGCAGGTAACCCAAAAGTACTAAAAATTTTTCGTAACAATTGTACCGTATTATGTACTGTCATATTCTTCACCACGTGAATTTCTGGCCAGCGTGTGTATGCATCAACCAGTATAAAAAAATAACAGTTCATTAAGGGTCCCGCGAAATCAATGTGTACTCTTTCAAACGGTTGAGTAGCTCTTTCCCAAGGGTGGTATGGGAATTTCGGAGGATTATTTTTAAATTTGTTGCACTGAGGACAATTTTTAATTTCATTTTCGATATCTTCCGAAATGCCAGGCCACCAGCAGTAACTTCTAGCTAACTGTTTGGTTTTAACTATACCAGCGTGGGAAGAGTGTAATTCGTCTAAAATTTTTTTACGTAACGACTGCGGTATTACGACTCTTTGACCACGAAATAAGCAATCTTGTTGTAATGATAGTTCTGTTTGGTCTACATTAAACCGATCTTTCTTTTGTATAAATTTTCCAGCGCGTAAAGCTTTAATTAATTTCATCATACTGCTGTCTAGTAATGTTTCTCTTTTTAGTTCTGTGAAAGTAATTGGTAAGGTTTCTATTTGAAATATTTCGAACGCATCAGGTTCATCATAAACATTTATTTGTTCTGAACTTGTAGGTAGTCTAGACATTGCATCTGCATTTGAATGGTCTTTAGTATTTTTGTATTTAATATTGTATTTAAAAGGTTGTAAAAATAATGCATAATGTTGCATTCGCGTGGTAGTTAGAGTAGGTAAATGTTTCGAGGGAGAAAATATTTGCACGAGAGGCTTATGGTCAGTGTATAGTGTAAAATCTCTACCGTACAAGTAGTAAAAGAATTTTTTTACGCCGAATATTATGCTATAGGCTTCTTTGTCTATCTGTGAATATTTCTGCTGAACTTTAGACAGGGTTTGAGAAGCAAATTGTATTGGCCTCTCAGTACCGTCCGGGTAAATATGAGACAATACTGCCCCCACTGCGTATGGACTAGCGTCCGTGGCTAAAATTATTGGTAGTAGCGGATCAAAATGTGCAAGAACTTGATCAGACATCATTTCTCGCTTCACTAAATTAAAACTTTGCTGACATTTTGAGTCCCATTTAAATGGCACCTTATCTTTTAGTAAATTATATAAGGGGTGTAATTTTGAACTAAGATTTTGTAAAAATCTTCCGTAATAATTGATAAGTCCCACAAAAGCTCTTACTTCCGTTTTATTGGTAGGTACCTTAGCATTTTGAATCGCATCTACTTTTTTCTTTGCTTTATGTATACCTGATTTATCGATTACATAACCACAGTACTCGATCTTATCTTTCATAAATTCGCATTTATTTAAATTTATACGAATATTGTGATTCGATAATCGCGACAAAACTTCATTTAATCTTTCCAAATGGGCATTGTCATCCGGCGCAGTAATTTTTATATCATCAAGAAATACTGAGACTCCCGGAATATCTTCGAGAATATTTTCTATTTCCCGTTGCCAAATTGCAGGTGCACTGGCAATCCCGTACATTAATCGTGTACATTGAAAAAGTCCCTTATGTGTACTAAGTGTTAAATATTTTTGATCATCAGGGTGGACTTCAAGTTGTAAGTATGCCTGTTGTAAATCCAATTTGGTAAATTTATCCCCTCCTGCCATAGATGAGAATAACGTTTCTATTGATGGCAAAGGATGCTCATCTATAACAAGGTTTGGATTTAATGTGATCTTAAAATCACCGCAGATACGTATTTTACCATTTGATTTTACAACTGGCACGATGGGTGTGGCCCATTCGGAATTTTTAACTTTAACTAAAATTCCCTCTTTTTCTAAATTTTCTAATTCGTCATTAACCCTTTCTTGTAAGGCGTATGGTATTTATCGAGCTTTAATAAACACGGGTTGGGCAGTACTTTTTAATTTTAACCGTGCTTGAATATTTGTAATTTTTCCCATAGTACTTTCTAAAACATTGGGGTAATTCTGCAGTATTTTATCTAAGTTATCTTTTGTACGAATTTGAAAGATATTTTCTAATTTTACATTTAATTGTCGTATCCATTCACGACCCAAAATTGGTTTTCTATCTGTATTGACAACATACAAATTTAAATTTTTAATAACACCACCATATGTGCAAGTTACTTTTAAATAACCTACAACATCTAGAGCTCCTTTGCAGTAAGTAATTAATTTTAAATTTGTTTTTTGTATTTTTAGGTTAGTAAATAATTTTTGAAATAAAGAAAAATTTATAATGCTCACCGCAGCTCCGCTGTCTACTTCGAAATCGATTGTACGATTTTCCACTTGAATTTTTACCAAAAATTTTTGTCTGTGACTTACATGCTCTGACTGTACGGAAAATATTTCCTCAATTTGGTTAGCACTTTCAGAATTTTTGGTTTTTAAACAAACTTTCCCCAAATGACCCTTGACCTTGCATTTGTGACATATACTGGAAATATGTTTGCATTTATTTGCTAGATGTGCAGGAGATTTGCACTTTTGACACTATTTACACTTGCACAATTTGTGCTGCTGCGGTGTAGTTGGGCGGCATCTCTTGCAGACGTCTCCATGCTGATGGCTACTTCGAGTGCCTTTTCGATTGTCAATTCCTTGGTCTCCAGAAGTCGGCTTTGAATGTTTTGTGCTCGTAATCCAAAAACAAACTGGTTTCTCAGAGCTTTTTTTAAATAATCACCAAACTTACATGTTGTGGCTAGACGTTGAAGTGCTGTTAAAAATTCTTGGGCACTTTCCCCGTCAAATTGCTTGCGTTGTAAAAAACGAAAATTTTCTGCTATCTCCAAAGGTTCTGGATTATAATGTGCTTTCATTTCTGCGACTAAATCTTTATAACTCTTTCCGTTTGGGTTTTCCGGTGATAGTTTATCGCATAGTACATCGTAAGCATCGGGCCCCATGTAATGCAGTAAATAAGCAGCTTTTTTGTCTTCCGAAACTTGAAATACCTGAAATGCACTTTCTAAACGCATGAGCCATCGGTCAAATTTCTTTGTAATATCATATGTTTCGATAGAAAACACTGTATGTATTGCATGTGTAGTTGTTGTGACGGTTGTAGACGTATTTGGCATTTTGTATTGTTGTAAAACGAAATGTGAAAATTTTTATTGCACGTGTTTAACCTCACTTTTTTATTGTAATTTTAATATGTACGTTCTGTCTTCCTCGTCGCCAACTGTTGTGTTTGTAATCAATTAAAATTCGGTATTTATTAATGTACCCACTTTATTTACACAAATTGTAAATATATATAAATGTATATTACGGCACAAAAATGTACATAAAAAAGAAAAAGACCTTCGCGTTCCCGCGCTCGTGCGGAGTACCTTGGCATCAGTGCTCGCGCATGAACATAGCAACAAAAACATTATAAAAAATAAGTAACTAATTTAAATATATAACACAAACAAACAATACTATGATAGGAAAAGTAAAGAAACAAAATTTGAAATAGGTGATAGGGTACTTTTAGAAAATTCCGTAATAAAACCAGGACAATCAAAAAAATTATCAAAAACATTCGAAGGACCATACAAAATTATTTAAAAAAAACATCCTGTAAATTACACAATTTTAATAAAAAATAAGAAAGTCAAAGTTCATGTAGATAGACTGAAACCTGTGTTTGTTTCAGATTGATACTTTTAACACCAACCTCCTCATCTGAAGATGTAGCGATAACTAACTTATCTCCTTCACCCGGCATATTCTACGAAACTCTAGGTAATCTAAATTTGATAGAACAATATTGGCACCTAGAATCTTACCTTAACTTAGATTCTTTTGATATAAAATAAAAAACCTTTGTAATGTGTAGTGCCCGCCGTCGCCGCCACTGTCAACGCCACTGTCCCCGTCGCTGTCGCCGCCGCTGTCGCAGGAACGAGCGAGTGTCTATTTTTAACGATGACGCAACAGACTTGTCGGAACCTGCTTAATTAGGCGGTTGATGTAACCTATTGTGTTTGAGTTTTATATGGAAGTGTTCTAGTAAGTTCTCGAATACAAATGCCGGAGTATATAAGCACTGTTAGCGAAGGCATTGGACAGTCTGATATAAATAAGCGTTGCGCGTTAAACAGTTGGTGATATAAACAGATAGTCGACAAGTGGTAAACATAAATAAATAAGTGAGCTATATACTGTTTAAATAAATAATCTTAGTGTTTCATACTATCAAGTCAAGTTCGTACTATTCAAGTCTCATACTATTCTTAGTCTTGATTAGTGTTTAATATTTATTTAATCGTAGTGTTTGTTATATTTATCATCTTTTAATTATATTTAATATCTATTTATCGCTATAATAAACTTTTATTTCCTACAACCGTGCGTGAAAAGTACTTTTCACGCACTCATTACAGCGTGTACAGTATCACTTTTCAAGCACTAGTGCGTGAAAAGTACTTTTCGCGCACTAGTGCTTGAAAAGTAAATAAGCGCTGCTAGGCAACATTAAAATTCGGTTAATTTGCCTGTCAAGTATATAATTAGGTAGTAAATAATAATGACAGTAATAAAATTTATTAAGAAATATGAATATACACTATAAATGAAACAAATATAATATTTTTTTAACGGATTGAGTACTAATCTAATTTTTAAGAACATTAACATTTTTTTGACATGTATTCTAACCTAAGCTAATTTTTAATATTAACATTAAATGTAGAATTTGTACATTATAAAAGACTAATCATCGTCTGTCTGAGATTCTTCCAAGTGTTTAAGTTACATTTTGTACAGTGTTATGAGAAACAGTACTAACAGTATTTGAAGCTGCTGGATGCCTGTACACTTAGTATTATGAGAAACACCAATACCATTTCGGTTGTAGGAAAAATGATGTATGCAACACGTATGTAAAATAGTACTTTTTGTCTCGTGCTACAAACATCGCCCTCGACCACAAAAGTACTACTTTACACACTTGTTACGTAAATAACTATTTTAATTAATAATAATTGTCTAATATTTACACTTCACCCAAATAAATAAAAACGTTACAATTGGTGTCAGGTGTGGGGTTAATAAACTGTGAAATGTAATTAAACATAAATAATATGGCGACTAAACAACTAAAACTAAGTAAATTAAAACTAAGTGATCTCAACACCGAACTTGAAGAAAGAGATTTGGACAAAACAGGAAAGAAGAGACTGAGAGAAGCATTAATCCATGCTGGTGAAAATCCTGATGATTACTTATTCGAAATTCAGTGTGACATTCGTAAACTTATAGAAGAAAATCCTAGAAAAACAGAAGAAAGTTCTAGAAAATTAGAAGAATTGACAGAAAATTCTAGAACATTGGAACAAAAATTGACAGAACGGTCCAGGACATTAGAAGAAAAATTAATGGAAAGATCTAGAAAATCATAAGAAAGTTCCACAAAACTAAAAGAAGAATTATTGGAACAGTCTAGAACATTAGAAGAAAAATTAATGAAGAGTTCTAGAAAAACAGAAGAAAATTCTAGATTATTGGAACAAAAATTAGAAGAAACTTGTAGAACATTAAAACAGGAAATGACAGAAAATTCCAGAATTCTAGAGCACACAATCGAACAAAAATTAGAGGAGAATTCTAAAAAGACTGAAGAAGACTTGAAGAATTTAAAAGTTGACTATGACAAGAAGATTGAAGAATTACTAGAAAAATTCACTGAAATTACATGGTCGTCAGTGTCGAATTCCGATGTAGCAAAGGCAAGTCTAAGAGAAAAAGAAAGTAGTAAAACAAGATAATACTACAACAATGCACATCAAAACACCGGAATTTGATGGAAAAATTTCATGGCCGAATTATTTAAAACAAAGCGGCTGCGAAAGCACATAACTGGACGCCTACAGAGAAGGCTACATCGTTGACTGTCTCGTTGCGTGGGGAATCCATCGACATCCTACAAACGCTGAAGGAAGAAGAACAAGAGGACTACGACCAACTACTCAAGTGTAACACGTTTGCTTAGCGGCACGCTTTTGTTTAAATTATTGCAGCCGGACGTCAAGATTAGTTATGGATCTTGCGTTCAGAACTTTTATGTTTGTAAATTATCCTATTTTTTTTTGTAAATTTCTAAATTGCTTTTCGAAGTTAAAGTCTTTGTTAGATTTTGGGATGGGTTTAGTTCTTGGCATTTTGTGAAAATTATTGGGTGTTGTAAAAGTATTTTTAAAAGTATAATATTACAAAAGAAAAGTACTAGAAAAGACGGATGTATCTCAGCAGGGGAAAAGCAATTTCAGTAATTTGGTTGAGTAACTTTTGTCACAGAGGCGATGTGAAACGCCGTTAGGAATTCACTTCTGCCCTCAACACCCGAAATGTTCTCAGTTACTTGACTAATTATATCGTGTTAATTTTTAAGTTAGCCAATAAGGGTATGAGGGTTGGACTTCCTTGTTGGAAGTGGGGTGAAAATCTAGTAAAGATGGTTTTGAGATGATCTCATCTCGGAGAGTCTTGATCTGACTGTTGATTGTGACGTTGTTCTCTTTTCCATTCGGCTGTTTTTAATTATCTTAGTGACTTATAAATTTTTGTTGTTCTTGTGACTAAAGTAATTGTTGAAGTCTGCGTTCTCCCAAGTTGATTAGAGTGTTAATCCAAATTTAATAATTTTTCTTTGTTTCTTCAAAATTAACTAAATATTGTAGTGTGTTAGTTTAATAATAAAGTGCTTCATTCGAGGCCGACCTCTGATGAAAAGTAAGTAGCCTGATAGATTACTTGATTCTTGGTAGTTGGTGTTGAATACTTAGCGCCGATAGTAATTCAGTAAGCTTAAAGCTTATTCTGAGGTCGCCCTTTTAAAAATTTAATTACTTTTATGGTACCGTCTTTTAAACTGTAGTCGTCACGATCATTAGTCGTTAGTTCTTGTATTGTTGTTTACCATTTATTATTGTGTAAATAAATAAATTTATCTACCAGTCCTCAGTTTTATTTGTTTAAGTTCTCCCAAGTATTTTCAGTCATTGCGGAAGAGTAAGCATTCTGTGAAAATATTGTTTATTTCGTATATTAATCTTTTTCATACTCTTTGTATTGAGTCCTGCTATCCTAGGACTTTTAAAACACGGATGGTGGTGGCAGTGATACCCTTGATCCAAATTAAGTTTTACATTAATTAAATTAGTGTTTCACTTGCGGGTCAAGTATTGAAACAAACCGTTTTAAACGGGTAACAGGAAAGAGTTATATTCAAAATTGTACCTCGCATTCTGTTATACAAGCGGTTGGACATGCGGTACGGCAATGCGCACCTGGAGCGGGTGTATCAGACGCAACTGAGGAATCGTTATCAGAGTTCAAAAGAAAGATTTTAAGAATTTGAAGTCGACGTAGCTCGTTTGGTTCGTCTCGCTCATTCTGCAGCTCCTGACAGCGTTTTGGAGTGCTTGGCCGTTCAAGCATATATCTACGCAGTTGGAGACAACTAAACACAGCAAGCACTGCGATTGGCCCGCCCAAAAACATTAATTGACGCGCTCTCATATGCACTCGAATATGAAGCTGCCAAGCAAGCTTCACGTAACTAATCTCGAGTGCGAAATATTGATGCCGAGAGAAAAGAAGACACGGAAGACCTAGAAGAAAAAATGCGACGAATTGTAAATTAAGTGTTTGCCAGAAGAAAGAAACTCCTCTGTTGGTATTGCGGTAAACAGGGTCATTCGCAGAGACTTTGCATAAAAATTCAAAGAGAAACAGAATCGGTAAAAGAAGAAAAGGATTCGGAAAACTAAGTCGGGTTGATGCGAAGGGGCAATCATCGACCCGTAATCTAGTAGCCCCACAATCCATCAGTTATATCGCAACCCTTCATCATCAACCAGCAGCATCTATGCGAATGGCTCTGTTGATAGAAGGCCACTAAAAATGTTACTAGATACGGGTGCGACAAAAACTATAATTAGACCCGATTTAGTAAAGAACACAGGCAAGCCGCATCTTCAACCAACCAAGTGGAGATTACGCACAGCGACGGGAGAACAAGCTACCACATTAGGAGAAATAGATATGACCATCACTATTGGAAACACATCCTTTAAACATCGTGCGCTGTAGCTGACGTTGAAGATGAAATAATACTCGGTATGGACGTAATGAAAAAGCACGGTTTTTTTTTTTGACCTGAAGAATGGAGTAATGATGGTCAATGAAGAAGAACTTGTTTTAAACCCACGAGAAGACAAAGCTGTGCGCGTACTAATGGCCGAAGATGTTACCCTTCCAGAACGAAGTGAATCTATTGTGCAAGCACAATTAGATGGTAGTTTCTGTGAGAGGAATATTGTTATGCCTGAGCCCAAGAATGATTATGTGAAGACTGGTACTGGAGTTGTTGTAGGAAAATCACTGATCAAAGCCTGACTAGAACGTAAATTGTTATCCAGTTGTTCTTAACAGAGGAACAATTGTAGAAGAATACGTGGCAGTATCCTCGATTATTCGAACTGTTAAGGCCAAGGGAAACATATCTCAAGAAGTGAGAAGGGTTGTTTCTTGGCTGGGTTGGTGATGAAAGTACAACAGTTTCTGGATATCAGCCACTTTATTATTCCAAACTTTACAGTTTCGACCCCACCTGGGTATTCTTCAGGAGCTACATATAAATTTACAGTCAGAAAACAATTTGTACAATTAGGTAACATAAACAGCAAAACTTACATGAAATTTATTTTAAGTGTGATGATGCATAATTATATTGTAAAAAACATTTATAACCAACATGGAAATAATCGTGTAAGTGTTAAACATAGTTCAACACAGTCGTCGAAGTAATAAATAAAGTAGAAAACATTATGCAATATACATAGAAAAAAATGTACAAAGATAAAAATATATAAAAAATACAAATGTCTGTGTGCCACACTCTAACGGACAAATCAAACTAAGTAAGGTAAGGACCTGTTGATTTGTTTAAGGCCGAAGGCTAAGTCAAGGGTGTACTTTGTTTTAAACCAAAATCCCGCTGAAAGTTGGTCTATCTGCGCAAATACAGTTACACTTGCTGCCACCAGATTTAAAAGAATGTCATTTATTTTTAGTTTTATTTTTGTTGTATTTTAAAATGTTATTATATATTTTACTGATGTATATAGTGTCCGTTTTTAGGTTTATGTTATTATGATCATTGTTAATGTGTAACATTTCAAGTGTTAGTCTCTTATGCAAATTGTATTCTGTGTCTAATATTGTTGCTTTCTCAAAATTAAAAGTATGGTTATGAGAATGGGCGTGTTGTCTACTAAAAAGTGTACCAATTGGTACAAAGCGAAGATACAAAAAGACATTCAATCTGATATCATTTATAAAATTCCCTGTAATGATTGCACGGCACAATACACAGGCCAGACTAAAAGGTACATGAAAATTAGATTGGATGAACACAGAAAAAATTGCAACAAAAAACCAAATAACAATAATAAATGCGCTCTTGTGCAACACGCCCATTCTCATAACCATACTTTTAATTTTGAGAAAGCAACAATATTAGACACAGAACACAATTTGCATAAGAGACTAACACTTGAAATGTTACACATTAACAATGATCATAATAACATAAACCTAAAAACGGACACTATATACATCAGTAAAATATATAATAACATTTTAAAATACAACAAAAATAAAACTAAAAATAAATGACATTCTTTTAAATCTGGTGGCAGCAAGCGTAACTGTATTTGCGCAGATAGACCAACTTTCAGCGGGATTTTGGTTTAAAACAAAGTACAACCTTGACTTAGCTTTCGGCCTTAAACAAATCAACAGGTCCTTACCTTACTTAGTTTGAATTGTCCGTTAGGGTGTGGCACACAGACATTTGTATTTTTTATATATTTTTATCTTTGTACATTTTTTCTATGTATATTGCATACATGTTTTCTATTTTATTTATTACTTCGACGACTGTGTTGAACTATGTTTAACACTTACACGATTATTTCCATGTTGGTTATAAATGTTTTTTACAATATAATTATGCATCATCTCACTTAAAATAAATTTCATGTAAGTTTTGCTGTTTATGTTACCAAATTGTACAAATTGTTTTCTGACTGTAAATTTATATGTAGCTCCTGAAGAAGACCTAGGTGGGGTCGAAACTGTAGAGTTTGGAATAATAAAGTGGCTGATATCCAGAAACTGTTGTACTTTCATATCTCAAGAAGTTCCGGACTCATTAATTAACCAATTATCAGCCTCCTTCCAAGAACTGACCGCCGACCAGAGAACCAAGGCGAAGAAATTAATTGAAAGATATCAAGATGTGTTTCAAGTTGACAAGAAGACTAACGGGAGAACTGATGTGGTTCACTATAAGATAGACACCGGCGACGCAATACCCATCCGCCAACCAGCATGAAGACTATCATTGGCGAAGCGTGAGGAAGCGGAAAGAATTATTGAGGACATGAAAGAGGTAGGTGTGATCGAACCTTTAAGCAGTCCATGGGCTTGACCAGTGGTGTAAGTGAAGAAGAAGGATGGCTCTACACGATAGAAAGATTGCGCCAACGGTTTTACTGGGTTAACCTCAAAGAAGATGTTAAAGATTGGAGCAAGAAATGTGTGGTTTGCGCTGGAAGTAACGGTCCGCATAAACGACAAAAAGCTCCAATGCGTCAACACAACGCTGGCAGTTTATTTGAGCGTATTGCAAATGACGAGGCTGGACCATTCCCAGAAAGTGACAAAGGAAATAAATACATCGTGGTTGTCATGGACTACTTCACCAAGTGGGTTGAGGCGTATCCATTACCCAACCAGGAAGTCACCACTGTCGCTGAAACTCTAATTAAAGAATGTATATGCCGATTCGGAGTACCATGTGAACTCCATTCCGACCAGGGAAGAAATTTGGGTCTGCCGTTTTCCAAAATGTCTGTAAGATATTAGGAATTAATAAAACTAGAACAACTGCATTACATCCGTAGTCCGATGGCATGGTTGAACGAATGAACAGAACGATCATCCGATATTTGTCGAAGGTAGTCTCCAACCACCAAAGAAACTGGGACCGACATCTCCATCTGTTCCTGTTGGCTTATCGTTCATCCGTGCATGAAACAACAGCACAAACTCCTGCGAACATTTTATTCGAGCGTGAGTTGCGCGTACCATGCGACTTGGTGTTCGGCAGTAAACCTGGGGAAGATCTGGCCGGGGAAGATTACGTTACGGACTTACGGAGAAGAATGGATGACATTCATGAACAAGTCCGTACGAAGATTCAAGCTGCCAGCGACCGAATGAAGGCCCGGTATGACTTGAGGATTTATGGCCATTTGCACCACTGTAAGTTAAAAATAAAGTTTAGTTAATCTTCAGTTTAAGGTAACTGTCAGTTAATTTTAACTTACATTGCACCACTTGAGGTTAGGTACGGGTTACGTTACACTACAGATTAACGTTTCATCTAGGGGAATTTAGTAATTTTTATGCACTTCAGGGTATACTGTCAAGCTAAATATAAATAATATTTTTATATTTGAGAATAATTGACAACACATAACTTAAAATATTATGAAATATATAAAATCAAAGTAAGTATTAATATTATTATTATTTATATTGTACTTAATAGTTATTAGTTTGTAGAATTATAGGTTATATGTTATTTACGATTCTAGAAACCATTGAAACATGGACTCCACCAAAATCAGCTATTGCCAATAAGTGTCCACCCGTAGCAAATACTCGCAGGCAAATCAGTAGTTGGTTTATCGGCGAAACAGAGTTATATATGAATAAAAAATGTATATTAATATAAAAATAAATTTAAAAACTAAACATGCATAAAACTCACATATCATATGGAAATTCCAAATTTCACTTAACTCATGAAACGGGTCAGCCCGTTCGTAAATTCTTCTCGGAATGCCATAAATAATATCAAAATCAAACAATTCATCATCTTCGTCGTCAAATACTACATTATCTTGAATTATATCCATAGTTCAATATCTGTTCATAATAATTACATAATTAATATATTTTTTACAATCAATTATTATAACATTCTGTTTTACAATACTTTACTAGTATAAAAATTCAATACGTATACTTTTTTTACAAAACTACTATTGAAAAGAGGTTATCCCAATTCTTAAACCGTACAAGGAGTCGGGTTTAAGTTAAACTTCACAAACGTCACGTTAACCTTCTGTTAAGAATCCGTGCAATGCATACAAAAATTTAAACTCAACTTAATCTACAGATTAGCGTTGAACTCCAACGGTGCAAATGGCCATTAGTGTGGCTTTACAACACACAAAGACGCCGCGGTTTATCACCAAAGCTGCAAAAGAATTGGGAAGGCCCCTATGAGGTAGTTAAAAGGATAAACGACGTGGTATACAGAATTAAGAAACAACCTAGCGGGAAGCCGAGAGTAGTACACTTTAATCGGCTAGCCCCTTTCGCCGAAGACAACCACGAAGACGATAATGGAGCAATGGTTTGTCGGATCATAACAC
The DNA here is from genome assembly GCA_963082715.1 of Harpalus rubripes. Lineage (NCBI taxonomy): Eukaryota > Metazoa > Arthropoda > Insecta > Coleoptera > Carabidae > Harpalus > Harpalus rubripes. Next base: position 42,761,724 of record OY720453.1, read on the forward strand.
AGAACCAACTTTTGAAGACTTCATGGAGAACTATTCTTTTGGCCGCAAGGCGCGGTTCGGTGTGACGAAAGAAGAACACCGAGATTTATTCACCGTGTCTTCAGATTATTGCCTCGGTCACTGCGTATCAGAAGACCTAAAGATGTCCCGCGGCATAGCTTCAGTCTTTAAGGCGAAATTTTGGCGACTACAAGAACTGGCCTACCAACGTCCATAATTAATAATAATTGTCTAATATTTACACTTCACCCAAATAAATAAAAACGTTACACCTTAATAAACTACTTCGAAAAAACGAAAACACTTTTATATATGTATATATATATATATATATATATATATATATATATATATATATATATATATATATATATATATATATATATATATTACAACGTCCATTCGTTATGTAACAAGTCTCTTTCAATCTTGAAATACACGATTCCAAAAGTAATTGTGAAAGGCAATTCTTTAAAATCTTTGATTTCTCATGAAAGTAGATTCAATGGATTCATGTGTGGATTAATTAACGGTATCAGCACAATAGTCAAATCTTTGTTTGAAATATTCGATTCAGAAGACGTACAATACTACAATGACGCGATTAAAATTTTTGATGATAACAATAAACACCTAACACACCTCCTTTAAGACCAAATTTATATAATGAAAACAACTATTCAAAATTTTAAAAACACTCTCACGTAATTAAATAATAATTTTTTTAAAGAAAAATTCAATAAAATTATACCAAGCAGGAAAACAGATATTATTTCGATTTAATATTTAAACAAATTATGGAGGAACATTTATCATTTTTAACGTTATTAGCAAACCAAATCGATAACGAATTTTCCGCTATTATAAATGCTATCTTAATCTGTAAATCTATCTCCCTACACCCATCAATCATGACACCTGAACAATATTTAGAGATTCTAGATTACCACTATCGCCTAAAAACGCACCTGAACTCTTATCCTTAACAACGATTAAAGTACATTACATTGAAAGCAAGCTAATATTTACAATAAGTACACCATTAACCAATCTAGAAAATTTCGTTTTGTATCACCTAATACCTTTACCAACCGCTATCGCAAATAATCACCATGTCTATATTTCAAACCAGTATCAATATTTAGCAATGTCTGCACCAAAATCCTCATATATACCGTTCAATACAATGGATTATTGTAGAACTATTAACAATAAAAATATTATCTGTTCTCAAAACCCAACAATTTCAACTGATATACGAAACTGAACTGTTATTGAATAATAACCGCGTCGCTATAGCTTGTGATAACCGCATAATCAATATGCCCAAAGACATAGTTATCAAATCAAAATAAATGGCTTTTCATCATTTCTCAAGAGATGAACATGCCTCTAAATTGTAAAAATTCTAGAACTTCCGATATCCGAATTCAAGGTACCGGGATTCTTTCCATAAACACAACGTGTGAAATTTACACCAGTTCCGTCGTTATTAACAATGCTCAAAATTTCTCATCCAACTTCGAAATATTTATATCATCGACGACGATTGCGTAAAGAATCATAAAAACAAAATCAACAATATCACTTTGAAATTGTACCAACCCACTTATCTAGATAGAGATAGTTTAAATGTAGCAAGTTATAAATTAGAAACATTACAAAAATCCATTGATGAAGTTGACTCATCCCAAATATCAAGCAAATCTTTCATCACCCTGTTATGTCGTACACCTTACTATATTGAAGGTAGCTTTAGTATACATTGCCTACAAACTGCTTCAAAAAATGCTGCAGAAGATTAAACTCAGATTCCACGCATAATCATGAAAGAAATTATATAACGAACTGCATAACCTTTAAAATGTGTAAAAAGAAAAACATTCATAAAACAGATCATAATATCGAAATAGATTCACCCGAAATTCCAACCAGCAGCGAAGCGGAAGTCCAATGTCTTGACTCCATTACGTAGAAGCAGTAGAATCGCGAAATGAACGATGAATACTAAACGCATTATAAGATGTAACACATCACTATTTATTGTATTTAACCTTACTATTATGATTTTAATACTCTATATATTATAAGATTAGTTATGTAATATTACTTCTTAAGCCGAATTAAAAGATCTAATAAACTCAATTTTTAATTCTCTTAAGGGGGGAGATGTAATGTATTAGCCTAAGTATTATATTATTTTGTATTACCTATAATAACTATTATTCTATTTCCCAATTAATGATCATTATGTTTTCAAATGCCAAATATAGTTCTAAACTTATAAACTTAGTCATAAGCAATCATAGTCAGTAGAAGTAAATATTTTTCACAATTCCAAATCTAAAGTAAAGCCAAATATTTTCCAAAATCCAAAATGTCACGTTTAGTAACAAACTTAAATATTATTTTGAAATCCAATGAAATGCGAAGATATTTTTGCAAATATAAAATTTTAAATACAAAATCAGCAGGTACAGTCACAAGGATAAACTGTGATATGACGATAAATAATATGATGAGTACTTGTTCACATTGCAAACAAATAAATAGCCAATCTTTTTACACAATACCTACTGACACAGTAATATTACAAACTGGAATTCATATGCTAGAGAAATCGATTATAGAAAACAGATCATTGTCCCAAAATTGCGTTATAAGCAATTGTAATGGAACATTTAATCGCCATCAAGAATATTCTAACATCATTTTTATAGATTATTTTACAAATTCTAATCTTAACTATACTTGTTTAGAATCTATACAAAAATCAATGGAGCTAGAAAATACTATTTATTATATAAGAGCAGTAATAGAATTTCAGCCACCAGCTTTAAAAAATGATTTAGGCTATTTTTTAACAGTTTGTAGACGTTCGAACTGGTCCTGGCAAATTTACAATGATTTAGAAATAAAATTGTTAAACGTTTCACCGAAAAATAGTAATGTAAATACATATAGCAGTTCTCATATATTTAATATAATAATATATTGTTAAAAAAATTACACTATGTTTCCTGTTTGGCCAAACAGTTTTGTAGGAATTATATAATATTATAAATATAATACTGTGAAAAAATGGGGACTAGCAAAATATCGCATCATATAATTGACATGTGTACAATTTTGTAAATTTAAATGTAAATTATAAAGATAAGAATGAACTTAAATGACATTTTTTGGTGTGATAATGTGAATTCTACTTCCGCTTTCGCCGGCAATTATACCGTTGATCATTTCTTAAATGGAATGCATACATTTTTATATTCTCTCTAAAAGTATTTTAAATTAATTTTTACAATCAGTTTCCCATTACATTTGTATCTTCAGTGTTTGAGGAAATATTTTGAGATTCACAATATATATTATTTGTCTTTGATTATTATGAACTGCCAACGTTAATATTTTTAAAAATATATATTTATTTTTCTCTCTATTGAATCTTACTTTGTAAATAAAAATGATACATCAGGTAAACCTCAAAATATATACTTAAACAAAGATGATACAAATGTCAAACTGATAATGTGTTAATGTTTACTAATTTTTAAAATTAAATAAATATATTTCATATCACGTAAGAAAATAGTGATGGGCAGATATCTCCCCACCACTATTTTCTCACGTGAAATAAAGTATAATATAATAATTTTAGACAATTATATTTCAAATTAATATCGTAGACAATTAAATACCGCATCTAACTTAATCATTCAATTTTATTTCGCACGTTTCAAAATCGAGCAAATTGAATTTAAAATTATATGGTTGTTCCTTTAAGTCCTAGCCATGCCATGGTATTGAAATAAAATCACAAATAAATGTATTGAACTTTCAGAAATGTAATTGTCACATTGAAACATAATAGATGTCAGAAACGCTTGTTTGAATCCTTCTTATTGAAAATGGATAATTATTCTTACGATGAAAAGTAACAAATTACTAAGTAATATTATTTATTTTCACATTTGTTTGTGATTCATTTATAAAATTATAAATTTGATTGGCTCGGTTAAGAAACATGCAATATAAAATTAGATTATTGCATTAGATGCAGAATTTAATACTCTTGTGCTATCCCATGTTAAATGTCTGTTGCCCGCTGTACGTGTTATACTCACCTTACAGTGGTACATAAACGTATTCCATTTAAAATAATTACGAAACCGAGAGTAGAATTGAAGACTTTTTATATAAGTATAAAAGTCTAAAATTAATGAGGATTAAACATCTTCGGGATATCAGTCAACAGGATTTATTTATTTTGACAACTCCGACGTTTCAGCAACGCAGTTGCCTTCTTCAGGGATCTACAGGAGAATGAATACAAATATTACACATTTACAAGAACCAATAAGGTTAAAAAACTTACATGTCTATAAAAGCAACATAAAAATGATAGTTGCAGTCAATATACAAATGTTTATAGGCTGAAACATTTAAAAAACCGTCAACCAATAGAATTTCTAATAAACATCAATTCACACAACCAGTACATAGGAAAATTAACTGTAAATATATAAGAAATGGATCTTATATATTTACAGTTAATTTTCCTATGAACTGGTTGTGTGAATTGATGTTCATTAGAAATTTTATTGGTTGACGGTTTTTTAAATGTTTCAACCTATAAACATTTGTATATTGACTGCAACTATTATTTTTAGTTGCTTTTACAGACATGTAAGTTTTATAACCTTATTGGTTTTTGTAAATGTGTAATATCTGTATTGATTCTCCTGTAGATCCCTGAAGAAGGCAACTGTGTTGCCGAAACGTCGGAGTTGTCAAAATAAATAAATCCTGTTGACTGATATCCCGAAGATTTTTAATCCTCATAATTCTCCACAGTCGATCAATTTTCTCTTATTCTAAAATTAATGTTAACGTGTATTCCATTCGTAGCTGCAGATGTATATCTATTTTTTACATATATTGTATTATTACTCTACCTTCATAATATATATATATATATATATATATATATATATATATATATATATATATATATATATATATATATATATATATATATATAGGAAAATGTGAGCATATATTAGTTTAGTATGTGCATTCGAAACCCCAAGTTTAAATATCACTAATGAATTTATAAATTGCCATTATCTGTCACTTAAAATTGTATTGTGAAAATATTTTTATGTAACGATTTTAAGAATTTCCAATATCTGATAAAATATTCCATCACTTAAATTTTAATGTGAATATTTTGGAATATTGATAACAAGGCTAATCATATCGTCGTTAATTCCGAGAGTCATCAGAAGCGGATCGCCCGTAGAAGACATCTCGACCCCACCACCTGCGCGGACATCAGGAACCATCCCAAATTCACTCCAGAAAGACCATGAAATTGTCCGTCGTGAATTTATTACTAATATTAATACATTCATTGTGTATGTGTAATACGTTTTACAACAATTATACAATGATGTTTGTTAGTAAACTAAAATAATGTAAGTTATTATTATTTATCTAAAGTAGATGTTAACTAGATTGCAATTTATTTTGTAATGTTTAGAAGGAATAATGTAAATAATAATTACTTAAATGAATTCAAAGTTGCTTAAGTAATTATTATTTACATTATTCCTTCTAAACATTACAAAATAAATTGCAATCTAGTTAACATCTACTTTAGATAAATAATAATAACTTACATTATTTTAGTTGACTAACAATATAGTACATTTTTGAAAGTTGAAGTGTTCACATTGTTTTTTCTACTCTGTAGATTTCACTTAATTTTGTGTGGTAAAACTTATTATATTTTTACCAAATTTTCACAAGTGATTGTAATAAAAGCCTAATTTGCAGTGGTGTTTCTGAAGTGCTGGTGAACATAAGTGAAGTTGATTTATTTTAATAATTTCATATCTTCATCTCGTGTGTCGCATGCACGTGTTTTTGGTCATTTTTACTATAATTTTTGTGTTGGGACTTGTTTATTAATCCGTTACCATGCCAACGTGCCGCAAGTGCAGTCGCAACGTAAACAATAAATACCCGTATGTCCGCAGCTTCAAATGTACGCGCGTGTTCCATAGTGCGTGCGCTGATGGCGAAAATAATCAACTTGCTGACCAGCGCTACTACGCCTGGCTGTGTCCGTCATGCAACCTCAAGATGGCAACATGACAGCTGGTACCGATTTAGGTTTATCTCCCACACCCAACAGAGATTTTCAGGAAATGATAAAGACATTGAAAACCGAGCTATTAACAGCCATTGACTCTAAGTTCGATACTATCATGAAATCGATAAATTTTTGCTGTGATAAAATTACCAACTTTGAAAAAGAACTTAAAATCATAAACAACAAAGTAAAAGATTTAGACTCAATTCAGGCAGTAAACTCAGAATTAAAAATAAATGTAGCTCTACTAAATAAAAAAATTAATGATCTGGAACAATATTCCAGAATTAATAACGTGGTAATACAAAATATTCCAGAAATCAAAAACGAAAACATAAATGATATAGTTTTAAATTTAGCTAAATCTACGAAAATTGATGTAAAACTTACTGATCTTGATGCCGCCCATCGCGTTTCACATTTAAATAGAGTTAACGTTAATCATCCGAAGAACATAATTGTAAAATTCATCTCGCGGGGCATGAAGGATATGTTCATGACTGCAGTTAAATCAAGTAACGTCACCACTAAAACTTTAGGTTATGAGAATGACGTTAATATTTATATAAATGAACATCTCGCCAAAGAAAATGCTGCTCTATTTAAATTAGCTCGTGATCAACTCCGTGCGAAGAACTTTAAATACGTGTGGACAAAGAATGGAAAAATTCTTGCGCGTAAATCTGACACCTCAAAAACTGTTACTATTTCATCTGAAGCGGATGTTAATAAACTACAGTAATAATATCTCCACTTCGGTATATTAAATACTCGTATCTTTTACATCTCTTATGTCTCTAAGTCTCTATTATCAAAACGTTCGTGGTTTAAGAACTAAAACACATGATATAAAAATAAACTCCACCACGTGTGATTTTGACATTTTGTGTTTAACTGAAACATTTTTAAACACGTCTGTTTACGATCATGAAGTTATTGGTGATAATTACTCCTTAGTGCGACGTGACCGACAATCCTCCTCTTCAGTGAAATGTAATGGTGGTGGAGTACTTATTGGTGTTAAAAATATTATCAAATACAAACATAAAATAGAATGGTCTACTAGTGTTGAGGATGTTTGGGTATCGGTTTATTTAAAAACAGCTAAATTAAAAATATGTTGTGTTTATATTCCCCCTGATTGTCCTGAACATCTATACATTTTTATGAGCAATTTAATTCAACTGATGATAAATTTATAATATGTGGAGATTTCAACTTGCCTTGCTTTTACAATGGCGATTATGTAAAAATAGTTATGTAGCCGACAATATCTACAACACATTATAATCAGATTTCATAGATAATATATCTTATTGTAATTTAAAACAATTTAACGGCATTTTGAATCAAAATAATCGATCTTTAGATTTAGTTTTGTCTAATGTCGATTGCATGAACACCATTCAGTGTAGTACACCTCTCACAAAAGTAGATCTGCATCATCCAAAAATGATAAATGATCACTTCTCAAAAATAAACTGGGCTGAAGAATTTCATGGTTTGAATTCAGAGAATTCAGTTAATAAATTCTATGACATTTTGAATAAAACTATTGAATCATATGTCCCCAGAAAACTAATTCCTAGAAATACATACCCTTCTTGGTTCTCCTCGGAACTCGTAAATTTAATTAAAAAGAAACACAAAGCTCATTGCAAATTTAAAAGGTTCCACAATGCCTCGGATTATATAACCTTTTCTGCGCTTAGGAGACAAGTGAAATATTTATCCACAACATGCTACAATAATTATATAAAAAACATAGAACAAGAAATCCCTGGGAATATCAAAAAGTTTTGGAGTTATGTTTCCTCTGTAAAAAAAGACAGTATTCCATCAGATATGTCATATAACGATTGCAGCTCCAGTAGTGGCCATGAAATAAGTAATATGTTCGCTGATTATTTTCAATCAGTCTTTTCAAATAATAATAATACGCCCCCTGCTTGTAATTATAATATGTTGACAAATAATATAAGTATTGGTCAAATTGTTACAAATGAGAATGAAGTACTCGATGTTTTGTCTACTCTAGATACAAACAAAGGAGCTGGTTCAGATGGAATTCCCTCTTTATTTGTAAAATCATGCTCCTCCTCCCTTTGCCATCCTCTAACATTAATCTACAATAAATCACTTACTGAAGGTTATTGTCCCAGTATTTGGAAAAAAGCACAAATTACTCCAGTTTTTAAGTCTGGTAACAGGAATTCTATTAAAAATTACCGACCTATTTTAAAGTTATGCATTTTCGAAAAGGTTCTAGAAAAAATAATTTATAAACATTTATTTTCATCGTTTAAACATATTATAAACCTTGAACAACATGGTTTCTTTAAAGGTCGCTCTGTTGATACTAACTTGGTAGAGTATACAGATTTTATTTTGGAACACATGAATGAAAGGACACAAATCGACGCAGTTTATACTGATTTCAGCAAAGCGTTCGATAAAATTAACTACTCCTTATTATTGTCGAAATTAGAGATGTACGGCATACATAGTAATCTGCTTCAGTGGTTCAAATCTTACTTGACAGATAGGTACCAGTGTGTTTCATTCAATGGTTTTACATCAAATTATCTTCCTGTGACCTCTGGAGTACCACAGGGATCCCATCTAGGGCCACTCCTTTTTATCATTTTTATCAATGATACAAATAAATGTTTTATTAATAGTAATTTTAGCATGTATGCAGATGATCTTAAGATCTTTAAAGCCGTCTCGAATAATTCTGATGCTTTAGATCTTCAGGCTGACCTTGACAGGCTTAGCTCGTATCTAATAGATAATCATTTATTGTTAAATATTAGTAAATGCTCTTGTATAACATTTACTCGTAATAGAAATGTGCTTCAGTTCAATTATTATATTAACCAAAACCCCGTTAATCGAGTTACGCAGATTAAGGATCTTGGTGTCATTCTCGACGCTAAATTATTATTTGATATCCATATTGACAGAATTGTAAAAAAGGCTTACAAAATGTTGGGCTTCATTATGCGAATTGGCAAACTTTTTTGTAATTATAAGTCATTTACTAATCTATATTATACCCTAGTCCGATCGCAGCTTGAATTCGCATCAATTTGTTGGTCTCCTCAATATCAAATATATATCAGTAGAATTGAACGAGTGCAACGAAAATTTATCTCTTTCATGAACTGGAAATTTCCTCAGAACTCCACTAATCTCATGACGTTACAAAATAGACGTATAGTTCTCGATTTGGTATTTTTGTACAAAATATTTAACAACTTTTTTGATAGCCCATTTCTCGTTGGCAAGTTCTGCATAAGGATACCTGTTCGTTCCACTCGTTCATGTAATTTGATCTTTATAAAAAATGTTAAAACTAATTCCGAAATGAACTCACCTGCAATTAGGTTACCTATAACCTACAATAACTTATTGAGTCATATTAATGATATAGACATGTTTTTCTACAACTTAATAAAATTTAAGAAGACTGTTATTAACTATATTTCTGCGATTAATTCGTAACTTTATTATATTCATTTATATGGTAAATTATATTAAATATTTATTTTATTTCCTTGTATGAAATTGTATCTACACTACAACTTTCAAACTATTGTTGTTTGTAAATTAGTGCTGTACTATAATTGGGACTAGCTCCTGTTGTACGGCCTATTATTATAAATAAATAAATAAATAAATAAATAAATAAATAAATAAATAAATAAATAAATAAATAAATAAATAAATAAATAAATAAATAAATAAATAAATAAATAAATAAATAAATAAATAAATAAATAAATAAATAAATAAATAAATAAATAAATAAATAAATAAATAAATAAATAAATAAATAAATAAATAAATAAATAAATAAATAAATAAATAAATAAATAAATAAATAAATAAATAAATAAATAAATAAATAAATAAATAAAAAATAAATAAATAAATAAATAAATAAATAAATAAATAAAAAAATAAATAAATAAATAAATAAACATAATTGTATAATTGTTGTAAAACGTATTGCACATACACAATGAATCCACCAGTTACACAACTCCAATCACCCACTTTGAACTTAATTCCAAAAATTCGTAACGAAATTAAAGAATTAATAGAGATCATACCGAAATACGACGGGAGCACTGGCACACTCTCGCATTTCATTAATATTTGCGACGAAATAATCGATAAACAAAATTTATCAGTAATCGTTAAACGAATTATTTTACATACAATTCGAAAGAAAATAACTAAAGACGCTAACACAAAACTAGCTACTAAAACATACACAGATTGAGACTCTTTAAGAACACTACTAATTGACGAATATGGGGATAAAAGAAATGAAGTTCACTTCTTAACAGAGTTATCACATCTTGAACAGAAACCTAACGAAGACATATTCACGTACTTCGATAAATACGAGGATATTTTCAAAAAATTAATAAGTTTATTAAAACTGAATTTTGGTACCGGTTTCGACAATTTAGCAACATTCATGTCTGGTTATGCATCACATAGCTTTATAATAAATTTTAAAGAACCATACAGAAGCCAACTAGCGGCTAGAAATCCAAAATCTCTGACAGATGTACAAAAGTTAATCAAAAACGATTTTCAATATCTCCACGTACACATGAATATTTTTTTTGCAAAAACCCAAAATAAACGCACCAACCCCTCAATATAGATCTTCCTTTCCCCATAACCAAAACCAACATCGATCCCCATTAATTAGACAATCTCAGTCACAAAATTTCCCAATACAACCCATCCAACTTACACTAAGGCAAAACTACCCACAACCTATGTCTATTAGTACAAATACATTTAGACCACAATTAAAAAGACAACGACAAGATTTGCAAATATTAGATAAACCTACAGAGTCAAATAACGTAACTGAAATTGAATATTTAAAAAATGTAGACAATTCAGAAAATTTTGAAAATCCAGAATAAAATGACGAAAATTTTTCTCTAGAACTTCCGAATCCTTAGCAAATTATACTTCTAAACTGCCTTTCATTCAATTTAAATGTTGTAGAGTTTTAATCGAAACTGGGTCGTCTGAAAATTTTATCAGCCAAAAATTTGTCATACAAAATAAAAATAAATTCAAAATATATCCTGAATATTTCCAAATTCAAACAGCCAATGCTACCTCCCATGGAAATCATTATACCTTCGTAGAATTACTTAATAAAAAACTAAAGTGTTATATTTACGAATTTCATAAAGATTTTAACATTGTAATAAGAAACTCAGGCTTAAAACTATCAAATGCAAAAATAAACTATTCAGACGAAACAATAAGATTATTAAATAAACATAAATTTAATTTCAATTATTTTAATAAAAATGAGCTAGAACTGAATATTCATGAAATATCCGAAAAATTAAATTTCCGAACCGACCATTTAAACGACAGAGAAAAATCCGAGCTAAATAAGCTAATAAAAGAATTCCAAGACTTGACTATACCCGATGACCCAGACCTGACCTTCACCAACAAAATAAAACAAAATCAAAACAACTGATGAGACGCCCGTATATCTTATAAATACCTATACATTTATAAAGAGGAAGTACACAAAAAAATCATTAGACATTTATATTCATCGTAGAGCAGTCCGATTTGGATCGTACCCAAAAAACAGGACGCTTCCGGCAAAGAAAAATTCCGACTAGTTATCGACTATTGAAAATTAAATTCCAAAACTATCGACGACAAATTTCCGATATTACGGAAATATTGGACAAATTGGGAAAAGCAAACTACTTTACGACAATAGACTTAAAAAGCGGATTCCATCAAATAGAGATGGATTCCGACTCAATCGGAAAACTGCTTTCTCCACAGACCAGAGACACTTCGAATTTCTTAGAATGCCCTTTGGCTTAAAAAATGCCCCGAGTACTTTTCAAAGATTAATGAATCCTGAAGGATATTGTAAACAAAATTTGCTGCGTCTATCTAGACGATATAATAATTTTAGTCACTTCATTGAAGGAACATATAAATAATATCAAAACGGTTTTCCATGGACTAAGAGAGGCAAATCTCAAGTTACAACTTGATAAGAGTTTCTGAGAAAAGAAGTCGCGTATCTTGGCCATATAATTACTACCGAAGGTGTACGTCCGAATCTCGATAAAATCGAAATTATTAAAAACGTTACCATCCGAAAAACCCCAAAGGAGATCAAACAATTTTTAGGCCTACTCGGTTATTATCGTAGATTTATTCAAAATTTCTCAAAATTAACAAAACTATTTACAAAATGTTCGAAGAAAAATGCAAAAATTAATTTTGAAGGTAAAGAATATATTGAAAAAGCTATAAAATTAAGTTAGCTTTGTATAACTAGGTTTTTTGAGTAATACGATGACTAGTTGGCTAAGAACAAGATGTTTTTTTGAGTTGATAAGACAATAAAAGTTGTACAAAAGGTGTCAGTTTGAATTATTAAATAAAATATTAGTTCAATAAAAAATTGAGACACCAGGAGAAAATATTTTAACGTGGTAGCAGAGCGTAGTTTCCTAAAATGGTAGTTCGAGTTTGAAGTATAGAGTACAGAAAGTAAGGTTAAGTAGAGCAATAGTGCCGGGAAATATTACGAGGTAAAATAAAGTGTTTAAAAAAAATAATGGAGCACACTACAACATCTGTGACAAAATTACGAGGACCTGAAAATTGGAATACATGGAAGTTTCAGGTAATAATTATTTTAAAAGCCAAACAATTATATGAAATTGTCACTGGAGTCAAAGAGAAACCAGAAATTAAACCTGAACTAGATGTAAAACAAAAAACCGAAAAAGAAAACGAAATTTCTGAGTGGACAAAGAGTGACAATAGAGCACAAGAAATCTTGGTTACAAGGATTGAAAATGGCCCAATCACACACATTCTATCGTGCAGTACATCGCATGAAATTTGGGCGAAACTTTTAACAATATATAAACAAAAATGTGAAGTGAGTGTTCACTTAGTGAATGCAACAAAAGTTTTTCAACATCAAATACGAAAATGAAGGCATTTCTAATTTTCTATCGAAATTAGAAAAATTAAATGACGAAATGAAACAGTTAGGAGAAAAGTTATCGGATCAGATATTAATAACCAAGATACTAATGTCATTACCAGAAAATTATAAACACTTCATTTCGGCATGGGAAAGTGTTCCATCAGAATTAAACACAGCGATGGCCAGAAAGGAAGTACAGAAGATTGTGCATTTATATTAGTGTTTTGAGTGCAGGAAAATAGGACATAAAAAGAAAGACTGATTTCAACTCAAAAAGAATAAAACGTGTTACGTTTGCAAGAAAATCGGACATTTAGCAAAGGATATAACAAAAAACATTCAAACGGGAAGATAAGTAACGTGTTTGTGAGCACAACTCATTCGTTCGCCGCGGATGGAAATATTTACAATTGGATTTTGGACAGTGGTGCTAGCGAGGACATGTGTTACCAAAAAGAACTCTTCAGCGATTTTGAATCGTAAGAAAACTCAAAAACTGTAAACACAGGTAACGGTTCAGTCATAAAAGCAATCTTGTAGGAAAAGTGCGGGGAAAAGCATTCGACGGGAAAATGGGGATAGAAACTGAGTTAAATAATGTATTATTTGTTCCAGATTTAAAATTAAACTTATTGTCACTAAGTAGTGCTCTAGACAAGAACTACCGCATAGAATCGAACAAGGAAGAATGCAAATTGGTGAATAAAAACAATGAGGTATGTGCAATCGATGTACGTGAAGGGAAACATATAAATTAAAATTTAAAGCTGCGAAACAAAGCTGTGCAAATTCGAGTGTGAGTGAAGAAAGTCTAAGAGAATGGCATGAAGAATTAGCACACCAAAATGTGAAGCAGGTAAAAAGTATTTTATTAAAACACAACATAAATTACAAAGAAGATCAATTTGATTGTGAAGCATGTTTAAAGGTAAAATGCATCGGTTACCATTCGGTAGGAATGAAACAGAAACAAGAAAAACTTGCCAAATCATTAATATGGATTTATGCGGCCCCATGGAAACGGAATCAGTTGGAGGTTCGAAATATTTCTTACTGTTAAAAGATGACTTTTCTCATTTCAGAACAGTATATTTTTTGAAAAATAAATATGAGGTCACGGACAAGTTGGAAACCTTCTTAAAATGGCAGAAAATACGGCAGGTAACAAAATAATAATAATAATAATAATAATAATAATAATAATAATAATAATAATAATAATAATAATAATAATAATAATAATAACAATAAAAATAATAATAATAACCTTTATTGGCAAAGTTCAGCCTTAGCTGTTCTTACACTTAGCCTTTACAATAAACGAATATGAAAGTATACATTTAATTTGGTATGAACAATAACATGAAGATAGTACAATTACATTTGTTTACATAAGTGCATGACAAGGTTATAAAAACAATCAAAACAATTTACCTATTATATACTTAGCATAGTTAAAGGTATGTATTTGAATGAAATAAGTGTATTGAGTATAAAATCTTAGAATAGAGATGACCATTTCAACACAATTTAGAATTTATTGCGTGTCTGATAAATGTTTTTTCAGTTCAGTACAGAATGTTTGAACTGTCATAATTTTGAGGTTATCAGGAATTTTGTTATAAACAGTGGTACAATTGTAAGTAAATGAACCTTGAAACAATGAAGTGCGATGTCAAGGAATATGTAATTCAAGGTTATTTCGTAGTGTTCTGTTATGCATATTGGATCTGAATAATATTTTTTTTGAAAATGTATGGTGGAATTTTGGATGAGATGACACGATGTGTGAAAGAAGCTATGTGATGAATTCTACGGTTTTCCATATTTAGCCATTCTAGTTTCTTTATTAGCGGAGAAGTTCTCACAGACCGCGGCACCGAATATATGAAACGTGCACAGATGTTCTATACTTTCTGTATTCTTTGTTTATCTCGAACTGTTAAACAAGTGTAACGTGAGGTGGTTTTAACCCCAACACTACAAATTTAACTGGGTCCTTGCCAAACCGAGTAATTCAAACGCTACAAATTTTAGAGTCTAGGATTTGGGTATGAAATAATTACTCAAATTTAAAATAATAAATAAAATATATATATTGAGAATATAGTATAAAGTCATAATAATTTTGACTTGTTAGTTCGAAAGTTTAAGACCGTCTGCCTAATTAGCTATTTGTTGTATAATAGCTGCCTTTTTCCATGTCATCATAATTTTTAGTGACTACAGTGGAAAATTCTATAAACTTATTATGTTGCAATAAATATACTGTAATCACTCTTCATAGATTGCCAACGCAACATATTGGATGAACGTTAATGAACTCTAAATGCTTATATGGAATATTTTAAACTGTACAGGGCGTTTCGAAATTCAAGGATACGCTTCTTACAATCCTCCTACCTTTAAAAATTTACGTTCCCTTGGAACGCACAATTTTGAAAAATTTAAATTAAATTTAGAAGAATACTATAGTTCAGTGGACATCCTATGGTACAAGTTTTTCATATACTACTACTGATTAACATTACTATAATACTTTAATAAATTGTTATGGGTCACAGTGTAAGAGAGGGGTGGGCGTCGATTTTTTTTTTATATTTCTTGTCATGTATGGATCAGCTGTAGTTGAGATGGGTTCACTCGTCCGCTTGTCCTTGGTTGATACGTGAATAGATGCCTTGGAATGTGCTGATTTTGCAGCCCTCTCCTTGTATTTTGCACTGGTGTAACAGTGAGTATACTGTGCATGACATGTGACTCCATTTCATATAAACAAACAAACAAACAGAATTAAGTACACATTTTTAAATACAAATTATTTTAATTCTCATTATTACTCTAATTTTAATGTATAATCTAAGATAGTATTAAACCTAATCATCTAACCAATGTTGCATCGGGGCAGATGGTTCTGGAGCTCTCTCAATGATTTCATTTTTTTCCGTTGCTATTACATGAACTGCTTTAAGTTCTTGATCTTGCGCTCTTCTATTATTATTAATAATTAGATATGTTAAGGTTGTCCAAACACAAGCAACAATTTTAAATGTACAACCTACTGATTTGTATAAATTATATGCATTTATTATTCTATCTAACATGAATTTTATCATTTTTATTGTTACAAAAATTCCTATGAACCCTGAGAAAAAAACGCCTAAATCTGAAAACGAACCCCATAATTCCACTATTGCCGATTTTGCCAAATTTGTTATATCCGATTTTGAGAAAAGGCTTAATATAGAAATTCCTTGTTCCGCTGTGTTTTGCCCGATTATTTTTCTCGTTATAATATTATTTACTGCTTGTCTTTCAATACCGAACATAAGAGAATTTTGTGCCGTTTTTATTTCATTTTTTGTATAAATACCGGAACTTCCAAGATCATATAATGGTCTAAAATTGAAAAGTGGTTCTTGATGAACTTCCAATATTTCGGGTGTTATACCCTGAACTACTTCGTGGCTAAAACCGATCCATTTTTTGTCAACATAAAATAAAGCTGGTGTTAGAGAGCTACAGTCCACCTCCTCTGCTTTATTTTGTAGGGTGTGTGTTGCAGGGGTTACGAATAATTCTTCAGAGTCGGCTAGTACTGGTAACTCATTGAAACATTGTGACACGCGCCTATAATTTACAACACGGGGTGTACATTGCATTATATGTATCACTTCTCCCATTACCCGACCAACGTAGCCTGATTTATTTTTTAACAGCATAGTCACTGGGTTTGGTGCTAAAGGGGCTAACAGCAATCTGTTTCTTAAAATGTCCCTTTCCAACAAACATTGTCTATAAATTATGTCTGAATACATATCTTTCATTTCTCGTTTATATGCATGTTCGACATATAAGAATTTTGAATTTATGTATGTAAAGAGGTCTATATTTCTTGAGTTTTGAACGCCAGTTGTACTTGAATCAAGCCATATATTTTTACTTTCTACAATAAATAATTTTGGATGTTCTGTTATCTATAATTCACGGTTACATACCGTCGTTGTCTCTATTAATTTAACTGCAAAAATTTTGTCAGCTTGCTCTATCACGACATATCTTTTATTTGTTCCAAATTTTGTTATTGAATTCTGAACTATGGTCGCGGCGCCATTATAAATAACAGAAAATTTTGAATTTTGACAATTTACCTGTGTGGTTCTGTCCCATCAGTAAATGAACAAAGCACATCGCCTTTTAGACTTATTTCATTTGACTCTAATTTTACAGAGGCTATATAATTTGTTAGTGTAATTTTGATTGTTGCTTGAACTACGACATTTTCGTGTGTTACACCATTCTCGGTGTAAGTTCCGCTGCTACATTTACCGTCCATATTCGTTGTTTCTGCTAGATTCACTGACGCTGATATTGTTCCGTTACTTACTAGTTTGTCTATAATTTGTTTATTGAACCCAATGTAAGTTTTTGTGCGATGCAGTAGTTTACATTCGTCAGCTCCCACAGGATTGATGTAGGTCAGTATCCCACGATAAACCGCTGACGTGTGACTATGCATGCCGCAATGATGTATTACTCTAGTAACCTCTACTAGACAAGTCCGGACTTCGATGTTGTGGAAATCATTTTCCTGGATTACTTGAAGTTGTACTCTGTCTTCCTTATATCCCTTCTCTGGGTCTGGGCACTCTGCTACGTCTCTTATCGAAATTGTGGTGATATTGGTGACTGGACCTCGGCAGTCATAGGCTATGAGTGGCGTTGTTACTGGCAAGAGGGTCAATAGGATGGCACACGTGATTGCTACAACATAAACACATAAATTTAATTTCTTCTCCACGGAGAACAATTTAATATCCATGGTAGAATTTGTACCGGTCCGTGACTTCTGGTGTGGTACCGAGGAGTGGTCGGTGTTCTAGGCTGTTCTGGGACATTTACTGTTGCACTATTTTCTTTGTCCAACAATGTTGCATGATAATAATTTCTTTGCGCATCAGTAGTGTCAATTACTGCTGGTTGAGAATTTACTTAAGAAGAATTTTGATTATTTTTATTTAATTCTGGATGTGGTTTATCTAAATCCGCTTTAAAGGGTTTAATTCGATTTACATGTACTTTAATAATTTTGTCGTTTTTGTCCGATTTAATGTCATAATTTACTGGGCTAGTTTTAGCTACACTAAAGTACGGTCCTGTCCACGGTTTTGCAAGTTTGCGCGAAAGTACTACGGTCTGAGTTGCATTATGTAGATATACTGCGTCTCCAATATCATATTCTGCCATATAAGTATTTTTATTAAATTGTTTATTTCTAGCATCCGTCGATTGCTTTTATTTTTGAGTAACTTGTTCAAATGCAATATTTAATCTTTCGCCTAATTCTGAGCTATAATTTTCATCTTAGTCGTACCGTAATGTCTGTGGTCTTATAATGTCATCGTACGGTAATTCCATATCTCTACCGTGCATTAAATAAAATGGTGTTTCGTTAGTCGAAGAGTGAACGCTACTTCTATATGCCATAAGCACATAGGGCAGCCATTCGTCCCAGTTAGTTTAGTCTCTGTCAATAAAGTGTGATAGAATATCTTTGAAAACACGATGACTGCGCTCAATAACACCATTTGTTTCAGGGTGATATGCTGTCGTTTGGATTTTTTCAGTGCCAAATATTTTTAGTACTTCTTTGAACATTTTAGACATAAAATTTGTGCCGCGGTCAGTTAACAATTGCCTTGGTGCTCCATGTCTAGCAACAATTTGTTGTGCGAATATTTTAGCAACTGTGTCTGCTTTGTCATTGGGGATAGCGAACGCTTCAGGGTATTTGGTAAAGTGGTCTTGGAAAGTCAAAATATATTTGATTCCTTTGTAAGTTGTAGTCAGTGGTCCAACAATGTCCATTGAAGTTATTTGAAATGGTCCATTTACTTCCTGAAATTCTTGTAGTGGCGCAGATTTTCGATGAGGAGATGTTTTACGTTCGTTGCAGGAATGACATTTATCACAATAGTCTTTGATGTCTTTTGTCATGTTTTTCCAATAAAATTTTTCTTTTATTCGTTTAGATGTTTTCTCGACTCCTTGGTGTCCAGCATAGGGTAAATTATGATAATCATGTATCACTTTGAAAATCATTGTTTTGGGAACTACCAATTTATGAAGTCGGTCACTCTCTTGTTTTTCTTTAAATAATAGATTTTCTTCGTCCGTAAAATATCCATCACAATTTTTTAACTTTTGTATGTCATTGTCCTCGTTTTGTTTACGTAGTATCGTATGTCGGTCCCAGATAGGAACATATGCTGAGTCGTCATTCATTTTGTTCTCTACTGAGTTCACAGGGATTCTAGACAGTACGTCGGCGTTGATATGCTTTTTCCCTGGTCTATGTATGACTTCATATTCGTGCTCGCTAAGTAATAATGCCCATCGCGCTAATCGGGATTGGGGGTCTTTGAGTGACATTAATCATTTCAGTGGTTTGTGATCTGTTATTACCACAAATTTTCGACCATACAAATAACACCTATAATATTTTATTCCCCAAGTGACTGCTAAACATTCTAATTCTGTAGTTGTGTATTTCATTTCATGTTTGTTTAGCTGTCGACTTGCGAATGCAATTGGTTTTTCAAAACTTCCTACCTTTTAACTTAATATAGCGCTAATAGCTGTCCCACTAGCGTCTGTTGATAGAATGAATTCTTTATTAAATTGTGGATGTATAAGTACTGACTTAGAACATAGAGCTGTTTTCAATTGTTGAAAAGAGTTCTCACAGTCTGATGTCCAAGTAAATTATTCATCTTTTCTTGTTATGTTGGTCATGGATTTTGATATGTCGGCAAATTTTTTGATGAATCGTCTGTAAAATCCAATTAAACCAAGAAAAGCTCTAATTTATTTAACATTTTTAGGTTTTGGGTAGTTTTGGATTACAGATATTTTACCAGGGTCTGGTAAAATTCCTGTTTCATTAATGATGTGTCCGAGATATTTAGTTTCAGGTAGTAGAAATTTACATTTTGATGGTTGTAATTTTAGATTGGCTTGTCTTATTCTATCAAATACCTGTCTAAGCCGTTCTATATGATTGTCTATACCTTGTCCATTGAATACTATTACGTCGTCTAGGTATACGAGACATCGTTCTCCAGTCAGTCCTATTAAAACACTATTCATCAGTCGTTGGAAAGATTGTTATTCTTTCGTGAGCAGTTCTTTCTGCGCGTGTGGTACTCTGTAGGGCGCTTTCGCTATGGGCTGCACATTTTCTTCTAATCTTATTTTATGTTTAATGTTGTGGGTACAACCCAATTTTCAATTTTTCCACATGAATAAATATGTCAGCATATTCATTTAAAAGATGAATTATTTTCTTTTTAGCATCGCCTTTTAAATGTTGGAGGTCAAAGTTCGTCTCTAAATCTTCTTTATTTACAATAGAATTTCTGTTCCAGTGAACACTATTCACTTTCATATTTTCATATATTTTATTTTCTTTCATTTCTTCTTTATTTACTTCTTCAACTAGTTCCGCTTTACCTAGTCTTGCATTTTGTGGAACTGTTATATTCTTATTTGTTATATTAATGAGTTGCACTACAATCTCTCTTTGTCCTTTTGCAATTGACCTTTGCAACCATGATTCCATGAATGTTAACTTCTTCGGGTTCAATCAAGATGTCACGTGCGGGGTTGATCAGATCCTGCACTGCTTTGCATTGAATTTCGCTCATCGGAGGGATTTTGATAGCTTCCTTCATTCGCACCCAGCTATGGCCAGTAGCTGAATTCTTCGAATTGGCTTGATCCATCTCGGTTTCGCGTTTTCTTTGCTGCGTCATCTTAACTGAATTGCTCGTGTCTGACGTCATCTTCCTATGACCTTTCTTAATATGTGGACTTGTATTACTTTCACACTTGCTTGTTTTAGGTTCCATTGCTCCGACAATTTCTGCTGAATATGAACTTTTCTTGTCATTGCTCATACAGAGTTGTATATGTTCATCGCCTATTATTATTGTTTTCTTCTTATAATTAATTAACGCCTCATAATATTGTAAAAAATCTCGACCCAATAGTCCATCAGCTTGTAATTTTAATTCATTTGAACATATTATACATGTGAAAGGTAAATTTTTATTCCGGTAAGAATATTGTATTTCTGCAGTTCCAAAATAATTTATTGTGTCACCTGATATTGATGTTAGATTTCCTACATTTTCTTTTATTATCTTTTCGTCTTTCACAAATTTCCTCCTGTATCTACTAATAATTTTACTTTTTGATTTTTAATTTTTAACGTAATAAAATTTGGAGTTGCTGATAAAACTGAATCTAGATGGGGGATAATTATATTGGGTTCTACTTTTTTTAGTTTGACCTCCCGTGTTGAGGCTTGGACGAGAGGTGTTGCCCGTTTAAATTTTGCGTTGTGTAGGATTGAGTGTTGTTTTTGTGGTAAGTGGGCTGAGTCCTGTACTGTCCTTGCTTTGTATAACTATTCCGTGCATTACTGTTGTAACTTGATCCTGCTTGATGTGAAATTGTTCTACCTCTATCGTAATGGTTTTGAGATATATTATTGTTATATTTTCGGTAATTTGAATTGACATAATTGTTTCTATTTCCATTCTGATTGTTTCTATTTATGTAAAGTCCATTCATTGAATTCTGTCGGCACCCAATTGCTATATGACCTGGCTTTTTACATTTATGGCATAAGTCTCGCCTTCTTAATCTACAATCTTTAGTTATATGATTTGTTCTGTTACAAATGAAGCACTTTTTAATATTTGGACCTGGTTTTTTATTTCCTACCCCAATTTCTAAATTTTGAAACTTTTGATTATATAATTCCATTGCTTCCCTTTCAGCTAGAGTCACCGCATCTTCAAAGGTTAAGTCTCTATTACTGTCCATTATTGTCCGAATATACCGTTTAATTTCAGTTCTTAGCCCTAGTTTAAATTGATACAATATTAATTTTGAAGCAAAATTTTCTTGTACTTCTCTGTCTTCTTTTAATAAATAATTTTTAAGTCGTCTACGTCTGGTCGCAAAATTTTGAACAGATTCCCCTACATTTTGTTTACAGTTAGAAATTTCATTATAAATTTGTCCCGGCATCCTACGCTTAGTGAATCTTTCTATAAATAATTTCTTAAAGTCTTTATATTTAGTGAGACGGTCTTTCAGTTCCGGCCGGGTTAAGTAAAATTCGAAAGCGTCGCCTGTCAGCCTACATTTAATTAAGTCTATGATTTGCTTCTCGTCCCACCCTTCTATATTAGTTCTTAATTCAAATTTTTCAAAAAATTCAACCACATTTTCTCCATTAAATTGTTCTATTGCCTGTGCGACAATTTCAAATTGAAAATTTTTGCTACTTTCTTGTAAAGAAATCTGTGCCTTACCTGTACCCGAACCTCCCAGGCCACCGCTTCCTCCTGTACCAACACCATCAGAGCCGCCGGTTCCTCCTGTACCAGAACCCCCAGAGCCACCGGATCCTCCTGCACCAGAACCTCCTGCGCTTCCGCTGGCACTACCCGGCATTTTAACACTCGCGGCCGCGATACACCTATCACTAGAAAAATTGATATTATTTGAACCCTCGTGAGAAGATCAGATATACTGATTTCTCTAATTTGGCAGATATACACCTAAACCGCTGCCACCAATTGTAACGTGGGGTGGTTTCAACCCCAACACTACAAATTTAACTGGGTCCTTGCCAAACCGAGTAATTCAAACGCTACCAATTTTAGGGTCTAGGATTTGGGTATGAAATAATTACTCAAATATAAAGTAATAAATAAAATATATATATATATATATATATATATATATATATATATATATATATATATATATATATATATATATATATATATATATATATATATTGAGAATACAGTATAAAGTTATAATAATTTTGACTTGTTAGTTTGAAAGTTTAAGACCGTCTGTCTAATTAGCTATTTGTTGTTTAATAGCTGCCTTTTTCCATGTCATCATAATTTTTAGTGACTACAGTGGAAAATTCTATAAACTTATTATGTTGCAATAAATATACTGTAGTCACTCTTCATAGATTGCCAACGCAACATATTGGTTGAACGTTAATGAACTCTAAATGCTTATATGGAATATTTTAAACAGTACAGGGCATTTCGAAATTCAAGGATATGCTTCTTACACAAGGACCATATATTATGTCACAGTAATTGAATACTGAAAGTACACAACTATCAGTAAGTATTTTACGGTACTTTTCAGATAATATAAACCGAGGTCTTCATTCACATGCATGACAGCTTCTTCATAACTAGTAGCTTCAAAAAGTAAGTATAATTGTGTGTCATCTGCATATATGTGAAGATTTACATGTTTTACAACTTTACAGATATCAAAAGTGTAAATTGAAAAGAATAATGCTCCACATACTGAGCCCTGAGCCACGCCGGTCCGTATGCAAGATACTCCAGATTTATCACAGTTGATGTTCACACGTTGACGTCTGTTAGTGAAATAGTTGGATATTAATTGCAAACTGCTCTCATCAAACTCTGAATATTTCAACTTAGCTAACAATAGTTCGTGATTGATAGAGTCAAATGCCTTGCTAAAGTCCAGAAGAACAAGTAGAACTAACTGCTTATTATGCTGGAATATATCGTCTGTGATTTTTATTAAAGCTGTTGTAGTGCTGTGTCCCGATCTGAATCCTGACTGTACCTCAGGTAGTATATTACAATCTGATAAGAATTGCAGAATTTGCGAGTTCATAACTTTTTCTAGGATTTTTGACAGTGTTGGAAGAATACTAATAAACCGAAGGTCACTAGGAGTTGCAAGATTTTTACATTTTGGAACTGGATTGACTATAGCCTCTTTCCATACGTCCGGAAATATATGCTGTGAAATGCACGAGTTGACAATATGCGTTAATTGTGGTAAAACTGAATCTAATATTAGTTTAATCATTTTTAAATTAATTCCATCTATACCCATTGCATTAGATTTTAACGTTAACACTATTCGACGTATATCATCCTCAGACACACATGTGAACGAGAAAATCGATCTAGAGTATCGGGCATCATTGTAAAAATTTATGGTTTCTTGTTCAGGTGTTACCGTTGGTATGGCATTAATGAAATGATTGTTCACCTCATCTGCATGAAATATAGGAGGTAAAGATATATTATTATTATTTAGGTTTACATGAAATTCCTTAAGTGCCTTGCAAATATTTGTTTTATTGCATTTTATTTTATGCTCTAAATAAGCTCGCTTTTCCAGTCGTATGGATTTAGTAACCAAGTTCCTTAAGCTTTTATAATATTCCCAAAGACTCTGCAATTTTGTTCTCCTGAATCTAGCAAGTGCATTATCTCTATATTTTATCATGATTTTAATAACATCTGTCATCCATGGCGCTGAAGGTTTACGAACTATAATTTTTTTAGGGGTGCGAATGAGTCAAATAATGTTATTATTGCATTATTAAAATAGAGCAGTTTACAATTGATATCTGTTTCTGCGTAAAACTCATGCCATCTAGATGTTTGAAATCACGTACAAAAACTACTTTCGGTTCAACAACAAGAAAATTTAAATTTTATTCAACAGAAGTTAGACGATGATCAGAAATAACTGTATCAGTGTTAATTACTTGGGAGCAAATCTCTGTATTAGATGTGAGGATGATATCAACCAGCGATTCAGTGGTAGCTGTGATCCTTGTTCAGTAACTAACTGTGTAAGAAAAAATCCAGCGCACATATCGTGGAAGAACCTAGAACTGGCACTATCACAATCAAGTAAGTTAATATTAATATCACCAAGACAGAGTAAATGGTCGACAGTTGGGAAAATATGACCTAGAGAATTTTCGAAGGATTGCATGAAGTTGTTAATATTGCCCGATGGAGGACGGTATACAGCTCCGATAGCAAACAGTTTTTTATTAATTTTAAATTGCAGCCAACATTGCTCAATGTTTTGATCAATAGCACTTAATTCAGATATTATTTTAAGATTATATTTAAACAAATACGTTTTTACATAAAAACCAACACCTCCACCTCTTGTTTCTCTATCGTTTCGTAATAGAGTGTATTCATCAATTACGAAAGGAGTATCATCTAAATTAGAATTTAGCCACGTTTCTGATATTGCTAAAATTTCAAAGTTGAAATCTGTAACTAAATCTTTAAATTCATAAATAAAAATAATTAGAGCAGACAATGGTCTAGAGTTCGTTAACCAGCACATAAAGAAAATGCTAGAAAGAAAGGGAATCAAACATCAGAGAACTGTATCGTACACTCCCGAACAAAATGGGAAATGCGAACGTGAAATGAGGACACTAGTGGAAGCAGGAAGGACTTTACTAAATGCATCAAAACTAGATAAAAAGTTTTGGGCAGAAGCAGTAAACCTAGCAACTTACGTGATAAACCGAACTGGCACGACCTCAGTGACAGAAAAATCACCGTATGAATTGTGGTACGAAACAAACGTCAATATTAAATATCTTAAAATTTTCGGATCTGAGCTGTATGTACACGTGCCGAAACACAAGCGTAAAAACTAGGACCCCAAAGGTCGAAAAGGAATTTTTATTGGTTTCGACGAAAATACTAAAGAATACAGAATTTACTTCGAAGACAGCAATACAGTCGAGATTGTGAGAGATGTAACCTTTTTTCGGAAAAAAGAAACCAAAACAGTACGGTAGAAGAAACAATAGATGATCCAAAAGGTACAGAAAATAATGAACAAATTGATAAAAATATTGTGCAAGTGAGAGAAGAACCTGAAGAAAAAGAACCAGGAAATGAAAAAGCTTATACAATAAAACTAAGAAATCGAAGTACACTGCATAAACCGCATCATTTAAATGATTATGAGCTAGGATTGACAACATATACAGCACTAGACGAACCTACTACATATGAAGAAGCAATAGAAAGTGAAATAAAAGATAAAATAGCGATAAAAGCTGAATTAGCTTTATTGGAAGAAAATGGTACGTGGACAATTGTAAACAAACCGAAAAATTGCAGGATCATTGACAGTATAAATTTTAAAAATAAAATTAGATAAAAATGGAAACCTTGGGGAATTCAAGGCTAGGTTGGTAGCAAAGGGTTATCAGTTAAACTAACAACTTTAAGAAGGAGAAAGAAAAGCTTAAGCGATCCTTAAACGACTACTGTTTGTACATGAAAAATTTGAAGAATGAGAAATTGTTTGTACTTTTGTACGTAGATGACCTTCTAATTATTGGATCAAATGAACAAGAAGTCAAGAAAATAAAAGAAAATTTGTTCAAAAAATTTAAAATGAAAGACTTAGGACCAGTTTCAAACTATCTTGGAATAAACATTAAACAGGACTTGAAAAAAGGTGAAATAATAATAAATCAAACAAATTATTTAAAACGAGTGTTAGAACGGTTCAAAATGATAGCCTGTAATTCGGTAACAACTCCAATGGACGCTAACTATAAATTGTTAATACCGGTTTTTTTGATCGAGAACTAGAAACATTGTGTCGAAGTTTAATCGATAGTTTAATGTACGCGATGGTAGGCTCACGTCCAGATATTTGTGCCGTAATAGGAATTTTAAGTTGGTACCAAGGACAACCAAGCAACGAACTATTGAACTGTTTAAAACGTGTGATGCGATACATAAAGGACCTTTAAATTTAAATTTGTGTTGTAAAAAAGGCTTTGTTTCAGATATAATAAAAGGTTTTTGTGATGCAGATTGGGGAGGGGATCCTAATGACAGGAAATCCACTTCCGGATTTCTGTTTAAGGTATTTGGATCAACTGTTTCCTGGACTTCCAGAAAACAATCGTGTGTGGTAAAATCTACATGTGAGTACATAGCAATGAGTCATGCTGCAAGTGAAGATCTCGAGGTGATCGACCAAACTGTTCCTGTGCTCCTGCACGCAGATAACGTGTAAGCCATACGAGTAGCGAAGAATCCAGAAAACCACAAACGGTTAAAACACCTAGACATAAGATACCACTTTGTTAGAGATAAAGTTGAAAATGGGGAAATAAAAATACTGCATATTTCAGGACCAGAGCACACTGCCCACATTCTCACAAACCCATTAAAGAAAAATTTATTTTTAAAATTTAGAAATGATTTAAACTTGAAATACGAATGACTTAAATGTAATTTTGTATTGTTCATATTATAAAATAATTTTATTGAGGGGGAGTATTGAAAAAGCAATAAAATTAAGTTAGCTTTGTATAACTAGGTTTTTTGAGTAATACGAAGATTAGTTTGCTGAGAACAAAATGTTTTTTTGAGTTGGTAAGACAACAAAAGTTGTACAAAAGGTGTCAGTTTGAATTATAAAATAAAATATTAGTTCAATAAAAAATTGAGTTTAATTATTAATTTTAACCTTACAAAGACTACCAGGAGAAAATATTTTAACAGAATATTTATCATGTTTCGAAAAATGTAAAACATTGCTCTCAAATTCACCAATACTGTAGTACCCGGACCTTTCAAAACAATTCCGATTAACATACGATGCTTCAAATATCGCACTAGGGGCAGTTATCTCTCAAAATTTTGACGGAAAGGACTTAGCAATAGCGTACTCCAGTAGGATACTAAGCAAACACGAAATTAACTATTCCACATCAGAAAAAGAGTTACTAGCTATTATTTGGGCAATCAAACATTTTCACAGATATTTGTACGGAACTAAATTTAAATTAATTACAGATCACAAACCTTTAATTTGGCTGAACACCTTAAAAGAACCAAATCAAAAACTTATTAGATAAAAAACAAAATTATCAGAATATAATTACGATATAGAATACCAAAAAGCAAAACAAAACGTCGTTGCCGATTATCTCTCTAGAATCCCCAAACCTTTCGAAATTAATTATAAATACACCAATATTTTCGACCACACCGAACCTATAATATACTGCATATCCAGAGATTTTAAAATGGGTAAGGGTTTTGCAAAACAATTAAATGAAAAATTTCATACTACCAAAATTTTAAATAAAATAACAATAAAGAAAAATATTGCTATTCAGATGTCACCAAGACTAATAATTCATTTAATTATAGAAAATAAATACGACGAAACTGCTCCTCCTAAAAACATAGAAAACTGTTTAAAACAATTAAGAGACTATTTATCCAAAATAACATTAACGAAATCAACATGCCAAAAATTTGTTCAGGGCTAGATAAACAAAATTAGACCGACGTAGAAAATTTGCTAAAAGAAATATTTAAAAACACAAACATACAAATAAACACATTCACTTTAAATAACATTCAAAACTACGCTAACTCTATCGCAGAAAAAGATACCGACAGCTGTACACAACACTCGGGCGACGAGTCACCAGTAAATGGACTCTCCTATGTAGACGGTCCCATAAATTTTGGAAAAAAACAAATAGTATTCAAAGAAACAAATTCAAAAAGCACTTTAAAGGTAGACAAACTATTCGTCTATGATAAACAACGAATGTACATGTACATAAATAAAACAAATTATAAAGACACATTATTAAAATTTATTAAGGAATACGTAGCACCCGGAATTAAATATCATTGTATAGTACCTGAATCATTCAGGAACATGTGAAATAATATATTACAAGTATATTTTCAACCAGGCACGTACCAATTAATTTGCTGTGAAAATCAACTACAGAATGTCGAATCATCCGATGAACAACAAGAATTAATTCAAAATTATCATTGGGGTAAAACCGACCACCGCGGCATAGTAGAGACATATAAAAAACTAAAATATAAATATTAATCCACACAAAATTCCATTAATAAAAACCCCAATCGCTTCAAAACCCCTTGAAATAATTCATATTTATTTACTTATTTATTAATACACACTGTTAGACAGGCTGACGCCCAATTATAGAACAGGGAAATACAAAAATAGAACAATATAAAAATAAATGTAATAACATAATCATGTAGGTAGGTGTAAATACAAATATAAAAGTAAATCATATACTAGGTTGATTCCGATGTTACTAATTTAAGTTCATATACAAATTTATTATGAAAAATGTCAACTGAGGGATGGAGATTGTTATACAAAGAACACATAATATAAATAGGAGATTTGTAAAATATATTAGTGTGTGAAGCAGGAAGATAAAAAGGAGTAAGGTTTCTGGTTTAAAAGATGGTACCTTGAAATACAATTGAGAAAGTGATTGACAGTCGTCAATTAGCCCATTTATTAACTTATACAAGTGAATTAAGGCTATTTGGTGTCTACGAACTTGCAATGTATCAAAATTAAATATTTTCAGTAATAATATTATATAGAAAACCACGATGTGGATAATAATTCATTATTTTATACAAATGAATTAAGGCTATTTTGTGTCTACGAACTTGCAATGTATCAAAATTAAATATTTTCAGTAATATTATTATATAGAAAACCACGATGTAGATAATAATTCATTATTTTGTAATATTAATACTTCAAAAATCTTTTCTAAATACTTTCAATAAAAGTGATTTGATTTTCATAAAAAGGATACCAAATTAAGGCACAATAATCCAATTTAGAGCGAACAAAAGCAAAATATAATGACAAAATAGGTTGCAAGTTGGAGAAATCTCGCGTATTTCTCACAATGAATCCTAAAGAACGTAAACATGCAGAGCGAAGTTCTGCAACGTGAAAATTAAATGTTAATTTGGAATCAAATCTAATACCCAAATCAGTGTTTCATTGACATGTTGTAAATTTTTATTATTAATGATGTAATTAAATTGTAAAGCTTGTGTTTCCCGAGTAAAAAACATTATTTTACATTTTTCGACGTTTAAGTGCAGTTTATTTGTTTGACACCAATTAAAAATATTGTTTAAATCTGCTTGTAGTTCTGAACAATCACTGAACTCATCAATTATGCAAAATATTTTCAAATCATCTGCAAATAATAGTTTATCATGTATGTCCATAATATCAGTGATAAAAATAAGGAATAAGAGAGGCCCTAAATTGGATCCTTGAGGTACTCCTGAGGTGACAATAAATTTGGATGAGTTAAAACCATTAATTTGTACTGACAGTGACCTATTAGTAAGGTAGGAGAGTAATAGTTTTATCATATTACATGACAATGAAAAAATACGTAATTTATTAATCATTGTAGCATAATCAATTTTATCGAACGCTTTTGCGAAGTCTGTTTGTATAACGTCAACTTGTTTCCGATTATTTAGGGCTTGAGCTATAAAATGTGTGAAGTTACATAGATTGGTAGTGGTTGATTTACCCTTTATAAACCCATGTTGAAATATAGATAATCTATGTTTAATGTTCGAATGAATTATATCATATACGATAGTTTCAAACACTTTACTAAAGTTAGATAAAATGGCCACATGTCTATAGCTTTTTATGTTACATTTATTCCCCGACTTGTATATAGGTGTAACTCTCGCTTTTTTCCACATTTCTGGGAATTTTTGAGTTTGTATTCCTAAATTAAATATATAAAAAGAGCTTTGGATAAAAGAAATGCACAATCTTTTACTAAAAAATTGGGAATTAAATCAGGTCTAGCAGTACCGTTAGATTTTAGTTTCTTTATGGCTGTAAAAATTTGTTCTTCAGATATATTACGTAAATAAACGAAATAACTATCTATAATCTTCATTAATTTGAATATCAGTGGAAGTTGAGTAGACGCTTTTGAAGTAATCCGCAAATGTTTCAACAATCTCATCAGCAGAGTTTAATGAATGTGAATTGCAAAACATATTATTAGGATAACCGTTATCTTTTGATTTTGACTTAATAAAATTCCAAAAATATTTTGCATTACTATTAACTTGCGCTTCACATTTATGAAGATAAACTTTATAAAAATTTTTGAAGTCAATGTTAATTTGTTTTCTTAAACTATTAAATTTTTCCTTATAATCAATATTGTTAGGATAAATTATGGACAAGTAGAAGAATCTAGTTTTAAATTTTAATTTAGAGGTGGAACACATTTATCTAATATTTCATATAATGCAGAGTACAAGAAATCATAAGCCGAATCAACATTATTAAATGATTCCATTTGCTCCCAATCAAATTGTGCAATTAAATTATACATTTCGATATAATTTACCTTTTTAAAATATCGACATACTATCCTTAAAAAATATGATGTGGCCAACACCAAACCTCTCGCTATTTAATTTTTATTAATTTATATATATATATGTATATATATATATATATATATATATATATATATATATATATATATATATATATATATATTCCATATAACTAGGGTTCTATTTACTATTCTCTTTTTAAAACGTTACTGTTATTAATTTGAAATGATTAGTTTAACAGTGACATTTATCTGTCAGTTACCTTGTTACATACATTTAAGATATGAACTGTGTAACCAAGGAGATTTACTTGTTTAAAGCGTAGGCTCCGGGATTAAATTTATTGATAATTTTATGAATATATCCATAAAATATATAGAAAAAGTATTAATGCAAATCTGTAGAAAATTTAATAATCTTTAATTTTCATAACATTAATCTCGCATAAATAACTTTTAAAGGTATTTTTCGGAAAAAACAAACTATTTTGAGCACCTAGTAAAGTGCCATTTCCGGTTATCCGATTTACACCAAAATCTAATGGGCTCTTTCCATTACAGAAAAAGTTCGAAATACAAGGTTTCAAAATTTTCTGAATGATAGTATTTAAGTTACAGTAAAGGATCCATACACACAGACATCATCGTGAAAATGTTAAATTAGATTCTAGGGATCTTAAAACGTGGTCATTTAGCAAAATCTCAATATGCGATTTTTAGCACGATCCCTATACCTCCTTTACCAAAGGTAGCGGGAGGTAAAAAGGAAAAATTCTTAACAATTATCGATAGTTTTTCAATACACACCCAGATATACCACCTACCAGAAACCAACATAGCAACAGTAGTTCAAAAACTAATTTTGATATTGATATGACCGCGTTGTTATTGGGCGTGTTTTTATATATTTCTTTATATCTGGATTCTCCGATTTTCTTGTCTCGATCTTGTTTTTGTAAATCTTGATATCTTATTTTTAGTTCGGGTTTAATGTCTATATTATTATTTCTTAATCTTTATACTTATACTATTATTATATTTTATAACTTTTGCTTTTTTATAATAATAATATAATATTTAATAATACTTATTCTTAATCTTTTTATACAGAAGTGTACATAGAGAGCGTCAAATAAGTCAAGAGATAAAAATAAATACATATTACAAGACATTTGTTTCATTTGTATTGGAGGGACGTAAACTTCGTCCCGCTGGAGATAGGAATGTTTAAAGTACTCCTCAATACTATAAAAATATTTATCTAGAAGATAGTATTTTAGTTTTTATTTCAAGGAGTTATAGGATGAAATTGCACTATGTTCCTTTGGTAATGTATTGAAAATTTTTAAGCCCGAAATATTTGGACTGTTAACTGCCATGTTACTTTTAACATGTGGTATGCTAAACTGGTCTTTTGCTCTCGTGTTAAAAGTGTGGTCTCTATTTAAGGTAAATTTAAATTTGTTATTATGGACATATTTACATATTTCTAAGATATGTAAACAGGGTAATGTAAGAATTTGAAGTTGTTTAAACACAGCTTTACAAGATTGTCGTTTATGTAACCCTGCAATGCACCTTACTGCTCGCTTTGAGTTATGAATACTTGTGTGGCCCAATATAAGGTACCCCAGAGGATTATCTCATATCGTAATCGCGATTCGGCTAGGGCAAAGTATATCGTAAGAAGTTGACAGGAGTTAAGATGTGATTTAAAGTAGCGTATAGCATAGCACGCACGATTAACTGCTATAATGAGCTTTTTACAATGAGGCCGCCAAATTGAAAATTCATCAACAGTTATTCCTAGAAAGACAGTTCTTTGTGATTTTTCCATTAAAGTACCATTAATATAATTGTCTAAATTAATTATTGTATTTATATTCTGGTAGTGTCTAAAGCGAATGTAGGTGGTTTTTGACCCATTGAGGTATAGTTTATTCTCATAAACTAGTGGGAGAGCGCATGCATGCTTATTTCGCATTTTTGGTGAAGTTCTAATATATTATTGCCGGAGATTATTATAGAGGTGTCATCTGCGTATTGTATGAGACTGATATCATTATCAATAGACTCGATTAAGTCATTCATATATAGAATAAATAAAACTGGAGCAAGGATGCTCCCTTGAGGAGCTCCGATATTAATTTGCAAAATGTTAGATTGAACATTATGGTATAGATTGTTGTCACTAAATTTTAAGCCTATTCAAGGAAGCTAATTACCCATTTATTTGGCGTGCCTCTAATGCCTCTAATGCCGTATGCATTTAGTTTGTCTAATATCTTTTGTGGTCTAGGCAGTCAAAGGCCTTATATATGTCACAAAAGATACCTAATACAATTTGTTTGGAGTCAATTTGGGAGACAATCTTGCCATATGTTTGCGTTATTGCATCAATAGGTGACAGATTGGGCCTGAAACCGAACTGATTAGTGTTAAGAATGTTAAACTTATTTATGAATGCATCAAGCCTATCACGAAATCAATATTCCATTATTTTAGAGAAAATAGATGTTTGAGCGATTGAGCGATAATTATTTACGTTGTTTTTATCGCCCTTCTTATAAATTGGACTGATTTTATTTAACTTTAAACATTCGGGGAAAATACCAGTACTAAAAGATAGATTTAATAAATAAGAAAGCGGTACGAGTATAAGATGCAGTACTTTTTTTATAAAATGTTTGGGCACCTCATATGGACCTGCTGAATTTTTATTTTTTAGTTTTAAAGTGATCAGGGAAGAAACCTCTGCTTCACTAAAAGGTGTGAGTAAAAAACTGTTAAGTGTTTTGTGTTATTGCATTCTTTGGATTTGAATTAATAGTTAGAGGTATTGAACTGAGGGTGTTTAATGGAGCATTTTTAAAGTAGTTATTAAAGATATTTACTATTTGTTCAGGTTCTTCTATGATCTTGTTATTTAGATGAATACTTATGTTTTCATTTGAGCCCTGTTGTGTTGATTTATTTTGATTTATATAGGATTATAGGGTATTAGATGGGTTGTCGGAGTCGATTATAGCAGTTTGTATAAAAATTTTTTTTTGTATTATTGACTAATTTGCGGTGTTACTTTTTTTGTATAAATATAAGGGTTTTAGTTGCGTAAATTGTTTTTGTAGAATAAATAGCGATTTTAAGACTGTACTGAAATTTCTTAGTTCATTATTTACCCATACCAATTTCTGTTTACCGTAATTGCAATATTTAAACAGACAGCTCGTGTTAAATAGATTTAGGAATTTTGTATAAAACTTATCAAAAGGGAGATTAAGATCAGTTTCAGAATACACATCGTTCCAAGATTCGTTAAGTAGCAGAGTTATAAAATTACTTACATTGTTTTCACTAAAGGCTCTGCGTTTGATGCCTTCCTTGTGAGATACGTTCAATATTAGCAGAGTTACGTGCAGTACAGCACTGTGGTCTGATAAGGAGTTACGGTCTACTTCATATCGATTCCAAGTACTATTAGTAAATATATAGTCCAGTATATATTTTCCTCTTGTAGGCTTGTGAACAATGTTGAACAAACTATATGAGGATAACGGTGAACTTAGGAGTAAGAACTCCATGGCATCTCAAGCAGGATATAGGTTTAGGTCCTCGGATAAAATAAAATTAACATTTGGTTTATACAGTTCATCTAAAACAGAGTTTAAATTAGAGTAGAATATTTCGAAATCACTGCTGGGTGATCTATAGCATGTTAGTATACTACTTCGTGAATATGCATTTAATTTACATGTTACAGCACAAATTTCAAACTGTTTGTCTATACAAAATTTCTGAAGATCAATAGCTGATGCGTGTATGTTACTGCGACACCAAAGTGCCACGCCACCCCCTGAAAAGGATGCTCGATTGTAGAAAGTTATTAAGGTATAATTTGGAAAATTGATGTTGGCGATGGCATGTTCATTGCAGATTTCCGAGAAACAGAAAAAGTTTAAATTTGTAAAAATACTTAAATACTCAGCAAATATCAGATCCACTTTGGCAGGTGTTGGCACCTGGCAATTTAGTGATAATAAATCAAAATTTGGTTTTACATTTAAGTCTGGCACTAGGTTTTTGGAGTTTGCGCTTTGCGTTTTTGAAAAAAACCTGGAGATCCATTGGGCCAGATGTCCGCATTCAAGGTCTTTTCTAGATTAACAAAATTAATCATCACTTTAAACAAGGAGTAGTGCTGAAGATATTTAGACTGGAGACTTTCGCATTCCACTTCAGGGGACTTGTCTTTGAGGTAGTTAACGAGATCTACTGGAGTGGTAGAGGGTTTAAGTCGTGATATATATAGGAACGCTTTCCTTGGAGCCACTTCTAACTTAAAACTGGTAACCGATTTGCCAATAATTGCCGTGTTAGATTTCTTATTCCGCTTTCTCCCTTCATCACGCTCCTTCAGTGATTTGTCCTGTGAGATGATGGGAGTGGTATTCGGTTTATTTGATTTATTGTGTACTGTCTGTACTGTGTTGAGAGTATCAGTTTTGTTTACATTATTGCTGTCACTGTTGGATTTCAAAATGGACGACGGTGTAGTTATTTTTTTGTCAGGTTTTACGTTGCCAA
This sequence comes from Harpalus rubripes, assembly GCA_963082715.1. Lineage (NCBI taxonomy): Eukaryota > Metazoa > Arthropoda > Insecta > Coleoptera > Carabidae > Harpalus > Harpalus rubripes. Next base: position 42,797,640 of record OY720453.1, read on the forward strand.
TTTTATTACTACTTTTATTGGCGAAAAATTTAAAGTGGGTGACGTCTGGCGGCAGATTTGTGAATTAGATGAATAAGAAAACGTTGATAGCATACATTAAAACGTATGTTATTTTAAACAGGTTTAATTTAAATTTGTTGTAAAAGAAAGTGAGATATACAGTGTATATTACATTTTCGGGTTTAAATAATGAGCAATAAATGCCATAGATACTGCTCAGTACCACAATATATATATATATATATATATATATATATATATATATATATATATATATATATATATATATATATATATATATATACCGGGTGTCTTAGGCCGACCGACACATGGGCGATTAACATGTAAAATTAGTTAATTGTGAATAGTATCTCCCCAGTGCAAGATATTAAGATGAAATTTTGCATGCTTATCCGGGGATACTATTTCTATGGATTTCAATTCAAATCAGTCAATTTACAAGTGTAATATTAGAATAAATTAAGAAAAATTGTAGAAGTACCATGAATGTTATTCATATCTTGAAAATAATAGTATCTAAGCAACAGCTCTGATAGAGTAGGGGTAACGTGCGCGCTTCACAATTTAGCCAATATGTTTCCAGAGATGTCGGGATGTGTGCAATTGGCACTTCGTCAGTCTTATCAAGGGCATTGGGCGTTGAATTTAAACACAGAAGTTTGTTTAATAAAACAATAATATTTTCATTATCCACAATAATTTTGTTTATATCCCTTATTATGGTGTCTTTTTCAAGGATAATTTTATTTAGGTATTTGATTTCTTTAAGAGACATTGTTAAAACTTCAGTGTTTATTGTGTCATTTGCATCACTAAACAGATCTTCAGTAACACTGCAGCACTTTGTAGTATTATTGAGAACTGTAAGGTTTTTCTTGGTAGCACATCCTTGATGAAAAGCACCGTTAAACAACTTACAAAAAACAATCTTGTTTACTGCACTGCGGTTACAGACTTGGCAGATTTTTTTAGTTTAGTAGGACTGCTATCTTGCAAATGTTTCTCATTGTCGGCCATCTTGGGCATACAGTGGTTTCTTATATTTTTGAATACGTCTACTAGTTTCTTTTACATATATTTGTTTTGGAATTTCTAAAGGGTTAATATTATTTTTATATCGGTTGTCTTTAAGATTCTTAGCATGATCTTCTAATATTTTGAATTCGTTCTAATTTCTTTAAATTCCTTATGTATATATATATATATATATATATATATATATATATATATATATATATATATATATATATATATATACAGGGTGATTCATCGGTCTGTCCTCTCTTTATAACTCTTTTATTTTAAGTCAAATAGAAAAACTCTTCAAATATAATTTATATGATTTAGTATTATCTATCTACGTACCATATCCATTTGTATACAGGGTGTTCCATTTAAGCGCAACAATATGTAACTTTATATTTCTTAATGGAACATCCTGTATTTATTTATTTATTTTGATAGTCAATTAGATTCCCTTTAAAAAAGTATAAAATAATAAGGGGTCTAAAATTATAAATTAAGAAGTTATTTACGTTCATAAAAAATAGTATTTCACAGTGGAAAAAACCATAATATAGTACAAAATTTTGATCCTTTTTTATTAATACTTATTTTAAACATTACACTAATTCCAAAGAAGCTTTTAAAATTTAGTGACAGACTAAATAATGCAAAATTATAATAAATGCTCGAAAACTTGTCCTTCAACTTCAATAGATTTTTCTATTATAAAAATGATATTAACCATCTCATCTTTACTAAAATTTGTATTATTCATTTTCACATCAACATCAACAATGATAAACTAATAGTATTTTGGACAACTTGTTTGTTTAAATTCGAAACAATTGATCAAATTATCCATAGCTTACTTTGTTAATAATAACAAGATAGAAACATATCATTTAACGAATAAAGGTAAATAACTTCTTAATTTATAAATTTAGACCCCTTGTTACTCAATACTTTTTTAAACGGAATCTAATTTACTATCAAAATAAATAAATAAATATAGGGTGTTCCATTAAGAAATATAAAGTTACATATTGTTGCGCTTAAATGGAACACCCTGTATACAAATGGATATGGTACGTAGATAGATAATACTATATCATATAAATTATATTTGAAGAGTTTTTCTATCTGACTTAAAATAAAAGAGTTATAAAGAGAGGACAGACCGATGAATCACCCTGTATATATATATATATACCGGGTGTCTTAGGCCGACCGACACATGGGCGATTAACATGTAAAATTAGTTAATTGTGAATAGTATCTCCCCAGTGCAAGATATTAAGATGAAATTTTGCATGCTTATCCGGGGATACTATTTCTATGGATTTCAATTCAAATCAGTCAATTTACAAGTGTAATATTAGAATAAATTAAGAAAAATTGTAGAAGTACCATGAATGTTATTCATATCTTGAAAATAATAGTATCTAAGCAACAGCTCTGATAGAGTAGGGGTAACGTGCGCGCTTCACAATTTAGAGAGTCGGGTTCGAAACCAACCGACAGCAATATTTATTTTTTAATTTTTTCTTTTCAAAATAATTTTTATTATTAATATGTTTTTAATCTTTTATTAATATTTAATTTAATGAAGTGGATACATTGTACGTAACAAGATTTATTTATTTAAAAAATATTAAATCGTACCTACTAATTACAACATTAAAATTTAAAAATTATAATAAATATTCAAAATGGCCGCCGTTTTGCGCTAAGCAAAATCCGAGACGATCGTAACATTGCTGTCTCACGTTGCTTAGCTGTCGATTAGAAATAAGCCTACATTCATTCCTTATTGCCGCTTTCAGGTCTTCTAAAGTGGTCAATTCATAATGGCCGTAAATTTTAGATTTTAAATGACCCCAAAGAAAAAAATCTAAGGGGCTTAGATCAGGAGACCTTGCCGGCCAATTAATTGGTCCATTTAAACCAATCCAAGAATCTGGAAATGAATTGTCCAAATATTCTTTGACAATTTGCACGTTATGCGCTGGACACCCATCCTTTTGAAACCATATCCTCTCCATATTTAATTCTGTAAGTCTAGCCCCAACTACTGTTTCCAATAAATCTAAATATTTTGGACCGTTCAATGTCCCTTCAATAAAATATGGTCCAATAATGTGTGATCCCAAAATTCCCGCCCAAACATTAACCTTCTGGGGATATTGGGTTCTTGATAAATTTTGAAGAGTTGGTTTATCTTTTGACCAGTGGCGAAAGTTTTGCACATTCGGTTCGTTATGAAGAGTAAATGTGCATTCATCGGTATAACAGAGGGAGTACAAAAAGTTTTTGTTTTCATTGGCTGTATCCATAATTGTTTCACAATAAGTTGCTCTTCTTTCTTCGTCGCCGTCTCGCAATTCTTGATGGTTACCTACTTTGTAACTTCTAAATCCATTTTTCTTAAGTATTCTAGCAATTTTTGTTCTACTTATTCCACATTCCATTTGTAAACTTCTTAAACTAATAGTAGGCTCCACTTCAACCCGCGCAATTATTATTTCTTCAAATTCATTTTCAATTGGTTGTATTTCCTGCTTTGTGTGATTAGCAACACACCCAGTTTCTTCAAATCTGTTAATAATACGACTTACACGGGATTTATTAACTACTTTTTCTGGATTTTCGGCAGAAAATACATCAGCAGTTTGCTGTAGGCTATTACCAATGTGAAATAATTTCACAATACGAATTTTATCTTTTGTAGTTAAATCCATATTATTTAAATAACACTAGCAACAAATAAAGATAGTACAATACAAATCTGCATTTGACGTTTGATTATTCAAATCAAATGTTCTCGTTTTTTTGTTTTCGTCAGGGCTAACTATAATTTGAAGAAATTTAATTTATAATAAACCAATAAAGCAAATAAAAAAATATTTTTTAAATAAATAAATCTTGTTACGTACAATGTATCCACTTTATTAAATTAAATATTAATAAAAGATTAAAAACATATTAATAATAAAAATTATTTTGAAAAGAAAAAAATAAAAAATAAATATTGCTGTCGGTTGGTTTCGAACCCGACTCTCTAAATTGTGAAGCGCGCACGTTACCCCTACTCTATCAGAGCTGTTGCTTAGATACTATTATTTTCAAGATATGAATAACATTCATGGTACTTCTACAATTTTTCTTAATTTATTCTAATATTACACTTGTAAATTGACTGATTTGAATTGAAATCCATAGAAATAGTATCCCCGGATAAGCATGCAAAATTTCATCTTAATATCTTGCACTGGGGAGATACTATTCACAATTAACTAATTTTACATGTTAATCGCCCATGTGTCGGTCGGCCTAAGACACCCGGTATATATATATATATATATATACATAAGGAATTTAAAGAAATTAGAACGAATTCAAAATATTAGAAGATCATGCTAAGAATCTTAAAGACAACCGATATAAAGATAATATTAACCCTTTAGAAATTCCAAAACAAATATATGTAAAAGAAACTAGTAGACGTATTCAAAAATATAAGAAACCACTGTATGCCCAAGATGGCCGACAATGAGAAACATTTGCAAGATAGCAGTCCTACTAAACTAAAAAAATCTGCCAAGTCTGTAACCGCAGTGCAGTAAACAAGATTGTTTTTTGTAAGTTGTTTAACGGTGCTTTTCATCAAGGATGTGCTACCAAGAAAAACCTTACAGTTCTCAATAATACTACAAAGTGCTGCAGTGTTACTGAAGATCTGTTTAGTGATGCAAATGACACAATAAACACTGAAGTTTTAACAATGTCTCTTAAAGAAATCAAATACCTAAATAAAATTATCCTTGAAAAAGACACCATAATAAGGGATATAAACAAAATTATTGTGGATAATGAAAATATTATTGTTTTATTAAACAAACTTCTGTGTTTAAATTCAACGCTCAATGCCCTTGATAAGACTGACGATGTGCCAATCGCACACATCCCGACATCTCTGGAAACATATTGGCGAAAAAACTAACCTATAGGTGGCAGGCCGAACGCCAGCAAGATAGCGCAGGAATAAGGAGAGTTCTCTCATTTCTTATTGCTGGCAATATGCATTTCAAAGTACAAAGTATTTAATTTGTAGAAAATTAACATAAAGTTAAGTGACATTTTTGAATACGTTGCTTCTGCATGTTCTATAAAGGAAGGCGAAGCAGTTTCTAAGGCAGGCCTTGTAATGCGTTGTGGAATAAAAGATGCTGGATCATCATGTACAATACTGGGATTTTGTTTAAAAACCAGTTATTTGAGTGGAGATCCTCATATGATTGAAATTGTATTAAATGAGAATACAAATTCAAGCAAAATTTAGTTGTAGAGCAGGATTGGGAGGCAAATGCAAACATATTGTTTCAGTTTTGTTGCATATAAACAGGTTAGTAAAAATCAAAATTATATTTATTGTTTTACAACAAAGATTATTATTATTATTATTATTATTATTATTATTATTATTATTATTGTTGTTGTTATTATTATTATTATTATTATTATTATTATGCTATTAATTTATTTGTTTATGGATTTGTGTATTACAGAGCAGAAGAAATAGAAAAATTAAGATCTCCAGGTTTTTTCAAAAACACCAAGCGCAAACTCCAAAAACCTAGTGCCAGACTTAAATGTAAAACCAAATTTTGATTTATTATCACTAAATTGCCAGGTGCCAACACCTGCCAAAGTGGATCTGATGTTTGCTGAGTATTTAAGTATTTTTACAAATTTAAACTTTCTCTGTTTCTCGGAAATCTGCAATGAACATGCCAACGCCAACATCAATTTTCCAAATTATACCTTAATAACTTTCTACAATCGAGCATCCTTTTCAGGGGGTGGCGTGGCGCTTTGGTGTCACAGTAACATACAGGCATCAGCTACTGATCTTCAGAAATTTTGTATAGACAAACAGTTTGAAATTTGTGCTGTAACATATAAATTAAATGCAGATTCACGAAGTATTATACTAACATGCTATAGATCACCCAGCAGTGATCTCGAAATATTCTACTCTAATTTAAACTCTGTTTTAGATGAACTGTTTAAACCAAATGTAAATTTTATTTTAACCGGGGACCTAAACCTAGATCCTGCTTGAAATGCCATGGAGTTCTTACTCCTAAGCTCACTGTTATCCTCATATAGTTTGTTCAACATTGTTCACAGGCCTACAAGAGGAAAATATATACTGGACTATATATTTACCAGTAGTACTTGGAATCGATATGAAGTAGACCCTAACTCCTTATCAGACCACAGTGCTGTACTGCACGTAACTCTGCTAATATTGAACGTATCTCACAAGGAAGGCATCAAACGCAGATCCTTTAGTGAAAACAATGTAAGTAATTTTATAACTCTGCTACTTAACGAATCTTGGAACGATGTGTATTCTGAAACTGATCTTAATCTCCCTTTTGATAAATTTTATACAAAATTCCTAAATCTATTTAACACGAGCTGTCTGTTTAAATATTGCAATTACGGTAAACAGAAATTGGTATTGGTATGGGTAAATAATGAACTAAGAAATTTCAGTACAGCCTTAAAATCGCTATTTATTGTACAAAAACAATTTACGCAACTAAAACCCTATAATCCTATATGAATCAAAATAAATCAACACAACAGAGGTTAAATGAAAACATAAGTATTAATCTAAATAACAAGATCATAGAAGAACCTGAACAAGTCGTAAATATATTCAATAACTACTTTAAAAATACTCAATTAAACACCCTCAGTTCAATACCTCTAACTATTAATTGAAATCCAAAGAATGTAATTGCACAAAACAGTTAACAGTTTTTTTCTCACACCTTTTAGTGAAGCAGAGGTTTCTTCCCTGATCACCTCAAAACTAAAAAATAAAAATTCAGCAGGTCCATATGAGGTACCCAGACATTTAATAAAAAAAAGTACTGCATCTTATACTCGTACCGCTTACTTATTTAATAAATCTATCTTTTAGTATTGGTATTTTCCCCGAATGTTTAAAGTTAAATAAAATCAGTCCAATTTATAAGAAGGGCGATAAAAACAACGTAAATAGTTATCGCCCAATAGCTCAAACATCTATTTTCTCTAAAATAATGGAATATTGCTTTCTTGATAGGCTTGATACATTCATAAATAAGTTTAACATTCTTAACACTAATCAGTTCGGTTTCAGGCCCAATCTGTCACCTATTGATGCAATAACGCAAACATATGGCAAGATTGTCTCCCAAATTGACTCCAAACAAATTGTATTAGGTATCTTTTGTGACATATCTAAGGCCTTTGACTGCCTAGACCACAAAAGACTATTAAACAAACTAAATGCATACGGCATTAGAGGCACGCCAAATAAATGGCTAAATAGTTTCCTTGAAAATAGAACACAGTTTGTTTGCTTAAAATTTAGTGACAACAACCTATACCATAATGCTTGCTCCAATTTTATTTATTCTATATATGAATGACTTAATCGAGTCTATTGATAATGATATCAGTCTCATACAATACGCGGATGACACCTCTATAATAATCTCCGGCAATAATATGTCAGAACTTCACCAAAAATGCGAAATGAGCATGCATGCGCTCTCCCACTAGTTTATGAGAATAAACTATACCTCAATGGGTCAAAAACCACCTACATTCACTTTAGACACTACCAGAATATAAATACAATAATTAATTTAGACATTTATATTAATGGTACTTTAATGGAAAAATGACAAAGAACTGTCTTTCTAGGAATAACTGTTGATGAATTTTCGATTTGGCGGCCTCATTGTAAAAACCTCATTATAGTAGTTAATCGTGCGTGCTATGCTATACGCTACTTTAAAACACATCTTAACTCCTGTTAACTTCGTAAGATATACTTTGCCTTAGTCGAATCGCGATTATGATATGGGATAATCCTCTGGGGTACCTCATATTGGGCTACACAAGTATTCATAACTCAAAAGCGAGCAGTAAGGTGCATTGCAGGGCTACATAAACGACAATCTTGTAAATCTGTGTTTAAGCAACTTCAAATTCTTACATTACCCTGTCTATATATCTTAGAAATATGTAAATATGTCCATAATAAATTTAAATTTACCTTAAATAGAGACCACCACACTTTTAACACGAGAGCAAAAGACCAGTTTAGAATACCACATGTTAAAAGTAATATAGCAGTTAACAATCCAAATATTTCGGGCATAAAAATTTTCAATACATTACCAAAGGAACATAGTATAATTGCATCCTATAATTCCTTGAAATGCAAACTAAAATACTATTTTCTAGATAAATGTTTTTATAGTATTGAGGAGTACTTTAAACATTCCTATCTCCAGCAGGACGAAGTTTACGTCCCTCCAACTAATACAAATTAAACAAATGTCTTGTAATATGTATTTACTTTTCTCTTTTGGCTTATTTGACGCTCTCTATGTACAGTTCTGTATAAAAAGATTAAGAATAAGTATTATTAAATATTATATTATTATTATAAAAAAGCAAAAGTTATAAAATATAATAATAATAGAAGTATAAAGATTAAGAAATAATAATATAGACATTAAACCCAAACTAAAAATAACAAATCAATATTTACAAAAACAAGATCGAGACAAGTAAATCAGAGAATCCAGATATGAAGAAATATATAAAAACACGCCCAATAACAACGCGGTCATATCAATATCGAAATTAGTTTTTGAACTACTGTTGCTGTGTTGGTTTCTGGTAGGTGATATATCTGGGCGTGTTTTGAAAAACTATCGATAATTGTTAAGAATTTTTCCTTTTTACCTCCCGCTACCTTTGGTAAAGGAGGTATAGGGATTGTACTAAAAATCGCATATTGAGATTTTGCTAAATGACCACGTTTTAAGGTCCCTAGAATCTAATTTTAACATTTTCACGATGATGTATGTGTGTGGATCCTTTGCTCTAACTCAAATACTATCATTCAGAAAATTTTGAAACCTTGTACTTAGAACTTTTCTGTAATGGAAAGAGCCCATTAGATTTTGGTTTAAATCGGATAACCGGAAATGGCACTTTACTAGAAGCTCAAAATAGTTTATTTTTTCGAAAAATACTTTTAAATGTTATTTATTCGAGATTAATGTTATTATGAAAATTAAAGATTATTAAATTTTCTACAGATTTGCATTAATACTTTTTCTAAAATTCTTTATATATATATATATACCGTGTGTCCCAAGCATAGGCGTTTAATTAATCAGAGAAAATTATAAATATCTGTCAATAAATATTTGTTTCAATATTTTATCACGTAATATCAAAATAATTGCAAATGTCATTGTAGGCCAATGATTAGCATAGCAGATAGGCCTGCAGCGCACGCCTATTTTAACTCCTTAACCGATGAGATTAAGGTAACCGGTTCAAACCAATTGCAATCGATAGTAGATGTAAAAATGCATCTACAGTTGATTTTGACCGAAGTTTGGACAATGCCGACACATATAAAAACCATAAAAATGCATTTTTTTCAGTACGCTGTTCAAACGGAATTTACACTTCACCTCGCCATATCTTAGCTAATTTTATATATATTGATTTGAAATTTTAAAACAATTAAGATTAAGTGAGACTTAAAATACTAACCTTTATCCGAGCTCTTAATATCAATTAGAAACAAAAAGGGCGAATTTTTAAAAAAATTCCAACGAATTTGTGAGATTCTTTTTTCGGATTAAAAAGTTGTGTTATGAATTTTTGAAATTCGCATTTTTCTTTATTCCACAGTGTAGTCGAATACTTGAAGAAGTTTTTTTTGGAAAGTTTCAGGTTAGAATATGGAGCGGTTCAAAAATTACAACAATATTCAGTCGATGCTTGAAATTGCGCGCTGCGCCGCGCTCTAGCGTGTATGTACTATTTGTCTATTGGAACCGTTTTCTCCTTTCATGCTTGGTTAAATATGTATATATAACAGTATTTGTATGTCTGCTTTATCCATACATATTAATTTTCGTATTCGTCTTGTATGGGTTGTGAAAAACATTTTGAGGAGCATTTACATAGTGGGCAACATTTTATTTTTTGCGAAAAGCAAGTGCACGGTTCAGCTTGACTGCATGAAGTAGATTTCGCACTACAATTGCAAATATATTGCTCTAGTAAGACTAGACTTCGAAAATTACTGGTATAATAACATTTCCTTCGCATCTCCAACCATATGTTGTTAAGTCAAGAGGTTCAATTATTGATTCGTGTGCATTATACCAAACGTAAGTTTGCCAATGACACCTTTTTAAATGTTGCAGAAGCGCAGGTTGTGATGGTGGAAGGTTGTCAACCGCGATTATTTTGGAGGTCGAAAGCATAACACGGAACTGATTAATATTTCTGTGAAATTTAGAATATATTCCGGATAAATCATTTAGAGTAGCAACAAACCGAGTGCATACATCAATAATCTCATCTGATAATCCTTTTTCCAAATTACTCATCAACATCAATTCTTCATCATTTAATTTCAGCGCTGCTTTAAACGCTTTCGTTTTTCCAATGTTGTAAAACGACGAGATAGTATCGCATCCTGTAAGTGCATGTATCGATTGAAGTGCAAAACTCAATATTTTTCCCAATTCTCCAATGACGCTGTTAATTGGTATATATCGTCTTAAATCTTTTTTTGCCATTATTGTTCCAGTTTGAAACCATACTTGAATATTGGATCGAATTTTTGTACTATGAGAATAAAAACGCCCGTATCAGGCGATAAATGTGTTATAATTCGTGTATCTGCTTCAATATGGTTGGCGGATAAAATTAGGAATTCTTGCGAACCATTTTCGGTTATTAACTTTCTTGTAATATCTGTTTCATATCCACCGGCTAAGTATATATTTTTTACATGAGAATGACTAGTTGGTAAATGAATATTCATTTCAATGTATTTACATATATATAATACCAGCGATTTTTTATTTGCATCAATTCCAAGTAGGTACCTTGACCCATACAAGAATTGGGCGGTTACCAGTAATATCGTAATGATAAGAGTTTTTACCATACCTGCAAACTCTTTCTTGATTTTTCGAATTCAGAACACTGTCATTTTGATCAAATATATAATGGACTTCTTTATAGCTTTCTATCAAAGTTTGTAATTTATCAATGAAATATCGACCAATATCTTCAAAAAACTTAATATTCTTCGCGTTCAAGCTCTGAATTTCTGCCATTACATCTACTATGCATATCGACAGTTCAGATAAATTTAGTTTCGCATTTCTAGACACAATGTTTTTTTAATAACATGCAATAAGTCTGATTTAGAAGTAGTACATACACGAGAGAGCGCGGCGCGCGATTTCGAGCGTCCACTGAATATTGTTGTAATTTTTGAACGGTTGTATATTTTGATCTGAAACTTTCCTGAAAACTTCTTCAAGTATCCGACTACACTGTGGAATAGAGAAAAATGCAAATTTCAAAAATTCATAACACAACTTTTTAATCCGAAAAAAGAATGTCACAAATTCGTTGGAATTTTTTTAAAACTTCGCCATTTTGTTTCTAATTTATATTAAGAACTCGGATATAGCTTAATATTTCAAGACTTACTTAGTCTTAATTATGTTAAAATTTCAAATCGATATATACAAAATTAGCTAAGATATGGCGAGGTAAAGCGTAAATTCCGTTTGAACAGCGCACCGAAAAAAAATGCATTTTTATGGTTTTTATGTGTCGGCATTGTCCAAACTTCGGTCAAAATCAACTGTACATGCAATATTGCATCTATTATTGATTGCAATTGGTTTAAACCGGTTACCTCAACTTCATCGCTTTTTTCATTTCTAGAGCAGTTTTCGGGTATGAGCTGCTGGCCTAAGACTGTGGAATGAGATGACGTTTAGAGGTTGGGGTTCGAATCTCCGCGAAGACAGTTTTTTTATTATTTTTTATTTATTTATGAATTAATTGCGAATTATATCAAAGATATTATGTATTATATTAATATGGATGAATTAGTTAAATAATTACAAATAAGTTTCTATCATGATATAATACTAAGCTCAATGGAAGTAGTAATTATCAGTATGACACAAAAGCATAAGAATTTAAACTATAACACCTACTTTTACAGTAAATCTCAAAACATATACATATTCATTTTATCTCAATCATGTTTTATTAAGATTAAAAGAAAATATAATGCATTTTTATTATATCAATGTTTCAATTATTGTAATCAATTTTTGTCATTGTTTAAAACCAATTATTTTATATTATGTACTTGGTTATAACAATGAATTGATTAAAAAAATCAAAACATTGATATCCATATTAATATAATACATAATATCTTTAATATAATTCGCAATTAATTCATAAATAAAAAAAAATAGTAAAAATACTGTCTTGACGGAGATTCGAACCCCAACCTCAGTCAGCTATGCTGACCATTGACCTACAATGACAATTACAATTATTTTGATATTACGTAATAAAATATTGAAACAAATATTTATTGACAGATATTTATAATTTTTTCTAATTTACGAAATGATAATAATGTAATTAATATTAAATAAGGTACACGAGGTAATGTACTATTATCATGTTAAATATCATGGTGTAAAGAATACTAAATTTTATTAAAGAAAAGAATAATAAATTACATAATAGAAAACAATTACAAATATCTCAAAAAATAAATAATTAAATCTTCCAATCCTCAATCCCCGGATGGTCCACACTATACCCCACGAGCGCCAATAGTCTGCAAAAGATAAAAATAGATGAGTATATTCTCAGTGAGTACTTAGGATCTCCGTAAATGTTCCCGGCTTCAGCCCAACTTTTGGGATTAGGATAGGGTTAGGTACCAGTCCCAGCCGCACTGTAGACTCTTCCTCAGCCCGCAAGCGAGGGAACAGCTGAACCGCAGAACAGCTCTTTCTCAACACCGCAGCGTGAGAGCACTCAGTCTCATCTCCGCAGAGAATGAGATAGTCCCAGCCACACTGTAGACTCTTCCTCAGCCCGCAAGCGAGGGTACAGTTGAACCGCAGAACAACTCTTTCTCAACACCGCAGCGTGAGAGCACTCCGTCTCATCTCCGCAGAGAATGAGATAGTCCCAGCCGCACTGTAGACTCTTCCTCAGCCCGCAAGCGAGGGTACAGCTGAACCGCAGAACAGCTCTTTCTCAACACCGCAGCGTGAGAGTAACCACACATAATAACCAATACACCATAGCACTCACCGTTTCACAAAGAAGTAAATGCACCAACTAGACGTCGTCGCTTGGAAAACACTAGCACAACTGACCGATAATCAAATGAACAGCCATTTAATAAATATACGATCATGTAATTCAATTTAAAGCTGAAATTAAAAATTAAAGAGAGAAGTAATTAAACATAATACTTGCATAATTCAAAAAAGCGCTAACAGTTCGGCTATCCTGACTCTCTCTTCGCGTCCCCGCGAAATAATCTGCGACACCGTGTAAATCATCATCGGACTCGCTTAATTCACTGGATGAATCAGATATTGTTTGTGGTTATATATACGGTTTCATGCGGTCTACAGCTATTACGTTACTATATTCTCCTTTTCTACTTCAATTCGTACCAGGCAAATCTTCTACTGAAAATCTATCGTTCGATAGAACTTTCTTAATTTGGAATAGTCCTTCATATGGATGGTATGAAATGGAATCGGTAGTTTCTCAATTGTATTAAATAGTTTTGGCTGATTTCCTCTCTGTTGTTTATGGTAAAAACATCTAATGCACGAGTCAGTGTACTTCGCGAATTTTCTCATTTCAGGAAACCAGTAAATTCCAAAATGTCCAAACTTATCAAGACAGGAACGTACTATATGCAGCCGTTGTCCTCTAGGTACAACCCACTAGATTCCGGACGCGGTAATTTTGTAAACCCGTTCGTCTCGTAAACAGTAATTTTTATAAATATTCCTTTTGTAGTTAGTTTCCGGCGGTTTACTTACAATGTTTTTGATAATTTTCAATTTATCATTTGTCCGGCGAGTATCCAGTTAGCTTGTTATGAAAAATTTCAAATTCTGCAGAAAGTACTACTCCTGACACGGGTTTTCGACTTAGCGCATCGACGTGACCCATTCGTACTCCTGAACGATATTTTATATCGAATGAATATTCCTGCAGTTCCAGCCACCATCTTCCAATCCTAGGTACCAAATTTTGTTTAGTGCTAGCAGTTCGCAGTGCACTGCAGTCTGTTACTAATTCAAAATGTATTTCCAGCAGATATACTCTAAATTTCTTTAACGTTTCGACTGTTGCTAAAGTCTCCAACTCACACGAATGATACTTCATTTTCGTTGGTGAAATAAGCAACTGGGTGGAATTTACCTATGTCCAATTTCTGCAGCAGGATTCCTCCTAATCCTAACTTGCAGGCGTTCTGTGCACATCTGTTTCGGCATTCGAATTGTATAGTTGCAAAAGTGGTCGTTCCGTAAGCTTTTTCTTTAAGACCTAAGGGAGGCGAAAGAACAGAAAGCATTTGAAGACCTCAAATGCTTTCTGTTCTTTCGCCTCCCAACTCCACATCCTTTCTTGTTTAGTAATCGGTCGCAAAATCTTAGCGTAATCTTTAATGAAGCGTCGAAAATAACTTGTAAGTCCTACAAACTGTCTTACGGCTTTTATTTTCTCCTTTCCAAGTCGAACTCCATCTCGGTCAATCTGAAATCCTTAATAATTGATGCTGTTCTGAAAAAGAAACATTTCTTCATATTCAGTGTAAAGTTGTTTGCTCCAAAAGAATGTCAAATAGTGTCGTCAGTCGCTGAATTCCCTCTGCAAATGATGATGGGCAGATGATGTCATCTCAGTAAGCCATGGCGATGGTGTTACGACATGATCCTAGAACTTTGTTGATCAGCCCCTGAAAAACTGATGGACCATTAGATAATACAAAAGGGAGACGATTAAACTCGTAATGTCCGTCCGGTATTACAAATGCAGTTTTGTACTTCGAGCTCTCCGCGATAGGTTTCTGGTAATATCCTGACGTCATATCTAAAGTTGTGTAATACTTTGCTCCTTGCAATTGATTCAGTTGGTCATCAATTCTTGGAAAGGGGTATTGGTCTTTTACTGTTACTTTGTTTAAATGCCTGTAGTCTATACACATTCGCGCTTCTCCGTTCTTTTTCTTCACTAGAAGAATCGGTGCCGAAAAGGGTGTAGTGGATTCGCGTATAATGTCGCCATCAAGAAGCTCTTGTACTATTCTCTGAACATGTTTTCTCTGTGGAATTGACAATATATACGGCCTGTAAGTAATAGGTGTATCATCAGTGAGTAAAATATCCACTTCGGTCGCGTTCGTGCATCGAATATCCTTCACAGTTTTTGCCACACAATCACTATATTCCTTCAGCAGACGTACCAGTTGTTCGCGTTGATCCTCCCTTATATCCGTTCCCACGTGTAGTTCATCCTACGTAAAGTAAATTCCTTCATTTTCTGCGCTTCTGTATTATCAACTTGACACTTCCATCCTCTTGTTATAATTTTATCCTTCTGAATTGTTAATTCCGCATGTGATCAGTTTAAGACTGGTAGAACACATTACATATCCTTGTGTGCTATTACAATTATTCGCGGGAATACGTACTTGTGTCCTTCAGCTGTACGTACACTAAAATACACAAAAAGTTCTCCTTTGTCTTCCACATGGCAGATCACGTGTCCTACATATCCTGGTGGTATAACAGTTGCATGTTTGGCTCAGATGTTAACCTTCTTACGGGGTGTCGCTTCGATTCCACTGGATGGTGAGTCTTTTTTTTTTCTGAAAAATCTTAGCCGATTTGAATCCTTCTACACAACTACTTCTGGTGGTTCTGTGAAAGGCTGTCCAACAATGATGGGTATGGATTGAACTATGTCTGGTACTATGTTGAATACTACATCCAGTTCTACTTCGTCAATTGTCAACTTGTGAACTCCAGTTTAGCCTAAAGACCTCAACCATCCATTTCCGAAACCACGCAGAGTAACTGTCTTGTTTTTGTTGAATGGTAATTCTAGTTGTTGTGCTCCGCAGAAGTTATTAAGATGTTCCTTCCTGGCAGTTGTGGTTGTGGCTCTTGTTGACGTTGAACATGCTGATATTGACGTTGTTGTGGTCGCTGGTTCCTACTTCCACTGAATTCGCCTCCATTTCGTCCTGCACAATGTGAGTATGTCCCAATTTTCCACAAATAAAACAACGAATGTTCACCATTCCATCGTTGTGTTGCTGCATAGTATAGTAAGGCCACTTGTTATTCTAAAAAGTAAGATATAAATCGCGTTTAAGGGGAGTAGAAAGGTTTCGTGTCGCTAATTTATCCTCGATCGTCTTCAAAAATAATAAAAGAGATTGCGGCTTCTTGCATTCTCTGATAAGAGCAAGTGTTGAGTAGCGCCAGCTTCTCATAATAGTATTGCAACATGGGTTCATCCGGTTTCTTGTTGCGAGAAATCACGTCTTGAAGCAACTGAAAATAATTTTCCTGTGACGGAAATGCCTTCAACAACATAGCCTTCCATGTCTCCCAAGAATGATTTATTCCTTGCAGCGCTTTATACCATATTTCTGCATACCCTCTCAAGTGAGATGTCACATACATGACGGTACTTATTTCGTCCCATTTATGCATAGCGCGTAAAGTGAACGTACATACTGAAATTGAGGACTGTTGTTAGGTAACGCCATGTTGTAATGTTGTTCCAGTTTCGTAATCAATATCCGCACTGTTCCAAAAGTTGTGCTGGTGTGGTCCCAAAAGCTGAAAGTTAAAAATGTTCTGATCCCACTTCTGAAATGTAAAGAATACTAAATTCTATTAAAGAAAAGAATACTAAATTACATAATAGAAAACAATTACAAATATCTCAAAAAATAAATAATTAAATCTTCCAATCCTCAATCCCCGGATGGTCCACACTATACCCCACGAGCGCCAATAGTCTGCAAAAGATAAAAATAGATGAGTATATTCTCAGTGAGTACTTAGGATCTCCGTAAATGTTCCAGGCTTCAGCCCAACTTTTGGGATTAGGATAGGGTTAGGTACCAGTCCCAGCCGCACTGTAGACTCTTCCTCAGCCCGCAAGCGAGGGAACAGCTGAACCGCAGAACAGCTCTTTCTCAACACCGCAGCGTGAGAGCACTCAGTCTCATCTCCGCAGAGAATGAGATAGTCCCAGCCACACTGTAGACTCTTCCTCAGCCCGCAAGCGAGGGTACAGTTGAACCGCAGAACAACTTTCTCAACACCGCAGCGTGAGAGCACTCAGTCTCATCTCCGCAGAGAATGATATAGTCCCAGCCGCTCTGTACTCTTCCTCAGCCCGCAAGCGAGGGTACAGCTGAACCGCAGAACAGCTCTTTCTCAACACCGCAGCGTGAGAGTAACCACACATAATAACCAATACACCATAGCACTCACCGTTTCACAAAGAAGTAAATGCACCAACTAGACGTCCTCGCTTCGAAAACACTAGCACAACTAACTGATAATCAAATGAACAGTCATTTAATAAATATACGATCATGTAATTCAATTTAAAGCTGAAATTAAAAATTAAAGAGAGAAGTAATTAAACATAATACTTGCATAATTCAAAAAGGCGCTAAAAATGGCTTAATTTTATACCGGGTACTTTTTATTTACAAGAATCAGTTTTCCCATGTTAAACGCCTATGTCAAGGTTTGCTTGGGACACACGGTATATATATATATTTCTGTCTTTTCCGCATATTACTTCCAATGGGGGACAATTGTGTAATAGATTTTTTCGTGTAATTATATGTTATTATGGATTGATGTACCATATCCTCCAAATTTTTTTTATGGTTATCTTTATTATTTATTATTCTCAGATGTCCTATAATATTACTATGAAATTTTTCAATGACTTCTAAGGAGTTGAATACTAGGAATATGTAGAGTATTCCATATTTAGAAAATTGATCAAATAAAGAAATGTATTTTTGCATGTTGAGAGACAGTGTATCCAAATTTGTAATTTCAAAAGGTTTTTCTGGAGTAGGAGTTAGATTGTCTAACATTTCAATTGTTTGTCGCTGATATTTGTTCGTTTTACATATTTCACATTTATTTATATACTTTTGTATGTCATTTATCATATTAGGCCAGTAGTAATTCTATTTAAGTTCTCTAATCGTAGCTAATATGCCTTTATGATTTGTAAAACATTTATGGAAATATCAAATAATTTCCAATTGTTCATTTTTGTCTATTATGTCCTTTACTATTATATTTACAGGTATAATATTTATAGAATTTGTTTCGAAATTGTTCTTAATTATTTCTGAAGTAATTTTGTCAAGTTCCTTATCGACTATTGCAAGATATTTAATTTTTGGTACGATATCTGATTTAGAATTGTTTAATATGTCATCATTTGTATTTTCGCGTGATATTATTACATTTAAACGTTGCTTTGGTCTCTGAAATGCAATTCTCTCTATATTAATTTCGTTTTGTTCTCCATAATTAAATATAAGTTGATTGTCAGCAATATTTATCCTATCTTCTTTTTATTTTATGCCGTTTACTGGATTTTCGTCACTACTATGTACTGTGGAATTTGTAGCAATATTACTTAATGTTTCTTAACTAAATTGTTCGAGTATTATTACAGTATTAATTTTGATTTCAGTGTCTGAAAATATATTATTTATATATTCTTTCAATTTGGAATAATCTAATTTATCTAATACACATGAAAGTTTTGGAGTATTTGTTTCATAACTTTAATTTTTTTTATGCAATAATCTCTTAAATCAGTAAAGGATTTTTGAATATTTTTACATTGCAATCTTCATTATGCGTTTCTTGAGAAATTAAGTGAAATAGTTTCTTCTCTGGTGTGTCATGTATTAAATAAAAGTTTTTACTATCTTACAGTTTATTAATTTCCTTTACTAAGTCTTTTCCAAAGTGTTTATCTTTTGAAATACAATGTGCAAATATATCGGTATCTAATATATTGCCCTGTTTTTCTATAATTTTGTGTTTATCACGTATTCAAGAAACAAAATCAGCTATTTTATTTGTTTTCCCGTGAATGTATACTAATGCAAAATCATATTCTAAAAGTTCTATTTTCTAACGCATTAATTTTTAGTTAGCATTTTGCATGGTAAATAACCGTTAGGGTGATCTAAGGTCTGTACTTATTTTAAATTTTCTTTCACATAAATATGTCCTAAAATTGTTTACCGACCAAATAATGCTTTTTAATTCTTTTTCTGTCGCACTATAGTTTATTTCTGATGTGCTGATTGTTTTTTTACGTAGGCAATTGGTTTTTCCATATTGGGGTGTATTCTGTAAAAAATGATCATTTTAACATGGCTTTATAAAATTACTTTTTAACATGACTCTTAATAATAAAACAGTTTTTTGGTATTCTGTAAGCAAAAATTTAACAAGGTTATTAAAATGATAAATATTAACATGCCTGTTAAATACCACAATAAAGACAGAAAAAGGCACGTCTTTGCTTAAGTCATGAAATTAGTAACCATAACATAAATAAATAAAAATCAGAGAAAAATAATAAAAAGCATACGGCTGCCAATTTGAAATTTCAAAAATTTAAATGGACAACTTGAATAAAAGTAAACAAAGGACAACAAAGAAACAAATAATGCCTCTAGTGCAATATTTAGACAATAATAATAAGTTAAAATAAAGCAGAATATGTACAAAAATAAAAAAAATGGGAAGAAGTGAAGGATATTTTACATTCAATGGAAGGACTAAAAAAAAGCAAAATAATGGTAAGTACATCATCCATCAGAATCTCTCGTTGGGTATGCCAATCTGATTTGTACACAGATTTCGGTAATGATGATATAGTATTCGATTGAGAAGCGTACTTAAAATACTGTAAATGTTTCTAATTATATTTTTATAAAAAAAAACTAAAATAAACTATTATAAATAATAAAATAATTATATTGATAATTAATAACAATAATAATTTTTGAACTAGGTGTTTGCCGATTGACAAATACTAGAAGACGCGCACGTCAATTAAAAGTTGATGTTACTGGCACAGGCGGTGGTCTCTCGAATACGAAACCATTAAATGATTTGGAAAAAAGAATTTTAAATTTGTTAAAACAAATAATGATTGAAGGACTACAAGTAATTCCAGAACCGGGCATAGATGTTCTTCATTACGCAGATGATGCTACAATGAGTATAAGTAACAAAGACATGGAAGTCTTTATTTTATATGAATCCTCAAAGTCAACATCTTAAAACATCAATGAATACGAAACTTTTAATGGAAACGTAGAATTAAATTCAACAAATTACAAGTCTAAAGTGAAACCAACTACAAAAAGGAAGTAGTCTATGGTTACCAATTTGATCAGATATAGGGTAATTAAAAACTCATTAACTGGGCGTCAGTTCAGACTGGGCCTTAGGCAATTTGTTGTTGTGGAATTTTGTTTATTAATATATATGTTATTTATAGTCAAGTATGGAAAATTTTTGGTTTTGCATCAGAGTTCAGGGTTAGTATTCGATTTGACATTTTATTTTTAAATGTAATGAACTAATGACTATGTCATTAGCAGATACTTAAATTGTATTGTGGATATTTTCTAATGGTGTTAAGAAAATTTGTGTGCGATGCTGTGGAATTTTGTTTATTAATATAAATGTTATTTATAGTCAAGAATGTAATTTTGTTTAATATAAATGTTATTTATAACCAAGGGCAAAAGAGAAATTTGTGAAAGTATAAACATATAAATGAAAGAACGATGTTTCATACTTCATATATCATTTTACTTAGCACAAGAGATGACGTTGATTAGTTAATAATTCAGCTAAGAATATATTGCAAATATAGTGTTTATATTTTGTTCATAGTTCATAGATATGGACTTTTCAAAGCTAAATCGTAGAGGTCAGTTGAATGATATAAAACCACGAAAGAAAGTATTTGAATTGGATATGGATAAAGTGTGTCAACTCTATGATATTAAAGCTGTTAACACAGAACTTGGTAGAAAAATAATTGTGGAATGTGAAGAGTTTGTAATATATCTTCCAGCGAGGTTTGAAGATTCAAACGAGGATGAAGTATTGCAGCTGAAGAAATCTATAACAAAGTGGAGTATAAAATATAATGGAATGAAAGATTGTGGTGCTGGTAAACAAGCTAGATTAATAGAGTTTCGTATTACGTGGTAATATTTTTTTGGAAACATATTTTTAGATTCACTTAACCCTGGATATGTCGCTTTCTCCAATAATTTATGTATAACAAAATATTCTTCTGCTAACGAAATATCTTCTAAAATTTTCTTGTGATGTCAGTCGTAGTTTAAGAGTTAGAGTGTTAGTACCATATTTAGTAGCATTTTTGTTGACATGAATTTTCCAAAACATTTTTATTTTGGCCCAGGAAATGAATTAAACCGTGGTAAACCTGTGGATAGCGATGATGAAATCGCAGAACAGCATGATTTAGATTATTTTAATTCTAGAAGTTTTAATGATATTATTGTAGCTGATAAAAGAGCAATAAATAATTTTTATGATGATTGGTGTAAAACGAGGAATTGGCATAGTTTAGTTGGACATGTATGTTTGCAAACAAAAACATTTATAGAAAAAAAGATTGGTAGAAGTTTATATCCATGGAATATGCCGAAAGATAAATAAAATTTATAAATCAAAAATTTTCAATTTTATTAATAATATTGTGTGTAAAATAATTTGTTTATTGTGTATATATCTTTTATAATAAATATGAAGTATAAATTCATGACATTTAGTGTTATTTCCTACTCCATACCGATAACATGTCCTGTAAATTTCAACACCCGTTTTCGGCTATAATAGCGGGTCCCTCAGGCAGTGGGAAATCTTACTTTGTTAAACATTTTCTAATGAATATTATTGACAGGAGTGATACTATATTTAAGAAAATATCTTGGCATTATGGAGCATTGCAAAAATTATTTACCACAATAAGAGATGTAGACTTTATTGAAGGCTTACCTGATATCGAAAACATAGATGGAAATGATCCTCATTTAATAATAATTGATGATTTAATGTCTGAAGCAGATCAGCGAGTTGTTGATATATTTACAAAATGGTCACATCATAAAAGTTTGTCTGTGTTTTTTCTTACTCAAAATTTATTTAACCAAGGAAAAGGTCAACGAGACATATCCATCAATGCAAATTATATAATTTATTTTAAAAATCTTCGTGACAAAGCGCAAATGTTACATCTGTCACGACAAATACTTCCGGAAAATGTAAAATTTATACAAGAAGCATACAACGATGCAACTTCAGAATCACACGGTTATTTAATTTTCGATCTGAAACAAAACACACCTGATTGGCTGCGTTTTCGTACGTCACATGACGGTTTTACATATGTGTATTTACCTAAAAACAAGTATAAATACAGCTACAAATACATGCCTACAATTATTTCATAACAATGAGTAGCGCTGTAATAAACCATGCAGAATTTCTGCGGGCATTACATAAATTGAAATCAAAGGACAGGCTAGCGTTATTAAAAAACGCTGACTGTAACTCTGTAAAATGCATTTGTGAATGTGTTTATAATATTTTGCATGGCACAGTTCTGCTCAGTCGAAAACAGCAAGCTTCACTTGTAAGACATAAAAATATTTTAAGGAAACTTACAAAACGTGGCGATAGTTGGAAAGCTAAAAAACGAGTGTTAGTTCAGTCTGGCGGAGCATTCCTATCATTTTTATTAGCACCTTTGTTAACCGGTGTTCTAAGCAGCTTATTTAAAAATTAAAATGGAGCATGCTAGAAAAATGGTATTAATAACACCAGAAAATTTAAATCGCTTACATAGTAATAATAATGAAAAAGAAACTATATCAAGTCAGTTAGATGAAGACATGAAAAATATTCTAAATTTAAAATCATCAGAATATGAAAAATGGATAAAGTACCAAGAAATATTAGAAAGATATTTATACTTTCAGAAACAAAGTAGAGAACCTATTAAATTACCTATCGAACATGAATTTACTTCAGATTGAAAATTAGCTTTAGAGAAGAAAGACGGTGTAACAGGACCGATCAAACAGAAAATTATTTCAGAACCAAAACTAGCTTCAGAAACGAAAGACGATACCAGAAATATAATAAATATTATCCCGAAATCTCATCGAGAAAAAGCTCAATTGATACTAGAAAAATTAAAGTTAGACGGGACAGTTATATGGAATGAAAAAGGTCTAGTTTCAATTCATGAAAAACAAAATTCAAATATATCAGATTTAGTTGGGGATATTGTAAGACGTAGTAATCCTGAAGGTTGGGAATATTTTTTGAATACACTAAAAGAAATAAATACTCCATTAAAATTAATTAATAATCCTCGAAGAAAAAAGCTTTTTACATCTGTATCAGCCAATGAAAGTCCTGTGAAAAATAAAAGGAGACGTGATCATATAAAAGACGAATCGCCTGAAAGAGCAAAAGTTAAAAAAAAATTGAATGGAAACGATTTACATTGTAAAATGGATAAAAGTTTATCTAAAATTTATTTTGATGCGGCTAATCCAGCAGGGTTTTCGGGTGTTGATAATCTTATAAATTCCATGAGAGGTAGATATAAAGCGGAAGATATACGAAAATGGATTAGCTCGCAGGATACATATACATTACATAAACCTGTAGGAAAACATTTTGTAAAAAAAAAATATAATGTTTCAAATATAAATGATCTGTTCCAAGCTGATCTGAATGATATGCGCAAATTAAGCCGATACAATGATAATTACAAATACATTTTAACGGTCATTGATGTCTTTAGCAGGTATGCTTGGGCTATTCCATTAAAAGATAAGAAACCTTATTCGGTTATTCAAGCATTTGAAAATATATTTAATGAAAGAAAACCAATTTACTTACAGTCGGATAAGGGGTCGGAATTCATAGCAAAACCAGTACGCTCATTTTTAAAGGAAAATGATGTTAAATTTTATGTGACTCATAATTCTGATATAAAAGCTTGTTTTGTTGAAAGATTTAACAGAACTTTGAAAGCAAAAATGTATCGTTATTTTACTTATAAAAATACATATAGATATGTCGATGTTTTACAGGATATGGTTTCTGCTTATAAGAAAACAAAACATCGATCAATACAAATCTCTCCTAGTGAAGTAAATGATAATAATATTGTAATATGGGACGCCCGCCGTCGCCGCCACTCTAAGCGAGTGTCTATTTATAGCGGTGACGTAATCGCGCTAGTAGCCGGCCGATGTAAACAGACTGGTCGCGACGTGTTTAATTACTTCCGGTCGCCTGAACCTGTTGTGTTCATTGTTATTACGTGTTCGAATATCCTAGGCTGTTCTAGAAAATAATGGCAGCTGTATATAAGGGACGTAGCTATGCTCGACAGTTAGTTAGTTAGTTCAGTTGAGTCCCTGATCACACAATATTAGTTTTGTGATCGGGGGTTGACTTACATAGTTCCATTAGTGAAGATCGACAGACACATTAGTGCAGTTAGTTAGTTACATGGAGAGACATAGAGATGTTCATATAGATAGAGTGTTAGCGAGTTTGAGAAGCAGAGCAGTATCGTGGTGAGCGTATGCAGTTGGTGTCGAGTAGGTACTCGGGAAGTTACTGGTATATTGGGATAGCTGTGAAAGTGAATACTCGGCAGTGTGGACGAGTATTGTGAAGCTAGGTGTACAAGGAGAGTAACAGCGAGTTGGAGTGGATACTCGGCATTGGTGTTGAAGAATTGTGGCATACAGATAGTTGGTGATACTGAGGCTGTGGAAGAGAGAGAGAGTTACATAAATAAACAGAAAGTGAGGTGAAAGGTGTGATTCTGTCCGAGCAGTTGAATATACAGACGCTGTTGAGTCAGTTGAGTATATAGACGCTGTGGAGGTCGGTAGGCGGACCGTTGAACATGATAAAACTATATAGTGATATAAATATAGTGATATAAATATCGCGTAAACAATCTACAAGAGTCTGCAACAGACCGGCAGTCTAAGATTGGAACGCGTAGTGAAATAAATAATATCGTGGAAATAAATAGTAGCGTCAATTGGTTAATAAATAGTGTTAGTGTTATCTAGTTAATTATAGTTTTAGTCTTATTAGTTTTTAATAATTGTTTAATATTAGTAATAGTAACTTTCATTATAGTTTAATAAACACCTAATTTTAATTAATAATAATTGTCTAATATTTACACTTCACCCAGATAAATAAAAACGTTACAATTGGTTTCAGGTGTGGGGTTAATAAACTGTGAAGTGTAAATTAAAAATAAATAAAATGAAACTATTAAAATTAAGTGAACTGAAAGTACGTGATCTCAGGACGGAACTGGAAGAACGTGAATTGGAAGCAACAGGAAAGAAATCAGAGCTTCTAGAAAGACTGCGGCAAGCTTTAATCGATTCTGGTGAAAATCCCGACGATTACTTATTTGAGCCATCCGACATTTGTAAATTTGCAGATGACTTAAAAGAAGTAATAAGAGAAAGTTTTAGCAGATGTGATCCAAAATGGGAAGAAAGTTCTAGAAGTGTGGAGGAAAATCCCGGCGCACCGGTGGAAGATTTATTGGAACATTGGGAAAGGAATTCGAGGAAGGTTCTAGAATAGTGGAGGAAAATTCCGGTGCATTGGAAGAGGAAATAATGGAACACTCTAGAACACTGGAACGGGAATTAAATGAGAGTTCTAGAAATGTCGAGGAGAATTCTAGAATTGTGAAGCAAATGTTGGAGCGGAAATTGGAGAAGACTTCTGAAAGAACTGACGAAGACATTCGGGAGATTGGAGCCGACGTAGCTCATGTGGTTCACTCGCACATCCTGCGGCTCTTGGGAGCGAGTTGGAGTGCATGGGCACGCAAGCATTCATCTACGCAGTTCGAGACAGTAAAACTCAGCAAGCACTGCACTTAGCTCGGCCAAAAACGATTGATGACGCAATGTCATACGTATTCGATCATGAAGCTGCCAAACAAGCTTCACGCAACCTATTGCGAGTGCGAAATAATTATGCTGAGAGACATAAGAACACCGAAGTCATAGAAGAGAAAGTGCGACGAACTACAGCCACAGTCTTTATTAGAAGAAAAAAGCTCCGCTGTTACAAAAAAAGACGAAAGAGGAAAAGGAAGAGAGAGAACGAGAGCGTGTAAAGTAAGAGACCAAAGAAGAAATTTAAGACGAAATTCTAGACATAAAGGAAGAGTATGAAAAGAGTATGAACATTGAAGATCACCTAGAGGTCACGAAGATCCCTGAAGACTAAGAAGAAGAGGAAGAAGAATAAGAAGTAGAGAGAAGCCAACCAGACATGAATAGTCCCTGACGAGCAGCTGCAATCACAATCTAAGTAATTTCAAGACTAAGTCAGAAGACAGCGAGGAAGGCGCGTGTGGACAGCTCGAGTGAAAAAAAAAATGAAATCTCAAAACAGATGACGACGATGACATTCTCTCTCATCGCAAAGAAGAAAGTCAAGAAGAATAAGCCCAAGAAGAACAGGACGTGTGGAAATGGTGGGAGGAAGAATACGCATGTCAAGACACTGAAGAAGTCGTTGGTTTTATACGCTACGACGCGCGACCATACAACCAAGGACGTATTTAACAACATCATCTTCAAGAAATGGCGCAAGTGCATGACAGAGAAAGAGAGATCTACCATCACTGATCTGAAGAAGTGCAACTTCAAGTAGATGCACACGTTCTTCAGGGAAGTTCCAGAGGAGAATGGGAACAGGACCAAGGAAGAGAATTTTGAGTTGGAGATGAAGAATGAAGGGCTATAAAATGAATATGGGTTCTGTATCACTGATGTGCTTAAAGAGAAGATCAGTAGCTTGAAGTATCTCCTGGCCAGAAATGGAATGAAATCCGCCACGATCCTATCGTCAGTACTTGGGCTCGCTTCCTGGACCGAAAACAACAAGTGATGTATAACATAGGCAAAAAGGCTTGGCAGTAGTATGAAACTGCCTGCAAAATGGCCGTACGTTTCGGTAGGAGCCGGAAAAAGGTACAAGGAAGAATTGAAGAGCTAGGAGAAATGGATTAGACAGAAGGCGGGGGTGTCGTACTTCATTGTTGAGTTGACACTCAAGGCTTGTAATGAAAAAGGAAGACCAGGCGGATACTGTGGGTTGTTGCTCACTGAGAGTGGAGCATATAGAGCTACACGAACAGGAGGATGAGAAGTAATATGTCGTCGTGTTTGATTCCTCGGAAAGGAAACTATCCGGTGTTACAAGGAGGTTCCACTAGAAAAGCACGTTTTCAAGAATCTACAGCTGTTCATGGAGAATGAAGCACTAGGTGACGATCTAGTCGACCAGTTGAAACACAAATCTTGGAAAAACATTTGAAAGAATATGGTTAGTCTCAAGACTAAGAAGTTCTGTTACCTACAACGCTTCGCGGCCAAAGATAACTCAAACTGACCATCGATTGCCACGTCTTTAAAACTTCTAAAAAAACGCCAAGGGTAACACACGGATTGCGTCATCACGAACTGTTCCGGGACGAAACCATCTTAAGGAGGGGGCAGTGTAATATGGGACGCCCGCCGTCGCCGCCACTCTAAGCGAGTGTCTATTTATAGCGGTGACGTAATCGCGCTAGTAGCCGGCCGATGTAAACAGACTGGTCGCGACGTGTTTAATTACTTCCGGTCGCCTGAACCTTTTGTGTTCATTGTTATTACGTGTTCGAATATTCTAGACTGTTCTAGAAAATAATGGCAGCTGTATATAAGGGACGTAGCTATGCTCGACAGTTAGTTAGTTAGTTCAGTTGAGTCCCTGATCACACAATATTAGTTTTGTGATCGGGGGTTGACTTACATAGTTCCATTAGTGAAGATCGACAGACACTTACATTAGTGCAGTTAGTTAGTTACATGAAGAGACATAGAGATGTTCATATAGATAGAGTGTTAGTGAGTTTGAGAAGCACAGCAGTATCGTGGTGAGCGTATGCAGTTGGTGTCGAGTAGGTACTCGGGAAGTTACTGGTATATTGGGATAGCTGTGAAAGTGAATACTCGGCAGTGTGGACGAGTATTGTGAAGCTAGGTATACAAGGAGAGTAACAGCGAGTTGGAGTGGATACTCGGCATTGGTGTTGAAGAATTGTGGCATACAGATAGTTGGTGATACTGAGGCTGTGGAAGAGAGAGAGAGTTACATAAATAAACAGACAGTGAGGTGAAAGGTGTGACTTCTGTCCGAGCAGTTGAATATACAGACGCTGTTGAATCAGTTGAGTATATAGACGCTGTGGAGGTCGGTAGGCGGACAGTTGAACATGATAAAACTATAGTGATATAAATATAGTGATATAAATATCGCGTAAACAATCTACAAGAGTCTGCAACAGACCGGCAGTCTAAGATTGGAACGCGTAGTGAAATAAATAATATCGTGGAAATAAATAGTAGTGTTAATTGGTTAATAAATAGTGTTAGTGTTATCTAGTTAATTATAGATTTAGTCTTAATTAGTTTTTAATAATTGTTTAATATTAGTAGTAGTAACTTTCATTATAGTTTAATAAACACTTAATTTTAATTAATAATAATTGTCTTATATTTACACTTTACCCAGATAAATAAAAACGTTACAATATATTAGATATATGGAGAATTCAAAATAAAAATAAACTAAAAATAAAAGATAATCAGCAAAAATTTAAAATTGGTGATATTGTACGTATATCCAAATATAAAAATATGTTTGAAAAGGGATACGAATCTAATTGGCGTGAGGAATTATTTAAAATATATGCGATTAGTAACAGAATTCCTATTGTTTATAAATTAAAAGATTTAAATAATAAAGTCATGGAGGGCACTATCTACAAAACCGAACTGCAGCGAGTTTACATAGAATCTGATACAATGTATAAAGTGGATAAAATCTTAGGAACAAAAGGCACACGCAGCAGAAAGAAATTACTTGTCAAGTGGAGAGGTTATAGTGATAAGTTTAATTCCTGGATTTCGGCAAATTCACTTCGTGTATTAAATAATGAATGAGAAAGAATTTTTTATAACTTTGCCTAGTAATAGTTCTATGCAATATTTTCCTAATAATAAAACCACAAGTTATACTACACAGCTGCCTCAGAATATAAAATTAAATAGTTCTTGGGAGGTTGCATTGTCAGAAATTATATATCCCTGCTCGATCTATAATGTTAATGAAAGAGAAAATAAAGTTAAAATGATGTTAAAAACAAAGCAAGAACAAAATGCACCAGTAAATATTGTACAAGCAAAAATTCCTACAAAAAATTATGAAAGTATTCATGCAGTAATAGATGAAATGAATAAAAGTCTTTATAAGGCAGTAGAACAAATGAATGAGGATACAGCAGTTAAAAAATATGTAACATTTACTTATGATAAAATAGAAAAACGAGTGCTAGCACAATTTGAAAAGGCCGAGGTCCACTCCCTGAAACTATCTCCTCGGCTAGCATTGCAATTTGGTTACCCACCATTCACTGATATATTTGAACAGGAAGCTTCAATTAATTTGCCTAATTTAATATTAGGTATTCCTCCACAGTTATTTATTTATTGTTGTTAGTCAATTGCTAAGAATTGTACGCGTTAAAACTGATAAATGTGTTTTTGGATCTAATGAAATGATATCATATGCGCAGCCTCATTTCGTTCCTGTATTTAGAAGAAAATTTTCAAATATAGAAATAGATATAAGGACCAATGATGGATTTCTAACACCATTTCAATTTGGAACGTTGAGTGTTAAACTACATTTCCGACGAACATAATGAAAACTTGTCCGTATCAGGAATATTACAATTTACAGGCCGGAAATGGTGTGGGGGCTGTATATAAAGGAAATCAATTTCAAAGGGGCTGTTCGCGCTGCTTACAAGAAGGTGGCGCCATCTCATGTGGGCCTCGCCGAATCTCGCGGCATTGTGTCGCACGCAAGTTAGTTCTCTCTCTCTCTCTCTCTCTCTCTCATAAAACTAAGGAGAGTAGTAATTATTGTACTAGCCGCATCGCACGTGTTTTTTTTGCACACCTTAAAAATCATAAAACTAATTTACCGCACCGCAATTTAATTTAAGTTACATACACCATTAACTTATTTAGTGCACGAACTATACGATATTCACGCTGCCGCTTTCCTGCATCATACCAGCCTTTTGGATGCAATTGAACTTTGCATTCCAGGTGAGTCTGCATGTAGCATGGTCTGTCTACCTGTCTTGTCAATGCAGCGTCGAATAATCTGAATTTCCCGCATCAAAATTTAACCACCCACACCGCCCCATGGGTGTAGACTATTTACACGTTTGTACACCCCAATTTGGTCCTTCGAGCCGGATCCTTTCAATAAGGGCCCTATAATATTCAATATTAATTTGTCAATAATTATCTTTAAAGATGGAGGCAAAATTAAAAATTTTAACGGCCAAATGTGAAATAATATATGAACGTTTAACTAAAATTTATGATCTATCTAAGAAATTTACTGCTAGCGACACTAAGTCGAAAGAAAACTTCATGGCAGAATCGGAAATGATTGATGATATGCGTAGTGATTTTATTTCAATCATTGATAAAGTCAACGAAATCAATTTAGAACTAAAACCCGATTCACAGCCAAATTATAAGTCTCTAGTTTCATTTGAAGACATTTTTACTCGTGTAAAGCGCTGCCGAAATAATATTGTCGATTCTTGCAAACCTGCAGCAGGACCGGACTCACATAAATGTTGCACCAAAAGTTTTGTGAAATTGCCGCCAATAGAAATTCCTTCATTTGATGGTAAAGCCGAAAATTGGCCAATATTTTATGAGTCATTTAAGTCTAATATACACAATAATATTCAGTTGTCTGATTCGCAGCGTGTACAATATCTTATAGGGAAATTAACCCATAATGCATTGAAAATAACCGCGGGTATTGTTCCTACGGGTGAAAATTATTCAATAATTTGGAAACATTTAGTAAAAAAGTACCAAGACAAACGGGCCTTAGGCACTCACGACTTAAGTAATATCTTAGATATCAAAAGTTGCCTTCATACCGCTCAAAGTTTAAGTACGTTCATCGAAAAATATTCCGCATCTGTTGCCGCACTCAAACAGTTAGATATTTCTGACCTTACAGATTTTATTTTGTTACATTGCGCTCTACGCAAAGTCGACTCTGAAACCGCTCAAGCGTTTGAATTAGCTGTACGGGAAAAGTAAAATTCTACTTATACAGAATTTAAAGACTTTGCACAAGACCGAGTAAAAATATTAGCACGAACAAATCTCATTTCTAATTCACGAGTGTCACATAATGATATTAATAAAATTGGAAACAGTAACACTCCGCACGCACATACCAAACAAATGACATATAAATCCTTCGTAGCGAAAGACGAGAAACATACTTGCATACTTTGCAACAAAACGGATCATTCTCATTTATATAACTGTTCAAAATTTAAACTTCTTTCCACGCAGGAGAGATTTAAATATGTAAAATCAAAGAGAGGTTGCGTCAATTGCCTCAGTCTATCCCACATAACTTCGGCATGTAGTTCACGTCACGTATGCGGCCATTGTGGCAAATATCTTCATTCTCTTCTACAATTCGAAAATAAACTAAATACAGCCGAACCAAACAAACAAATATTAGCTAGCAACGATCAAGGGGATAATTTGAACAATAGTAATGAAAGTCAATCCACTTTAGCTGAACCGACAGCCAGTACAGTATCGCTCAGTGCTGAAGTACGGTCCTGTAGCAATGTATTGTTGTCTACCGCACAAGTCTATGCTACGAACAACAACGGTGAGAAAATAGTTATCAGATGTTTAATAGACAGTGGTTCTCAAAATAATCTCATAACACGGTCTTGTTGCAAACATTTAAACTTACCTATAACCCCTTTAAGTAATTCCTGTATAAAGGGTGTAGGGTTAGCATCGCGTCCAGTATATGGATATATAAATTTAAATATTGAGTCCCGCATTTCGACACATAAATATAATATACAAGCTTTAGTTATTGAATGTATAACTGATCCATTACCTACACAGTTAATCTCACCCGCACATATGAACCACTTAATGAAATTACCGCTCGCCGACCCTACTTGGAACGTTCCAGGGGATGTAGATTTAATATTGGGTGCACAGTTGTTCCCTTATATATTTTTGGGGAGTAGAATTGACGCTTCTCCTGCCGCACCTCCCGCATTCTTGACCACACTCGGTTATGTTTTAATGGGTGATATACCCACCCTTAGTAATGAACGCACGCAATACGTCAATTCATTTAGTGCTGTTACTGTCAATAATATAGAGTCATGTTTACATAAATTTTGGGAACTCGAAGAAATTCCTTGTCAAAAATTTCAAAGTCCGGAAGAAACCGCATGTGAAAACATATATGTAAAAACAGTAACTCGGGATATACGTGGCAGATATTCGGTAAACTTACCCTTTAACAGAGATCCGCAGTTACTCGGCAGCACTTGATAATGATGAAGGTTATTTCATACCGCATCACGCAGTAGTCCGCCAAGACAAAACTACTACTAAAGTACGGATTGTCTTAGACGCCAGTGCAAAGACACATACTGGCTTCTCACTAAATGATATTCTTCATACCGGCCCTAATTTACAGGCCGACTTATTAACATTATTATTAAATATCCGCTTATTTCTCATACCATTGACGGCCGACTTGAAACAAATGTATCTGCAAATAGAAGTTGCCGAACCTCACCGAAAGTATCAAAAAATACTATACCGCTTTAATAACCAGGAACCAGTCCGCAGTTATCAATTTAATCGTCTTCCCTTCGGGTTAACATGTAGCCCTTATCTGGCCATGCGCATTGTTCGTCAGTTGGCTGAGGATGAAAGGCCTCGCTTTCCCGAGGCCGCTAATATAGCCAAGTCAGAACTATACATGGACGATGTAGTAACGTCTGTTTTAAAAATAGAAGACGCTATTAAGTTGATTCCGCAATTAATTGAATTATTTTCAACCGCAGGATTTGAGTTAGTCAAATGGGCTAGTCACCCTACCACCCTTATAGAAGGTTTACCTGAGTCGCATCGCACTAACGTTGAGTTTTCGAAAAATGAAAATTTAAAGGTTTTAGGACTATCATGGGCACCCCCCAATGACACATTCTATTTCACTACTTCGAATGTTGACGAAAAATGTACAAAGAGAACTATACTTTCTATGATAGCCCGACTATTTGATGTTCTCGTTTTTGTTTCTCCCATAATATTGTACGCAAAATTGCTTATTAAAGAGCTCTGGACTAGTAAGATTGACTGGGATGAGACTCCGCCCCCTCATATCATGCAAAGATATACCGCGTTGATCAACGAATTGCCACTCTTATCCAAGATAAATATACTGCGTCATATTGGGGTAGTCGATGGCAGTACCGTAAATATTGTTGCGTTTTGTGATGCTAGTTTGAAAGCGTATGGTTGCGCAATTTATCTTCATGTAACAGACATACATAATAATATTAGCGTTCGGCTTTTGTGTTCTAAATCAAAGGTATCTCCGGTAAAAATTATTACCCTGGCGCGCTTGGAATTATGTGCTGCTCTGTTACTCTCCAAACTTGTACCTCTCGTTTATAATCAGTTCAATTCTCGCTACCCCATAGCGAATATTTACGCCTTCTCGAACTCCACAATCGCGCTCTCTTGGATTAAATCGTCGCCTCATCGTTGGTCTATTTTTGTAAATAACCGCATCGCTCAAATCCATGAAAATTTAGATCCCGCTTGTTTTCATCATGTCACAGGAAGTGAAAACCCGAGTGATTGCCTGTCACGTGGTACTTTGCCTTCACAATTAATAGGGCTTACTTTATGGTGGAGTGGTCCCTCATGGATTCTTTCTCCACCTTCCTCCTGGCCTATCAGTTCCATTCCCTCGTTACCATGCGAGCAACTGCCCGAGTTTAACTCTAAAACATTTACCGCAACTTCTCAGTGCGAGCCCAATGTTCTTTATACTCTGGCTCATCGCATCTCATCCTGGGATAAATTACTTCGTATAGTAGTGTATATCCTCAGATTTATAAATAAATTACCGCATTCAAATAAAATACTAATTTCTGAAATAAATACCGCAGAAATATACGTCCTTAGAGCATTACAAAATGTTCACTTCGCAGACGACATTTCACACCTTAGTAAATCTAACGCACCAGCTAAATATTTACGCAAACTCTGTCCCTTTCTCGATAAAGATGGTGTCCTGCGTATAGGAGGCAGATTATCAAATTCGGAGTTGCCTTTCTCGGCGCAACACCCCGCACTTCTCCCGAAACAAGACCATATAGTGAATCTCATCATAGATCACTACCATAATAAAAATTGCCACACAGGTCCGAACCTCTTAATGTCTATTCTTCGGCTACGTTTCTGGATACTGTCTGCCAGGAATATTGTCAGAAAAAGAGTCCACCTGTGTAATAAATGATTCAGGTTGGCACCCACTCATCCCACACCTAAGATGGCTGATGTTCCCTCTTATCGTGTCCGCGAAGCTAAGGCCTTTGTTCACACTGGTGTGGACTACGTCGGACCCCTTAAGATTACCCTTAGTAGGCGCCGTGGTCAGCGGTCGCAAAAGGCTTATATATGCCTTTTCATATGTCTCACGCCGTGGCCCTGTTTCATATATTTACTCGGACAACGGCACCAACTTTGTCGGAGCAAAGGCTAAACTGGACGAGATTTATAAATTTCTCTTTTCTTCCAATATGCAAAATTCGCTATATGAAGAACTCCGCAAACACCGTATCGAATGGAAAATGATACCTCCGCGTGCGCCACATTTCGGCGGCGTGTGGGGATCTAATATTAAAAGTTTTAAAACTCATTTATTCCGTGTCATAGGTACTCAGATTTTGACCTACGAAGAACTACTTACAGTAGTAGTTCAAATCGAGGCCTTATTAAATTCACGACCGCTCTGTTTATTATCTTCTGATCCGCAGCCAGAGATACTTACACCCGCACATTTTATTACGGCAACTCCACTTCAATATTTACCCGCAACGGAAATAATGGACGAGGTTTATCCAGGAAGTGACAATATTATTAGGGTTGCCTCAGTTAGGACACAAAATGGTCGAATTAAGCGACCTATTATTAAACTCTACCCTATACCATCACAATAAATAACGCAATCATCAATCAGTTTCTATTTTTAAGTTTGTTTATTTAAATTTAGTCCTATTTTGTTACGTAAAGTTTAGGATTATCTCTCAGTTTAAAATTATAATTCACTCATTTTATTATTAATTTTGTATTGAAAGTTCTGGTAGCTTTCAAGGCGGGGAGCATGTTCGCGCTGCTTACAAGAAGGTGGCGCCTTCTCATGTGGGCCTCGCCGAATCTCGCGGCATTGTGTCGCACGCAAGTTAGTTCTCTCTCTCTCTCTCATAAAACTAAGGAGAGTAGTAATTATTGTACTAGCCGCATCGCACGTGTTTTTTTTTGCACACCTTAAAAATCATAAAACTAATTTACCGCACCGCAATTTAATTTAAGTTACATACACCATTAACTTATTTAGTGCACGAACTATACGATATTCACGCTGCCGCTTTCCTGCATCATACCAGCCTTTTGGATGCAATTGAACTTTTGATTCCAGGTGAGTCTGCATGTAGCATGGTCTGTCTACCTGTCTTGTCAATGCAGCGTCGAATAATCTGAATTTCCCGCATCAAAATTTAACCACCCACACCGCCCCACGGGTGTAGACTATTTACACGTTTGTACACCCCAGGGGCCATGGCCTAGGAAGTTTTTTTAGTGGATTGTTTAGAAGTATTTTTCCGTTAATAAAGAAAGGTGTAGGGGCACTTGGTAAAGAAGCAGTTAACACAGGCTTTAATTTTTTGGGTGATTTGACAACAAAACAGTCACCAAAAGAATCATTCAAGAAACGTCTTGCTGAAGCAGGGGTCAATTTAAAACGTAAAGCTGAAGATAAAATTGAAAAAATAATCAGCGGGGCTGGTTATAAAAAGAAGCAAATGACTAAGATACCTACTCATTTTAAAACTGTACGTGGTACTGTAAAGAACAAGAAACGCTCTAGACAGACAGACATATTTGACTAAAATGGCATTTCTACATGCTCAATCATGTGAATGTATAAAAACAGAATTAGATTTATTTGCTATACCTCCTACACAGACTAGTATTGAAAGTGGACAATGGGTAAATTATAAGCATTTATCACTGAAGACGGACCCATTGAATTTGTAATACCTGGCCATGGAGAAGATTACCTGGATTTTTCTCAAACCCTGATTTATATAAACGCAAAAATTGTTAAATCTGATAATTCTGTCTTGGATGGCGGTTCTAATGTAGCACCTATTAATAACTGGCTTAAATTTTTAGTCAAGTGGACATATATTTAAATCAAAAACTTGTATCTCCGCCTAACAATAGTTACGCCTACAGAGCATATATTGAAACTTTATTAAATTACGGAAAAGATGCTAAAGAATCACACCTTACTTCAACTTTATGGTATAGTGATCAAGCTGGAAAAATGAATTACACAGATATAGCTGCTAATCCAGGATATAATAAGCGACAAAAATTAACTGAGAAGAGTAAAAATGTTGATATGATAGGCCATCTTCATGCGGATATTTTCAATCAAGAAAAAATTTTACTTAACGGCGTTGAAATGAGAGTACGACTAGTTCGATCAAGGGATAGTTTTAATTTGCTAGGAACTGGTACAAACTTCAAAGTACAAATTAACGAAGCTACATTACTTGTTCGACGAGTAAAATTAAACCCAAGTATTTATTTGGCTCATAATAAAGCATTGGAATTTTCTACTGCTAAGTATCCCATTACTAGAGCCGAAGTGAAAGCTGTTATTATCCCAGCGGGGATTCAAGGAAAATCTATGGATAATATTTTCTTAGGCCAGCTTCCTAAGAGATGTATAACTGGATTTGTATCTAATAGGGCATTCAACGGCGATTACATAACTAATCCCTTTAACTTTGAAAATTTTAAAATAAATTACTTGTCGTTATGTGTAAATGGACAGCAACTACCATCGAAGCCATTACAACCTTCATTTGGTGATACAAAATCATACATTCAAATGTACAATACATTATTTTCCGGGACAGGCACACACTTTGGAAATAGTGGGAACGAGATCGACAGAGCCAGTTATCCAGATGGTTACTGTTTAGCCGCATTTGATCTAACTCCAGACCTTTCAGCAAATTCAATGGCGCACTGGAATTTGATACGTCATGGTTCTTTACGAATCGAAGTTGGTTTCGAGTCATCTTTAACAGAGACAGTAAATTGTGTGATATACGCTGAATTTGATAACATTATTGAAATTGATAAGGATAGCAATGTAATTGTAGATTATGGTAGTTAATAAAGTATATTTGTATTTTAAAAAAATGATAATAATATATCTATATTTAAATGTTAATATATTGTCTTATTTAGTACTCCCCTATGCAAACATATATAATCATATAACTCTGAAATCAAATTTAGTTTGTTGAAAGCATTTGTATCATTAAAACAAAATGAATGCTGCATTTATACAAATATTTAGAAAATATTTCAAAAATGCATGCGACTATAGTGTTTATGTTGCTAACAATTTACCACGGCATGTTAATTTTCCATGTGCCATTATAGTTAATACAGACCCTGATACTTTACCTGGTTCCCATTGGATAGCAATTTTTATTGATCGCGATGGATATGGTACTTACTTTGATAGTTATGGACGATTGCCATATGTAGATCAGCATAAAGACTTCCTTAAGAGAAACAAAGCAGTGGACTTACAACACACACACTGCAAGACCTCACATCATCTGTTTGTGGTTTTTATTGTTTAACGTATTTGTTATTTCGAATAAATTTTTATAAACATGATGATTTTATAAATTTGTTCAATAATAATCAGCATTAGAATGATGAATTTGTAAGGTAAATGTTTGATTATTACTTTAATAAAACTCAGAAAATGTAATTAAATATGTTTATTTAACAACAAAATTAAATATACATATGCATAAAATATAAGCATTAATTATTATTACCCCTTCTCCTTCTACAAAAGACTTACACCATAATAATAAAATTAAACCAAAAACATATATAGCGCTAATATTCAAAAATTATTATAATTAACTAAATCAAATCTAATTCAATTTTCTCTTTTTTACTCCATAAGGGATACTATTTAAATCATCAACTAGTCTACGTTTCATAAACTTAACATTAAATGTTTTTTTTTCCTTTTTTGTTAAAACCTTATGATCTACTGTACATCTAATACTATCATATTCTAATACGGGATTTTCTGCATTTTTATCAAAAATTATTTTTTTTAACAATTGAAATTAATTTTTTCACTGGTTTTATAATTCAAAGTGAATCCTTTTACCTTACATACTTCTTTTGTTTCACCTGTATTTGGAGAATATACTTTAAAGGCGTATGTTTTAGGTGCTGATGATAAAAATTCTATTATATAGCTGCCTGGACCATAACTTTCCAATTCATCGGTTAAATCTCCGAGATAATTTCCGATTGGTGGTTCATATTCACCAGGTGAATGGCAGTATATAATAGAATCAGTATCATAATATAATACTCTACGATCTAGGGATTCTAAGAAGTCGTATAATTTTAAGCGAGCCTGACACGTCGTGTATGCTGCAACTACGACATTAACAGTTTTCAGTTGCTCCATGGAATCTGCCTGATGGATCCAGTTCACATACATCATCTCGTCTCCGGCGGGGATAAGTAATTTACTTGCACCGCTGGATTACTAAGTAAATCATACAGTTCTTCTGCCGAAGACACAACAGATGTACGGGCTCTGTTTTCCGTCTGTGCAAATTTCCCTGTAATAAAAATAAAAATTAGATACTGTGAAATATAGCGGAACGTATTCTATCATATCCCAGAAAGAATTTAGCATGAGTTTCGCAGTAGAACGCTTTCCTGCATTTTTTTCTATCTGTGATGGATCCAAACGAATTCCTTCCTTTTCCTCGTAACTACGTATATATGCAGCTTTAGATGCGTCATCGGTACAATAAGCGGGGCATCCACTGGCTTCCTGCTTCATTTTCAGGAAGGTGTTAATATATTCCGCGAACAAACCACCTTTTTAGTGTCTTTGTTGAAAACAGTCACTTCGTATTGCCATACCTCATACACTTTAATTATTTTATACCCTACTGCGCGAAGCACTTCATCCACAACCCAAGTTCCAATAAATTGTCTATCTGCATCACCATGATAGCAATCATGTTGTTGAAGTTCATCACAACATGTCCGACATAAAACAAACATAAGTTTACCATGTGCCTTTCGCGGAAGTACGGGGTGAAAAATATTGTTAGGTGGTAAAACAGCGCATTTAATTATTTCTTCAACATTATCAATGTTATTATTAGGACACAATATGTCACATTCAGGACCGACAAAAATTTTCGGATGCCTTATTGGATATTTTCCGTATTTACACACATATGGATAAAGAGAACATACATCTATATATTTTATTCTTTCTTCATTTTCAACTTTTTTATACAATACTGTGTTACCTGTCCTACCACCGAATAATGCATCGTGTGGTTGTATAGGTAAATTATTTAAAGTTTCATAATTACTGAGAAATGATTTTAAATTTTTATCACTTTTTAATTCATTTTGAAATTCGCATTCCCAAATTTTAATTACATTATACCCTGAATTTTGAATTGAATTTTGTTAAAAACAATCTTCGAAATACGCGATTACAACCGGAGGCAATGATCACGACTTCGGTAAAAATCGATACACTACAGTCATGCATGAAATTTATACGAAATTTATCACATGCACGACGCAGAATATCAACATCTGACACACAGTACTCTTTATTCATATCAAATACAGCATTCTCCCCTAGTTGTTTATTATACCAGCTTAAAAAGTTTTGTCGCACCGAAATAGACATATTATCTATCCCGTAATATTTAGTAGAAGGCATTGAACCAATATAATTTTTATTTTCTAGTTTATTAAATAAATGCGGAAAATAACCTTTTTTATTGAGCTCGGTAAATCCATAGTTTTCGGTAACCATGATTAAGGCATCGGAAGATAATTTAATGAATCTATAAATCTTATATGATTAAACTGTAGCATCATAATTTTACACCCGTTTAAAATTAATTTTGGTTTTATATTTTGCTCTTCTACTAAATATTTTAAAACAAAGTGGCAGTCGAAGGATTTTGAATTATGCGCAATGCATACAACTGAAGAAAATGAAGTTCTTGGTAATATCACGTAAACTAAAAAAATTCTAACTGGATCTTTTGTAAAAATGTGTTGTCGAATGCCACATGCGCTACAAAATTGTTTTATGTCCGAAATGTTATAACAAACAGAACATGACTGCTGTACTACACACAAGTTCACTTCATGTTCAAAATTCTTATCATAAGGTTTTTCTTGCCGCGTTTCAAAGTCATAATAAATATAAAAACTATTGTCTTTAAGTTTTGAATTGTCTTTTTGTATATAACATAAATGTCCTTGATTTTTATATCCTTCACATAAATTACAGTACATCTCACCACACACATGCTGTCGTCCTTTTTTATTGCACTGATATAATTTTAAATACTTATCACATTTTTTTAGACTAGCACAGGTTGTTTTTTTGTGATTTTCTAAACACTGTTGTCCACGAAATTTTCTATTACACAAATCACAGTTTATAAAATCTAGAGTAGGAGAGCATTGAGGAGAATTTTTACAATAATAAGTATTTTCGCAACTATGTCTGCTTTTATTATAATATGGAAAATAACACGGTTCACAAAAATATTTGCAAGAAAATGCTACAGTTAAACTTTTTATCACAGTATAGTGATTTCCATAGTACAAAAGATTTAATCTTGGAAGATTTTTTCCTTTCAAACCCTCAAATATCACTTTTGCACGGCTATTATACACATATGTTATACTGAGTATAATAACGTTGGAATTCTATGAGTTCAGATATGCCTGCACCATTTTCGTTAATTTTAACATTTGCTTTTAAACATAATTCGCGTGCTCTCCTACTCTGAATACCTAGTTTGTCGCTCACTAAATCTTTAAACCAATGTTCTTTTTTAAATAAAGATTCCGCAACTATAAGTGCACGAGGAAGGCATAAATTGTCTTTATTTAAAATGTCTATAATACCATACTTCCTACAGCAAAATTCGGCAAAAGTGAAGCCATGGTTTCGCCTATTGTCACAACTGTAGGCATAGAAACTTTAGTCATTTCTATGGAGAATTGACCATCGGAAAAAATTTCGGCGTTGCTTTGTAAAATTTTCTCAAGTACTTTCCATACAACATCGACATGTAATTGGTCTGCATGACGGAAACTGAGCCATGCAGGACCAGTTTGGAGGAGAGGTGTTCGAAAAATGAACCCCACGTAGTCACTAGGTTGCACTGATTTCATTACATATTCGGTCACGTTTTTAACACCGTCGTAAAATCAGTCATATGGAAGGTAATTCTTCTACCAGCTACATTGAATCGTTTATTATGGTGCTCTATATCGGAAACAATTCTAAAACGTTCCATACCACCGCCTCTTTGGTTAACTATTATTTCTTCGCATATCTGTAAGATAGCGTTCAAATATTGTTCTTCTTGTAGAGAAGACTCGATGATTTGTTGGTTACCGCTGTTAACTATTGCGTTCAAATTTTGTTCTTCTTGCAGAGAAAACTCAGTGATTTCTTCGCAAATACAAAAAAAGTTATCAAAATGCTGTTGCTGCTCCATCACGATGCACTTTTATAAAACACTCACAAATACAGGTACACTACTGGAAATATAAGCTATAACTCGTAGGCACAGGTATACTAACTGAAATATTAGCTTCTCGTTCCTTTTATACTCATTCTTGCATCTAAATATGTTTTTAATTATCCAAACATATATTTTCATAAGAAAGGAAAATTTAAGAAATATACTCATAATATTTGAGGATGAAATAAAATAATATATGAAATTTAAATTATATATATATATATATATATATATATATATATATATATATATATATATATATATATATATATATATTTTCTCTTTTAATAAAAGTATATACACATTTCAAGTCTTTTATCGTTTTAAAATAATAATACGTACATAACTCTCCAAATAATTCTTTAAACACCAAATTATACTTATATGTTACATCGTATAAACTTAAATCTAATTCCTTATCATTATTTCTTAAACTATATATACATACATCTTGAATAAACTTTTTATACACACTACTTAAATCTAAATACTTTACTATAATCCATAAATTTATGATTAATTTCTTATTCTAAACTGATTATTTTTTCTAAATTGTCCTTAGTTAAATATAAATATTTACTCTGAATTTTAAACTTTAATTGTTCTTTCGGTAATACTGTAAAGTCAATATCACATACCGTATATTTCGCATTCACTACCGTGTTTTTACTTATCACTCGTTTGAAAAAGTTCACTACTTTACCTAGGTCTTTAATCTGGAAATATAATTTCCTTCTTACATCCATAATTAACCTTATTACAATTCGCATGCTTGGAATTGGATCAACTTCTACCGCTATAAACACTTTTCTTGCTGGTCCCAAAGGATGAACCGCTACATCTAACAGCCTGTCGTTGTTGTCGAGGATGCTCCAGTTTCGCGGAAACGCAAAGCTGGTGACTTCCGAGGCACCTAGTATAAGAGCTAGATCAGGGTCAACATCCCAGGAACCAGGAAAAGCTTCTGTTAAATCTTGTTCCTCCTCCTCTTCAAAGAAAGGTTGAGCGTAAGGCTCGCTTTCTGTAGAGGGTGGAGAAAGACGTGGAGTTTTGCTGACCCTGTCAACTTCGTCTCCATCTTCTCTGCCTCTCGTTGCTACAGATCCTACCGCAAGCTCATCGATCGATTGCAGTTCATCGTCGTCGCTAATGATAAGGTCATTCTGCGTAGCTAGTGGAGAGGCCGGTAGTTAAGTGTCTTCTTGAATTGACTCCGTCACTAGTTCTCGAATGAACTCTTCGTCCTCCTCAGTGAGGCTAATCATCTGCTCCACCAGTTCTGTTGATGGCTCCGTCAGCAGTTGATTGATAAAATTATCATCCTCGACAGTAAGGTCGATGGACGGTATCTCCATGACTGCTGAAGACGATGCTCGCTGGTCGTCTTCTTCATACACAGGTCGAGGTTTTCTAACCTGGATAAATTCATCATCCTCGATACTAAGGTCGATGGACGGTATCTCCATGACCGTTGAAGACGATGCTCGCTGGTCGTCTGCTTCATGCATAGGTAGAGGTTTTCTAACCTGAATTAATGAAAAATCTTTTAGAACTCATAATTAAGAAAACAAACCATTTTTAGCTCAAGTTCTATATTTTTATATTAATAGACAAAGTTACCGAGGAATACACTTCCTCCATCGTTAAGCAAAATAATTACAATGACAGAAAATAAAACAAATAACAAATAAGTAAATAATGTAACTAACCTCTACAACAGAATGAACTTTTATCTTCTTCCTGGTGTTGGAAACTTCCCCGGAAAATGATAGATTGTTGAACGAAGCCATGATGAGAAAGTGTACACAGTAATACCAAACAGTGTATACTGAAGAAATATAATTTCCATATCCTTATATATTTAAAATATTCATTCAAAACACTAATCAATTATCATTATCAAATGGAAAGTTTAAAATATTTTCGTTATACACAAATTTTTAAACATCATGT
The DNA here is from genome assembly GCA_963082715.1 of Harpalus rubripes. Taxonomy (NCBI): domain Eukaryota; kingdom Metazoa; phylum Arthropoda; class Insecta; order Coleoptera; family Carabidae; genus Harpalus; species Harpalus rubripes. The sequence goes on from OY720453.1 coordinate 42,841,671, forward strand.
CATTCTATCATTATCAAATGGAAAGTTTAAAATATTTTCGTTATACACAAATTTTTAAACATCATGTCATTTAAATAAGTATAGTTGCCAAAAATATGCACATTACTAACATTAAAATTTAGTTTTGACCATGCCTGAGTGTCAGGTCGCGAATCTTGGGAACCGGGTTCGATCCCGACCGACGCCAAATATTTCCAATTTTAAATGGCACAAAATTGATCCCTGTGGTGCACTCTCCACGCCAGCAATGAGTGCCCGTGAGGTGACGCCTGGTAAGCGCCCGCACGGTACAAATATTTCATCATTATCGAAATCTGTGTACAAAGCAGATTGGCACACCCAGCAATGGGTAATATGCCGTGATGATCTATTTATTTCTATTTATTTATAATGGGAAATTTTAAATACTCATTCGAAAATAATTATCATTCGCTAGTAAAAGACAAGTTCATCGCACACAAACTTTCTTAACATCATTAGAAAATATCCACAATATAATTTAAGTATCTGCTAATGACATTAGTTCATTAAATTTAAAAATAAAATGTCAAATCGAATACTAACCCTGAACTCTGATGCAAAACCAAAAATTTTCCATTCTTGACTATAAATAACATTTATATCTATTAATAAACAAAATTCCACAACAACAAATTGCCGAAGGCCCAGTCTGAACTGACGCCCAGTTAATGAGTTTTTAATTACCCTATACCTGATCAAATTGGTAACCATAGACTACTAAAGGAATACCCTCCGAGATCTTCATTGGAAATTCTGATTTAATTAAAGAATTAATTGAAAGTAATAATAATATTGTAAGAGCATTAACTAATATTGCTAATGCTTAAGCCAAAAAAATAATTAAAATTATTAGTAAGTATTATAAATTAATATATTTTGTTAATTATCATTTAAATTCAAATAAAAAATAAAAGTAATGGCCCGTATTCTGAGCGCACTTTTATAATAAAAGCGCATTTATGGAGCGCACTTTTACATTATATTCTTATGAGGAGTTTGCTCCATAACAACGCTTTTATTATAAAAGTGCGCTCGGAATACGGGCCATTGTTTGTATAGTTATTTATTTATATTAAACAGTGAAAATTTGCTGAGTAATCCTATTTCGTTCCCTGGTTCCTTGAATTAAAAATAAATTATTTGAACTTAAAAATTATCGTTAAGTAAAATTTCTTCATCATTTTGTACTGCCTTTAATAGATTATAATTTTATGTTTTGTATTTTAAAAAACATCTAAATCGTCCTTTTAAAACATCATTTAATCGTTCAATTGTTAATCTTGATTTCATCAAATGTTGGTTAAATCTTCCCTCAGGCGTTTTATTATTTAAATCACCTGGATATTTTATCATCATCCAATGTAATAAGGGATAACCTTCATCTCCAATGAAATGGTAATCAATGTTACTATACAGATATTCATTTTGTAAGTATCTTTTTATGCTTGACATCATCGATACTGCAGCATCGTGTACACTACCAGGAAATCTAGTATTCATACTTAATATATTTAAATCTGCGTCAGCAATAATTTGGCAATTAATGCTATAGTAGCAGTTTCGGTTAAAATATGGTCCAGCTGGGTAAATAGGATGTTTAGCTGGGAGTGCTATTATAGCAATGTGTGTACTATCGATTGCATCCACAATATTCGGGAAAATAATTTTTCAAAAAATTTGTTCTTAATCCGAGTGGTATCTTCTTGCCTTGGAAATTTTACCCAAGTTTGTAATAAATGCATCTTTATTATTCTAATAACAATACTAATAATTTTGCTGACTGCAGGTTGACTCGTTGCTAAGTTAGAACCAGCACCGGTATCAATTTGGTAAGTTCCTTGGTCGAAAAAGTAAAGGGCGCAGAGTGTTTTCAAAAAATTTGGAACAACTGTGGAACTTCTTCCAGAATTTAAATAAGGATTTATATTTAGAATTAAATAGTTTGCGGTTTCTTTACTTAATCTAAATAATTTTATACATATGACATCAGGTAGTTCAAATGGATTTGACATATCCCGTAACTGACGATGAAACAATCTTAATTCATTCCTGTATCAAATTACGCATACATATATTAGTATATTTAATAAAATGTGCATATTTACTATAAGATTTACATTAATTAAAATTGCAACAAATTCAATCGCCGCTGCTATTTTATTATATAAACGGCTGTTAAAATTTTGAAACTATCGATTTGAATGGTGTCAAAATATGCAATTTTAACACCTTAAGCCGCATGTCAGCCGAAATTCAGCGAAATTTGTAGCACTGAAATTTGAAGAAATTAATTTGACCGTTCACAGCTCGAAATTTGTGCCGTAATGCCATCTAGTAAAAAAAACCTTTCTGAAAATTAATCGTTTGTTTGTCAATACATTCATTAACTCGTTAAAAATTATTTAAAACCATGTCAATAAAATAGCAATCCTTCCCTTGCGATTTCTATCCGTTATTAGATTGTCATAGAATTAAAATTGTAAAAGTCATTTTATTTTTTGAATATGATTATACATAAGCATAAACAGTTCTATTTTAATTACATATAGCATACATTATTTAGACCTTTGCACTATTTCTTTTAGATAATAATACAACAAACATCAAATTAAAAACATTGAAATAATCACAACAACTTTGCTCATTACTTTATAAGAAAAGTGTTCTACGCTAAAAACATAAAATATAGACGTTGACAGATTTTCCATCAATAATATAATTTCTAAAAAATAAATACTGTCTTTCTGACTCTAAATATGTATAATTTATTTCCTAATAGCTACTCAACATTTCACTATTTCACCAAAACAAAAGTAACAAAAGTTGTTGTCTTTAAAAGAATTGCTCGTAAATTATAATAAAAAAATATTTATCGTAATTTTCATTATCAGGCTCCATCTTCTGTTTTGTACATTATTGAAAAAGGCAGATTTGAACATATAATAAAGAAAATAAATCAAAAACAAAGTAAAACAACGAAATCCATTCAAATCACCCAAACGTCAACAAAACGAGTTCATTCTTTTAAATTAAAAAATAAATAAATATATTTTACACAATTAGTAGAGCGCACCCTAAATTAGCCACAAAAGTTTGGAGCTTGTAAACTTTTCTACAAATTATAATTCGTGTACACCAAATTTCAGCGCTGTGCACGCAAGTATACGTTCCCATAAGACAAACTCCATGAATTTCAACGAATTTCACCAAATTTCGGGCTGTGAATGCGGCTTTATTTTAACAGGCATGTTAAAATTATAACAGCATTGACAGTTACAGAATAGAAAATATATTTTAACAGCAAGTTTATTTTTAACATGTATAAAATTAACAATTTCTTTACAGAATACACCCCACTATCAATTACTTGTGACAATACAGCACCCATTGCATAGTCTGAGGAGTCTGTAGTTAAAATGAATTCTTTACTGAAGTCCGGAAATGATAGGATTCGCGGATTTGTTATTAATTCCTTACAATTATGAAATGCTGCTTGATATTCTGGTTTCGTGATATCAATTTGTTTTTCTTTTTTCTGACCTTCCGTAAATGGTTTTCCTAATTTTGAAAAGTCTGATATAAATCTACGGTACCATGCTAATTATCGTAGAAAAGATCTGATTTCTTTTCATGTATTTGGGATCTTGCATGGCTTCATTCTTTTGTAAATTTGGTTTAAGACCTTCGTTTGAAATAATAAAGCCTAAGTATTCTACCTCATTTTTAAAGAATTCGCTTGTATCATTTTGAATTTTTAAATTTGATAATCGTAATTTGTCAAATACTGCACGTAAATTTTTCATATGTTCGTCAACTGTATTTTCAAATATAATGGTGTCATCAAGATATATTAAATATATTTTGTTAACTAAATCTATAAGTGCAATGTTTATCATACGCTGAAAAGTTGCAGGAGCATTCATTAAACCAAAAGGCATACGTACAAATTCGTAGTGAATGTTGTACTAATAGCAGTTTTTTCTGTTTTGTTTCATTTCGTTCTGTTGAAATCCACTATGTAAATCAAGGGTAGAAAAATATTTTGGAGTTCCGATTTTATCTAGTAAAGTGTCTGTATTAGGAATGGTATATTTGTTTTCTTTAGTTTTTAAGTTTAATTTTCTAAAGTCAATTACAAGTCTAGTTTTTCGTTTTCCTGAAGCCCTGTTTACTTGGGTATAATCCAAATAGATGAACTATAGGGTGAATGAGATTTTTGAATTATTTGTTGTAACATTTTGATTACTCAATGTTTTATTCAGTTTTATTTGATTAAAAATAAAATGTACTTACAATCTCCGGTTTCTTTTACAGAAAATTTAACACTAAAGAAAATCACTACTACGTACCTGCTACAAAAACTGTTCAAAATTTACAGCCACGCATAACGATACTAAATGAAGTAAAAGAGAATGATACATTACACAATTTAATTAAATTAAATAAAATTTAATGTTTACTAATTTGTATTCGTGTGTGTAACCTATCAGTCCAGTGGCCCAGAAATGTCAGATCTAAGGACCGTGCAATTATTTTTGCGAATTTTAGAAAAATTCTTTTTGCATTACAATCAGTACATCAAATTGTATATACCCTTATTTTTTACAATATTTTTGAAACATCCTGTATATATTTCCTTGTAATTTTGTATGTAATACATTATATAATAAAGTTTCCGGTTTTATTCCGTCTTGGAAATTACTTGTGAGGTAAGTTTTTAATTCTTCCCATCATACAAAATTATTTTCCGAAATAGTGGATTGTGCATTTCCTTGAATTTTAGATTTAAATAATCTAAATGCATTTTTTAATGTTACTCAACGTGTAGCTTGTTTCTAATATGGTTTTAACGTTTTCACATTTTTTTAATATGAGCATGCAAGTTCTTTATAATAAATATTTTGAATCAGTGAACTCAAACTTTACAAAGACTATGGCTATTATATGACTTTAAAAGTACTTATAATAATAGTACAATAATGATAATGTTCTAGTACATTCCAACGGAGGTATTCTTGTACTCGTTGCACGTAGAATTATCTGCGTTCCTCTAGTACAGGCGAAATGAATTTCTTCGGTATACCTGGCAGCAAGTGTTGAGATAACCTGAAGTTATAATATAAGTGGACCTGGTATGAGTAATTCTTAGCAGCAATGTACTTCTCCAGGTGTAACAGAACTGGCGATGGTGAACGATGTTTCGAACAGAAAGATTCTCTGTGATGTCCGTTATAGGTGGGTCGTATATACCTCTGATGGGCTGCTGTTTAAGCCGTAGATGTTGACGATACCAATTCATAATACTAAAATAATCAAAGTCGTGAAACGTGTATATACTGATGGCCCTAAATTTAAAGACTTTTGGCATCCTACCGACTGCGCCAATTATGATATTTGAACACAATATTTTGAAAAAAAAAATACATATCTATTCCAAAACAATACAACAGCTAGAACTTCGTTACAAGTCTACAGAATACTGATTGTATCATATGGCTTATCCTATTTATACTCTTATATTATGAGTATTATTAATAATATAATAAATAGTACAAACTATTACTTTTCATCTACAGGTAATTTATATATTAATGATTCATCTCCTGATACACTAATATAGGAAGATTCCTAATTCATGTGATTTATAAAATAAGTAATACAAGTTATGTTATTTATCGCGAATCTGGGGAACAGGGTTCGATCACGACCGACGCCAAATATTTCGATTTTTAAATGGCACAAAATTGACCCCTGTGGTGCACTGTCCACGCCAGCAATGAGTGCCCGTGAGGTCACGCCTGGTATGCGCCAGCACGGTGCAAATATTTAGTCATTACTGATATCTGTGTACAAAGCAGATTGGCACACCCAGCAATGGGTAATAAGCCGGGATGATATATTTATTATTTATTTATTGTTACTTATATATGATTCATCTCCAGATATACTAATATACAAAGATTCATAAATTACGCGTGCCATCTATCAGGCGAAAGTTCAGTTTAAGATTTGTTTAACGCCGCGAACTGTGCTGTCAACTTTGTAATTATTCAAATACGATAATAAAATTTGGCCCAAGCGCCGTAGGTATGTCGATCACCTCGATTGTTGTGCCGTAATTTATCGACTGGCGCCCTGGATTTTTTCTTAGCTAAGGACTATATCACCTACTCCACTATACCTAGCCGGCCGCAACAATCCGTTCTTGGCACGGGCCTTTAGATCTGGGTATAGCAGCTTGTGGATAATAATATGATGTATATGAGGGTTTGATTTTATATGAGTCGAGAAATGTCGTATATTCCCGTGACCAGGAGGCCTATTCTATAACTTTTACCAATATTGATATGCGCTTTATCTTGGTAAATTTTCCAGCGAAGATCGTCGAACACCGGCGGTTATAACCGATTTGCGAGACATGACGTCACACCCAGCGGTGAATTCGAGACGGGATTCCAAGCACGCAAAGGATCTTGGAATTTAGTTATCCAGATCGAAGCTGTCAGTTGTTTCGGCGCCATCATTGAATCGTTTAACTTTCGACTATAAATTTTTTGTGTTGATTGAATTTAAGTGGTTTTTAGTTTCTTCTTTTTGTAAGGTTTGTAAGGAGTTGAAACTAGACTAATTATTATTTTATTTTAACATGAATTTGTTTATACTTGTTGAAGACAAATCGGCGTGTATGATAACTGAATTTTATTCAAATTTAAGTTTGAATAAGAATGCCAGTTGGTATGTTATCGACTATTCATCTCTTCTTATTGATATCGGTAAACGAGTCTAGCAAATTCCTACACATTTCAGCATTTAATAGGTAATATTACTTATTAAATGATTTAACGTTAAGATGATACATTTTTAAAAAAATATATATTTTCAGGAATGTATAACTAGGTACTGATGTCATTTAACTTTTTAACTGTAGGAAGCTACCAACACACTGTTAAAAACTACTTGCTGGCATGTATACGCCAGCCATTTTGTACTTTAGTTTTTGCGTATCTATCGCAATATGAATATGTACAAATAACTTTATAGATAGTTGGAAAGAATTTTGTTAACAAAGAGAAAAGCAAAAGTAGTGATTTAGATTTACTTTGTAGGATATGTATTCAAAACGAACATTTACATTTATCATTGTTTCTTAGGTAACGAAAGGGTGAATTTAGAGAGTAAAAGCTCCATTATGTTCCAAATTTCCACCAACGGTGCAACAACACCCGTTGTAAGTTTCGCTAACTTTGGTGCACCAAGAAATCGGTGTAGAGTCTATTAAAGCCAAGGAGTTGTGTGAAGAAGTGGCGAACATGAACAAAGAATTGAATAATGCTATTATAATTCTAAAAAGAATAGCTAGGACGGAAGAAAGCATAAATGAAAAGCTATAATACATAAGAAAATAAAGAATACCTGTATATGAATTGTTTTTCTTGTCATTATTTTTTTACATCCCTCTTTTACTTTTGCAAACTAATTAATAAATATCACATACAGTAGTTGTACATAATTATTATGCAATAACAAAATTACGTAAGTATATGCATATGTTATAAAGCTGTTCCCATTAATTAGATTCATTAGATATAAAATAATTTCATAACGTGATTTATTCTAAAAGTCTAAAGGATGTTGAACATACATATTATAATATATATAAATAAAGTACTACACAACTTACAACTAGAAAATTCTTTTGTTAATGTGTAAATATCGAATTTAAATATATTGTCAATCCATTCTCAAATTACCAACAATATGAGGACACTAAAATTACTAGTATAATCCACACATCTATCGTTGGAGAGGGGGGAAATCAAAGGATGAAATTACGAAAGTTATAGAATAGGTATCCTGAACTGAACTCCATTATCCGAAATTATAGCACGTGGTGCACGGAACATTAGTATTACATCATTTTCTAAACGACGCACGATACTCTGGGTCGTCGCCTTCCTAAGCGGAAAACAAACAGAATTTGCTAAAGCAGTCAGAAACTACAAATATAGTCATACCCTTGCGATGATTCCGGTAGGGGGCCAACGATATCTGCGCAAATAAGCTCCGAAGGCCTAGACATCAATGAGTCACCACCCATGCGTCCGGGGGGGGGGGAGCTTTTTATTCCGGTTTGGCTTTAATTCAAGTCACACGACCATGTATATACTTAAATAAGTACCCCTTTAAAAAATAAATGCGTTGCGCCAATTTTTAAAGTTCCCTTAAACCGTCACAACTGCCCTTATATTTAAGCAGTAGTCAGAGGAATGCTTAACTCTCCCCTTAAAATAAGTATTAGATTTGCGCATGTGTCAAAGAAAACTTTCATTTGAAATCGGTTGAAATTAGGTTGCAGGTTATGTCCTCCTTGGTTGTCTTTTAATTTATATTGTGATACAAAATGGAAATTGAATTAGAATTAGACATTGTGGACGATGATTTAGAAGCAATCGATCTAATAAACTATGGAATTCCTCGTCAAATATATGAGCGGCCGATTTTTTTTTCTATGGATGAATTAAACTTTTTTAAACGATTTCGTTTGACAAAAAATAGTGTTCTATATTTGCTTGCAAAAATTGAACATGAATTGGAATTTCCATACGATCTGTAAGTATTTTTGTAAGTTTGGTTGATTTTTATTTCAGAATAATTTGTTATATTCAGGAACAATTGTGTCTCACCAATCAACCAGTTGCTGGTGTCTCTCAGATATTATGCAACTGGTAATCATTTATTAAGCATTGCGGATTTTGGAGGAATTCATACTTCTACCGTCAGCCGAATAATTGTTAGAGTTTCCGAGGCAATAGCAAGATTATATAATCAATATATTAAAATGCCTTCAACGGCACAGGAAATAGCAGAAATCCAAAATAGGTTCTATGGTGTAGCAGCATTTCCAAGAGTAATTGGAACTATAGACTGTACACATGTTAAAATTCAGTCCCCAGGTTTGCAGTTTGATTGACGGTATAGCAAGAGATACCGGTATACTTAATTTAATCTAATTTTTAGGAGGCGATGATCCTGAAATATTCAGAAATAGAAAAGGGTATTTTTCTTTTAACGTCCAGGCTATTTCTGATGCTAATTTAAAAATTATGAATCTTGTTGCTCGTTGGCCTGGTTCAGTTCATGATACTACAATTTTCAATAACACTACTGTAAAAGCACAAATTGAAAACGGCATGTATGGAAATGGTTTACTGTTAGGTTAGGTTACATTTTGATAATTAAGAATAATTTAATACATATTTTTTTCTTTTAGGAGACAGTGGGTATCCACAATCAAATTATTTAATGACGCCATTCTTACACCCAGCAACACCAGCTGAGCAATTGTACAACGAATCACAAATTCGTACCAGAAATACCGTTGAAAGGCTATTTGGTGTTTTGAAGAGGAGATTCCCAGTGTTGGCTTATGGTTGTCGATTAAAACTGGATACTATAATGACAATTATAGTTGCAACAGGCGTATTGCACAACATTGCAGTGGAAGCAGGCGAAGGTGATCCATCGGTTCCAGATGATGTTGACAGAAATCATTTGCAAAATTTAATTCACCAGGGACAAATTCCTGCTTTGCTCAACCAAATGTTGCAAGGAAATATTCGAAGAGTACATGTTCGAAATCATCTAGTACAAACATATTTTTCGTAAACATGTAAAAAATAGTTTTTTTATATTTTGCGTTCATAATGAAGTCATTACGATACGCAATTGCGTATCGTAATGGCCTTCATTTCGATACGCAATTTTTTGTTTTAGTCGGTTGGTACTAGATGACGTTTCTTTAACTAATTCTTACCTAATTTATTTTTAGTTAATTGACAATTTCGGAAAAAATGTAATGTATACCTACGCATTAAAGTTTTTTTTATTACTCATATTGTTTATTCGTAATAATTATATTTAATGCCTAGGAATTGTACAAAACTATTTTACTATAAACATAGGACAAAAACAAAATTGAAACTAAATAAACCCTTATAAACTACGAACACAAAATATAATTCTGACAATAATCAGATATAAATATACAAAAATCAGGTACTTGACTAATCAGTTTTATAAATCTATTATAAAGAAACACAAATATTATTCTTTGGTAACTTAAACATTGTAAATAATTTTGTATAAAATGCATAACATTCAATTTACCAATTTTTTTAATTCAGCCTTTTTTATTTCGACTTCGTATTCGAGTATTTTTTTCTTTAATTCGAACTTCACCTTTTCCCTTTCTAAGCGAATTGCTCTGTCTTCAATAAAGGCAGTTGTTTGTACACTTACCAGTTCCAATTTTTTAGTCGCCAAATCACCATATTGTTGCGACAAATGGCTCGAATGCAATGCTGTAGAAGGCCTACGTCTTTTGTTCCATGAATCATCAATTTTTTTTCTTGTAGTTTTTTAGATATGGGTTTCTTTAAATTCGCTGCTTTATGGTTTCCCCAATCTATTTCATTTGTATTCGCTGTAGTAATCTGTAATAAATATCATAATTATTAACAATGTATTTTTATAATATGTATGAGACATTCAATTATACTTCTTCCAGAATTTGGATGTTTCCTCTTTGATTTAATATCAAATCATCATTCTCAATAGCATATGTTTGCTGTAATTAAATAATAATAATAATGATAATTTTATTCAATATTATGCGATATTTTAATATAAATACCTCGTTCAATATTTGTGAACAGTCTTGAGCAGGTATATTCATATTATCGTTTTCAGAAGAATCCTAAAATTAAAACAGAAACTTTTATAATAATCATATATGTTTCATTATAATAAACGAACCTGTGCGTTATTTAATTCAGCGTGCGCGATTTCTGTTACAGAGTAAAAATCACCATCAAATTTATTACTGAACCCATGCACGGTTTTTTTATTCATGATATTCAGTAAAATATCCTGTCTTGGATCAGTATTTGTCAAGTTGGGCAACCCTCCTCCAGTTTTCATCATTTCTCGTTTGTTTTAGCAACTGCTTGTCTTACTATTTTCTTTCCATTTTCATAAAACTTTTGGATTGAGGTTTTGCTTCGTTTTATATAATTGGGGAAAAGTGAATTAAATTTATCAGTTATTTTGATCCAGGCCAGTTCCTTATCTTTCCAGGTAATTGCGTCCGTCTTTTTACACTCAATAATGTTTTTAAATTCATCAATAATGTTATATAATACTAACTTTTCTTCATTGCTATAATTTGGACCTCTTTCTCTTCCATTTGACATGATTCTAAAATTTTAATTTTATTTAAAAAACTAATATATTCTTTTAATTATTTTATAGGTTACAATCAAAATATAATCGCGTTAATATTGAAAAGATTAGGTTTGTTTTTATAGATATCGAACAGGTTATCTATCATAAATTTTGATATCGTGTTACATAGAACAAAATAATAGTAAAATACATTAGATTGTTTCGCATTACACAATAATGTATATAAATATAATTGTAATTTTATATTAATACTTACCGTTTGTTACTATTTAGATTTAACTTCTTCGTGATGTACAGATGAACAGATGTAAATAAACACAATCGCGTGACAGAGAAGTAACCAAATGCAATAACATAGTAAGATGAAAAGTCAATCTTCTTCTTATTACAATAAAGTCCCCTTTACTAAATATGAATAAAGTACTACCTGTGCAAACAGGTTAAGTGTAAGTGGACCTTAAATATTAAGTACCCCTTTCATAAGTAGAATCTTTAAGTGTAAGCGGTGCAAACGGCCATAAGCCACGCGATCTAAAGTTTTATATACACCCAAATGGCCACTAGTAGGAATGTCATGGCCGTGTGACATAATGTTTCTACGCTTTTCACGGGGCACAATTGATTTTCATTGGAACTCATCACCTGATAATTTTCGCCAATTATTTTTAACAAACTTGTAAAGTTTACCGCGCGTAATTCGAAAATTAGGTAACCCTGATGGATGTTTCTACATTGTATCAAATATTTTTTATACCACGTATCTTTTACGAACGAGAGAAAGAGCGCGCATCCGGCACAACATGATCTTTACGAGGCCTATGGATTATGGTGAAATCATACTTCTGCAATCGGACGGGCCAGCGAGCTAAGTGGCCGGTAGGGTTTTGTAAAGACAGTGAAATGACTACCCTCGATATAAGGCTGCAACTTTTCAACCGTAAATAAAACGGCAATACAATTTTTCTCGGTGAATTACGTTCGTCAGGGACCGGCTCAAATACGATGTTACCTTTTCATCATCCTTATATTTCTGAAGAAAGCTATAACTGAGGAGAAATTCGAACAAAATCTCCGATATCAGCTAGCCATACCGATAGCGCGACGTACTTTCGAAGTATTTTCGGCGTAGGAAACTCGACGATAGTACGAACTTTATCTGGATCGACGAGCAGATCGAACTTATCCAGGATGTAGCTCAGATATTTCAACTCGTCACACAAAAATTGCATTTTTATCTACTCCAAAACAATCTCTGCGAGACAATAATTAAGTCGTGTCCTAGAACGCCATCAATAAATCGGTGCCAGTGGGCTGGAGCGTTAAGCAGGCCAAACGGGAGCCTCTTCAGCAATGGGGATTTGCTAGTACGCCGACTTGATATCGAGTGAGGTCAAGTACCTCGCTTCTCGCAATTTGTCCAACGTCTCGGATATAAACAGTAAAGTATAAGCATCCCGTACTATTACGCTATGTAGATTGCGGTAATCGACGCAGGAGCTATAACTACAGTCTTTTTTAGAGATCAGCAGAATAGGCGACACCCACGGGCTATTACTCCGCTCAACGAAGTCCTTACGCAGCAATTCATCCAGCTCTTTATCTACTATTCTCTGCATAGCCGGAGAAATAGGATAATATCGCTGCTTAATAGAGGGACTATCGGTACGTATGCTATGTAATATTAATTTAGTACATCCAATATTATCCGATTCTGTGTGACTGAACGTGCGCTCGAGAAGAGAGCTTAATTGTAGTTCCCGACTAGAGTTAATGCTGAGCGGACGTAACAACTTCATGCAATACGAAAGGAGGTTTGCTAGAGAATGCTCATTCTCCTCGAGGCAAGTCTGGCACGATATCCACAGATCTTAAAAATTTTGTACTCAGAGTATTAGCCAATGCAGTAATTCCGGAACGACAAGAACGTTAATAATTCGAATTTTGTCTCGAATACGCATCGGTATGAAAACTTTACCAATACAATATTCTCGCCAATTATTAAATGTATTTGTGGTAAGGTTTTGTAATATAAAATAAAAAAAATTTCGTAGTTTTGATTTACAGAATGATGATACGTCTTCAGATGATGATGATGATGATTTCTTAATGATTAGATTTAAGAATAATGAAAAAGCTGTTCGAATACAATTATATGTAAACAACATTATCCTTCAATATACTGAGTTACAATTTAAAATGCATTTTCGTGTAACAAGTAACATTTTTGAAAATATATTGACACTAGTTGGACCACGATTAAGAAACCAATATAATAATGGACGACCCAAAGTAGATCCAAAAGTACAATTACTGGCTGTAATATGGTTGCTGAGAACATCGGATTCGTATATGTTTAATTAGTACCTACTTTAAAAGTAACTTAAAAATTAAACTGTAAGTAATGTATCAATTTCATTATAGATCTGTGGGAGCCAGGTTTAATTTATCAAAATCATCTCTACACCGTTGCTTTGTAAGAGTAGTCCTTATCTTTAACACCATTGCTCGAAATATAATACAGTGGCCAACAAACGAATACGCTTTACAAGTCAAAGAAGACTACTCCAGAACTGGAATCTATAATATTATTCGATCTATTGATGGAATTTATATTGCAACAAAAGCGCCAAAAAACGATTCTGAAGTATATATATATATATATATATATATATATATATATATATATATATATATATACTTCTATATCTCGAGATAGCAATAGTGAAACACTTAAATTGAACACCCTATATATATATATATATATATATATATATATATATATATATATATATATATATATATATATATAGGGTGTTTAATTTAGGTGTTTCACTATTGCTATCTCGAGATACGAAGTCGGTTAAATTAGCAAACAATTTTTATATTATGACTATTAAAATGAGCATTACAAAAAAAATTTAACCAGTGGTTCTCAAAATACAGAATTCAACTTTATAATTTTAAATGAGAACCTACTTTTTTATTCACCTATTCGATTCAGCATTTTTTTCTGAATACAACGATATGAAATGTTTATACCCTTACATAACGAAAAAAAAAAACGAGAAAAATGCAAATGAAAAATTATTATTTTTATATTTATTTCTACATGTAATCAGAGTGGCATGACAAAAACAATTGAATATTTTGTTTTCATCATTGTTTAGGCGATTTAGATGCTTTAAAAAATAATATAAAAATTATTCAAAATTATTGTTATGCTGATTTATACATAATTCCAACCTTCTGAACATATTACTTCTTACTTTAAATTTTGGCCGTCTATGTGGGAAATGAATATCTGGATAGATAGTTTTGTAGACTTCATCTTTAACATAACCGTATAAAAAAAGTCCAGGGGATTAAGGTCTGGTGATCTTACAGGCCACGGAATAGGACCATAAGTACCAATCCACCGATTTGGAGACCGTTCGTTTATTAGGTAATCCCAAACTTGACGCAAATTGTGAGCTGGTGCACCATCTTGCTGGAAATAAATGTTTCCCAACTCAGCTATTGGTATGTTCCAAAATAATACCCAGCATATTTTGAATTAAATTAAGGTATCTGTTACCACTCAATGTACCTTCGTACATGTGTACGTAAATATTATCACTGAAAATGGCACACCAAACATTTATATTAAATTTTCGCTGGAAACTTTTCTCTCGTACAGCAACAGGATTTTCTCGGCTCCAGTAGTGTGTGTTTTTCTATTTGACATACCATTATTAGAAAAATTGGCTTCGTCAGTCCAAATAATTGATTTTAAGATATCTGGATCCTCATTTATCAATAAATTACAAAATTATAATCTTCGCTCACGATCACCAGGATGTAAATGGTGAATTTTAATCATTTTGAATGGTCTGTATTCATGTTTCTTTGAAATCCTTTGGATCGTGCCCACACTTAAATTACACTCAGCGGCAGCCATTCTAACTGAAGCTGTTAGATTAGCTTCAAAATATGCTAATATATTTATCTCAGCTTCTTGATCTTGTACGCTAATTCGCTTCGATACGAATGCATCCGTATTAGCGCGCAGTGCTAATTCAAATTTTCTAAAATACTGACGACAAAAAAAATTAATGCTATTACTATTACTCTTCAAGCAGTTTATGACCACAAGCTAAGATTTACGGATTGGTTTACTGGCTATTCAAGCTCAGCTAATGATTCCAGAATTCCAGTACTTTCCTAACGACGAATTCATTATAGGCGACAAGGCGTTTCCAACCAGAGAGTGGTGTATTACTCCCTATAAATATAAAGGCAATTTAACAGACAGACAAATACGATTCAATACACTACTTTCAGCAGTACGACAAAACATTGAACGAGCATTTGCTCTTCTTAGAGGACTGTTCCGAAGATTGAAATATTCGGATATATCAAGAATTGACTTGATTCCTGCTACTATTTTAGCTTGTTGTGTTCTTCATAATAACATATGCTTGATGAACAATGATTTAAATCTAGATTTCTTACATGAAGACCTAATAGAACAAAATAAAAATCCAAATGAAAATGATGAAATTAAAATATTTGAAAAAAATGAAGCCGGAACTCTAAGAAAAGTTAGAATTGCATTTATCTCTGATAAAATTGTATGAACTCTATTACTACATTTTTATTTTTTGCAAATATATGTAAAAAATATACATTATGTTTTTAAACAAGAAATACTAATGTTACTATTTGAATTTTATTTTATACAAATATATTACGTAAATGAAATATACATTCTGTTTTTAATTTTATTTTCGCCATCCATTTTTTTTATTTATCGCTTCTTCATTTAAATCCTTATTAAATGATTCGCCAACTACTTCTTTATAGATCTGAGATTCTTTGCTTGATGATACTATAGCAATTGGTTTAATACTGGGTTTTTTTCTTATTAAATAGTGCATCCATTTCTTCTTAAAACTTAAAAGAAATAGGTTCGGTACCTGAGGCTTTGGGACCCATTGAATCCTTTGCTTTAATGTACAATTTACGCAAATGCTTCCATTTATTAATTACTTGAGACACATTGAATATAGAACCATTCTCATTTAATTTTTGAGTAATTTACTTCCAAACTACATTATATTTTATTTTACTGTCTTTAAAAATCTCTTCATTGTTGCTGTATTGGAAAATTAGAAATCTAATGGCTTCTTCACTCCAAAATTTCTCTTTATCTAGAATTGGAGATGAGTATTCATCTATTGCTTGTTGGGATGAAACAGTACTATTACATTCTTGATTCAAATTAAATAACTTATGCACCTCGGGAGTTATATCATTCCCTTTGTTTCTGTAATTAATTTATATAAATCACACATTGATGAAGTATTGTTACTGTTAATTTAGTATACCTGTATTTTCCAAAACCAACATTTTTTTTACCTGTGTACCCTCCTATTTTGAAGAGCACCGAGAGTATGCTCTTTGAGTAAACTCTAAAAGTTTCGGAACGCGTTAGATTTTACTCTGGAGTAGTACTCAAAAGTTTTGGAACGTGTTTGAGTATACTCTTTGCCCTGGAGTATGGTTTTGGAATGCACCCTTGAAAAGTAGGTTATCATATAAAAAAACTTATTTGTCACATCATAAGTATACATACATAAATAATATACAGATGTTAATGATTACGTGTTACAAATTTATGGAGTATGTAGGGGATGCAAAAAGCTAAAATAAACAAAATCTATGTGATGTTAAAGGATATAGATCTTTAACTGTTTCCACTGTAGTCGTTTTCTTTTCTGACCAGGAACAAGTCATGTTATGGCAACAAAATTTACATCTAGGGCACGCACACGATGCACTTTCAATCAGTTTGTTTTCATTTAAACAAATATGTAAAATTTAATATAGTACACAAGAGATAAAATTTACGTTTCAAACATGAACTTACCTCAACATTCTGAGATTTATTTTTAAAACTGGACTATACTTTTCCTATTATAATTTTAAGATCTCCATCATAAACCATTGCATGGCCCTGATTCGATTCGACTGCATTTTCAACACAAACAATAAGTCTCTTTTCATCTACAAAAAAAAAACTGACTGGCTGTAGCGATCAGGTACAGAACACCGTTAATCCTTTAAACAATAATAGACTAGGAGCCTAGGTCCATAGATTAATATGGGGAAAATACTTTACCCTCGCTAAAGCATGTTAATGCAACACTAACATTATTTCTACGAATTTACTTTAATATAATGTTTCTTCAAACAAATTAATCACATTTTTTTTTTTAGTTTAAATACACAAAATAGGAATAATCACATCATTAAACTTTTTAATTTGCACATTAGCCGACCCAGGTGGAATAGCGGTAGCGTTGTCGCTTCACACTCCAAGGGTCCTGGGTTCGAATCCCGAATAAGGCATGGTTGTTGTGTGTGTCTTTCATTATCTCATCTTCATCACCGCGCATAAAAAGTTTAATGATATAAAATAGTTGAAGAAAAAACTTTCTCATCCCCATATAATTTCACCGCTTATAATACAATAATGTATCAAAAAGCGTGTAAATAAATAAAAAAAAAACTTTTAAATTTTCACATTAGACAAATGATAGCTATTTAAATTTCGCGGTAGTATGGTTTAAAGGGAAGGTTTTTGTAATTCCCGCTCGATTTTGACGTCACGCTTTCGGATTCTATTGTAACAAGTTGTAAGAATGTATATACAATAAAGAATATTATAACTATTTTATAAACTTAAATATTCAAAAAAAACCGGCTTTATTAAATCGGGTTGATTTGGTAAAATTTGTAAGTGTAATGCTTAGATCATATAGCTTACGAACTAGATATAAGGAGTTTGAAACGCTTAAGAATGAGAGAGATAGATTTATATAGCGCGAGCACGAGGTGCTGATGAATGTCATCCCCACAGGCGTAGTGGGTGTAACTTAAATACGGGGGTTTCAATTATGTTCATTTATTCTGTATCGAAACGTCAGGTAAAGTACTCGTAGATTGAAAAATCATTTGTACGGAATTAATGTAGTATGGAATAAAAATGAATCTTCTATGATTTTATTTTATTTTCATATTAATACTACGTCTGTCGGGTGTGGTCTGTGAGTTCCCGGCAATTTCAAATTTTTAGAATTTCTACCGCCACAGTACCTTAAGTACCTTTTACCTACACAAAACTCTTTTTAAAAAAACATATTTTTATATCTTTTATAATTACGGAGTTATTTGACATCGATTTTCAGTTTTTTTAATAACATTCAAACTGTTCGGAATTTTAAATTTTTTTCAGACAGATGGAGAGTTAATTTACTACACTATGAAAAATGCATAGGTACACCTATGCCATATATTGTCGTTTGCGCAGTTATATATATATATATATATATATATATATATATATATATATATATATATATATATATATGATCTAAGGTGTAAGGTGTAGTTGTAGTATTGGATTGACTTTTATTCAGTTATTTGAAAGTTCATGTCAATTCTAATTTATGACGTTTGAAAATTTAAGTTAATGTCATCTTTTTCTATTGGGGTAATTTTACAATTAGATTTTTTAAAAAGGACTTGTCAAAAATATGAATTGGTGTTTTTTTGTCAATTATGTTGGTAACGCTTCCCGCTAACAATTGAAATTTCACATTAGGCGATTTCGGGCGACATACCCGTTCACTTGTTAGGATTAGTTACGGTCAGTACCGTTATGATATGTAGGGTACCTTTATAACCAGGGTATGGCCATGAGCCAAGATCGCCGCCATTGTCGGTAATTGATTTTTCTATTTATTTGTAATAAATGTGATATTATATTATAAAATAATATTAAATTATCACACTGTGAATTTATAAAGGTAAGAAAAATTAATTTATTTAAGAGATACACAATTATTATTAAGATATACATTTAGAGGTTATGTAGAACATATGACATGGGTTGTTATTATCACATCTAATTTAATATCTGTAGTTCTTATTTACATAATAATTGTATATTCTAAACTTACCTTCTAAAAATTTAATTGATTGTGCTTAATATTGGTAATTTTTAGTTGTTTTCAGTGACAGTAATCGTGATGGGTATCTTAACAAACTACACAAGTAAATAAGATAAAATATATTACTTACGCTTTAAGTACATATTAAAATGATAATTAAATGTGTTTTTCATTAAAATAAAACTAATAGCCACGAAAATACATAATACTTTGCGCAAGAACAACACATATAACAGGTGTCCCGGTAATGGCGGACGAAACGTGAGCCACGCCATGGCCATACCCTGGTTATAAAGGTACCCTAATGATATGGTCAGTGTGGTGCCAAAAATCGTTGGTTCTCTTGTTGACACCGTGCTTGGTGGTTATGTATATTCTGCCACATTTAAAACTGTCAAAAATAGTGTCTGACAATTAAAATGTGTGTCAAAAAGAAAATTAAATTGTGCTTATATTTAGCACT
The DNA here is from genome assembly GCA_963082715.1 of Harpalus rubripes. NCBI lineage: Eukaryota > Metazoa > Arthropoda > Insecta > Coleoptera > Carabidae > Harpalus > Harpalus rubripes. The sequence continues at coordinate 42,861,393 of OY720453.1, forward strand.
GGAGAATGAATTAAATAATCCAGTGTTAAATAATTGTGGATCATTTACATTCTTTAATAAAAATAATAGTACTGTGTGGTTTTGTAATATATCTAATAAACTGATGAATAAACATAATAAAATACCAGACTTTTACAAAAAGTAAATATCTAATTATTTAAATTATGATTTTTTTTACATTTTCGCATGTTCCGCTTTACAAGCAAAGGATTGCTAAAAGAACTAGGAATATTAATATACATTAAAAAATCTGATGTGGCCAGCACATTACCTTCCGTCAGTTCTATGTATTTTGTATAAATGTCATACAGAAAGTTCCTTGAAAAAGATTATATTTCTTGTACATTACCTTAAGGCAGTTGTATGTATTTTAAACTAATTCCAAACAGAAAGTTTCTAACAAAAGATCCTATATTTCCAGTAAAATTATAACATAAACATACTGTCAACTGCACTTGACACTGACACCTTTCAATCAGAATTTTCTATTTTCTTAATGTAGCAGCTGTTTCCAGAGTTATAGCAAAGCTGACTAATATACATGATATTTTAAAGTCTTTATAATTTTTTAACTCTATGTCCATTTAATATGAAGTATAAAATGCATTCAAATTGTATAGAGAATAAATAATTCTTTAATATTTATAATAACATTAAATGTGAAAAAATGATATTTAACATCGTTTTTTTCAAGAAAACTATTAAAATCTTCAAATGAGGGTACTTCCGGTTGACCAATTATAACCAAAATCTAATCAGCTCTTCACATGGCTGTAACGAAGAGGAATACGAAAGAATTATAATTTTTGGAATTGTAGTATTAGAGTTATCGCATTAGAAAATTTTGTCACACACAGACACACACACACACACACACACACACACACACACACACACACACACACACATAAATACACACACACACACACACACACACACACACACACACACACACACACACACACACACACACACACATACATCATCGTAAAAATAGTAAAATCGTATTCTAGGGACCCTAAAACGTGCTCATTCATCAAAAACTCACCACCGAATTTTTTGACCATAGACAATACCTTCCTTACCTAAAGGTGACGGAAGGTAAAAAGGTTTTACTCCGGTTCCTTTAGAAAAAGCAATGTTAATAACTTTGTGGTATCTGGCTAAAGGCGACTACAAACGATCGATCGATTTAATATTGCTGTATCTATAACATACCTGATTATTAATAATATAGTTTAAGTTATAAATATATTATTACCAAAGTATATAGTATGGCCCATCGAATTAGAATGTGAAGTAGTAAACCAAGAGTTTTATTCTTGTAGTGGATATTCAGGTAAATTTCTAAATACTTTGGAAATCATTTACATATTTTTATGTATTTCAGACATAATAGGAGCAATAGATGGTTGCCGCATAACATGCAAAATTCCACAACATCAACATGATTCATATCAAGACAGAAAATTTAACCAGAGCATAGGCATCCAAGGAATATGTACGCAAAGTACGTTTCAATAGGATATCCTGGATTCATACATCATTCTCGAGTACGAAATTCTTCCTTTGAGCGAAATTTTATTTTATATATAAAACACAAATTTTTACAGATGTTACGAGAGTTACAACTAGGAAAAGATATTCTTGAAAATAATGCCGAATATAAATATTTTTGCGGAAAATATCATTTGGTTGGTGATTCCGCTTATCCATGTAAAACCTAACTCATGAGTCCATATATGTAAAATATATAATTTACTCTACTACGTACTATAATATTAAATTATTTATTTTATTTATTATAGAGACAACGGTAGATTAACAGCAAGACAAAAAACGCACAATTTCTGCTTAAGCTTCGCGCAAGTTAATATAGAAAATATTTTGCAACATGGCTGAAAGTGATAACGTGGTTGAATTGTGTTCTGAAAAATTGGTGGACAACTTATGTCGTAGATGCCGAAAAACAGCACAAACGGGCCTAATATGCATAAAATGTGATGTAGTGTCCCATACAAGTTGTGCTTCAATTTTAAGATTACCAATAGTGGGTGTAAATTCAACTAACTGTTGTGGTGATGACGAGGAAGATGAAAAAGAATTATCTTTCGCAAATATAAACGATGACACGGAAATTAATCTAAATCAGATGCTAAAATTTAAAATATTTTATCTCAAACAAATAATTAAAAATAAAGACAGTTTAATTCACAATCAACAACAAACTATAAATTTATTAAACGAACATACGGTTTTGTTAAAAAGGGATACTGTAAATGGACAAAATAAGCCATCTTTTAACGAAATTTTAAAAGTAACTGAAAAGGTCAATTCGACTGGTAAGAATTCAAATAAAAATAAAAAGTCACTGGAACTTTTAACACAACCAGGCATGTCTGGTAAACTGAGTGAAACCGCGCATACTATCGATTTAAAAAACATTAGCCCTAGTAGAGAATTAAAATTAAATAGTGCTGTGCACAGTGATCCGTTAAACAACAAAACTGTACCTAGATCACCGAAAAATAAAAAGAAGAACTTAACTATTATTGGAAAACTTGATACAAATTCAACATCACTAAAATCTGTTCCTAAACCATTTGCAGCGCATGTTTTTAGACTTGAACCTACAACTAATGATAACGATGTCAAAAATCATATAATAAACTATTGTCCCGAGGTTAAAATTGAGAAGTTGAAATCCAAATACCCGGAACTGTATGCATCGTTTAAATTAACAGTGCATCATGTCAACAAAGAAAAAATAATGGATCCATCTATTTGGCCTTCAGGAACGTACATTAAACCTTTTTTCCAGACGCGTCATTCAACGAAGGAAAACGATTAAATCCAGGATCTTGTATTTTAAATAGGAATAATGATGTCAAGAATATAATTTGTGGAAACTCTTGTTTAAGTATGTTTCATGTCAACATTCAATCTTTAAGTAACAAAATTGACAAACTGTCAATATTTTTACAAAAATTTTCGTTTGATATTGTTTGTATAAGTGGACATTGGCTCAATATTGAATCTATAACGTCTGTCAATCTAGTATCACATAAACTAATATCTTTTTTTTTTTGCAGAGAAAGTACCAAACATGGTGGTGTGGCTATCTTTATTAAAAACAAAATAACTGAGTATAAACCTATTGAATTAAACGACTTCAATTCTGTGTATGATATTGAACTTTGTGGGATAGAACTAACCAAATATAATATACTCCTGATTGTTGTTTATAGAAGAGGTAAAGGTAACTTTAACGTTTTCATATTAAAATTTAAAAATATGCTCGATAAACGTAGATGTCAATATCGTAAAGTTATAGTTGTAGGAGACTTTAACTTATAATTATCTGGAAAAAATTTAAGCAGTAAAACATCTGAATATCTTAACTTAATCAATTCTTTTGGTCTAAAAACCACCATCACGGAACCTACTCGAATTACAAAAACTTTGAGTAGTTGTATCGATAACCTTGTAACTAACATTGAAAACAACTTTATGGTAGGTACAATGGAACCTGGTCTATTTGACCATAAGGGTCAGTATTTTATCTATATGAAAAACAATAACTCTTCTAGCAATATTTTAAAACTGTTAGACATTTTACTCAAAAAAATATAGAAAAATTTAAATTCGCTTTAAATGAAACTGATTTCCATAATATTTTTGTTGGTTGCATGCTCCCAGTTGAAGCACATACAAATTATTTTATAAATTACATAAACAATTTAATTGATTTGTATTTTCCTCCTAAAAAGTGTGCGACGAATGTAAAGTATTCTCCTGTATAGTGGTTTAATGCTACTTTAAAACAAATGAGAAACGAACTTCAAATTTTGATTATTTGTTTTAATAATAATAGAAGTGAATACTTCCAGAAATTATATAAAACAAAACTTATGGCATGTAGGCATGAAATAAAAGTTGCTAAATCAAATGCTTACAGCAAATTTATTAGAGAATCTGATAAAAAAAAGTAGTGACTGCTGGCGTTTAATCAATTTTGAGCGCAATAAAAGAGATACTCACAATATTTCTCAGGATCTCACTCCAAACAAATTCAATATGTACTTCGCCACAGTAGCAATCAATATTTTAAAGATATTGCGAATTGTCAGTTTGAAGCGAAAGATATTTTAATGAGTAATTCACAATGTCCTTCTGATAATTTTAATCTAGAGCCCACAGATATTGTTGAAGTTTATAATGCTATTAAAGCATTGAAAAACTCAAACTGTTTAGACATTTATAACATAAGTAACAACTTTCTGAAGCAAATAATCGAATATGTAGCTGAACCGTTGACTTTATTAATTAATAAATGTTTCAAGGAAGGTATCTACCCCGATGCTTTTAAAAAATCTAAAGTTTTACCACTTTTTAAAAAAGGAGATACCAGTAAAATAGAAAACTATAGACCAATCTCCATTATACCAACCTTTTCTTAAGTGGTTGAAATAATTATTTTGAATAGGTTAACTTCTCATTTCGATAAACATAACTTAAACTATTATAATTACCCCTTAACCTTAAAATTAATTTTAACAAAAACTAGATACGTATTTCGAGAACTAAGTTCTCATCATCAGTAATACAACAAGTGAAAAGTTAAACAGAGTAGTCAAGATTACTCAACATGTCAACCATGCCAGAGGTCCTAACAACTTTGAAAAACCAGGGAGAGAACTGGAGAACCGTAACTTACAAATCAAATAATACCATTAAATCGTTATTAGGTAACCCTAAAGATAAAATAGATACTAACAAAAAATCCGGTATTTATAAAATTAGTTGTAATGATTGTAATAAAGTTTACATCGGTCAAACTAAAAGACAAATTGACACTCGGTTTAAAGAACATTTTTATCATCTAAAAAGCGGTAATCCAGAAAAATCTAGCGTAGCTCAACATATGTTCATTAATAATCACAAAGTTAACAATTCTAATATTAGACTTTTAAAACATATTAATAATGATAGATATTTAGATGCATACGAGAGTTTAATAATAAATAAATATAAAAATAATTTGATGAACGCAGATCTCGGTCCCATACCAAACTCAAAACTTTTCAATTTATTACAAAGTTAAATTTTATTGGACGATTTTATCTTTAATGACTCATTATTGGACGAAAATTGTCTTAGTTTATAGGTAATCATTCACCTGTGACTCCCATTCTTATATAATCCCAGTTCTCTTCCTTGTTTTTCAGAGTTGTTAGGACCTCTGGCATGGTTGACATGTTGAGTAATCTTGACTACTCTGTTTAACTTTTCACTTGTTGTATTACCGATGATGAGAACTTAGTTCTCGAAATACGTATCTAGTTTTTGTTAAAATTAATTTTAAAGTTAAGGGGTAATTATAATAGTTTTAGTTAAATTTAACCTTAGACTCCATCTATTATTAATTTTTAAACATAACTTACTCAATAAAAGTCAATATGGTTTCCGTAGGGGTTGTTCTACAACACAAGCGGTCTATAAGATCATTTTAATTTTAATTGAAGGTCTTGAAAGGGGTGAACATATGTCAATTACTCTGTGTGATCTCACAAAAGCCTTCGACTGTGTTTCTCACAGCATACTTTTAACGAAATTTGAATTTTATGGCATAAAAGGTATAGCTCTCGAACTTTTAAAATCTTATTTGCATAATCGGGTACACTGTGTGTCTATTAATGGCGTTGTATCAGATTTCAGTAACTTTATGCTTCCTTGTACTAGTGTTCTATTTGCAGACGATACCACCCTTATACAAGGTAATACCAACTATGAAACTCTTTTAAATAATAGTAATTCAGATTTCAAGAAAGCTGAAAATTGGTTCGCTGCAAATAATTTGCTGCTAAATAAGGAGAAAACACAACAACTGATTATATCTAACAACAGCAAATTAAATAGAAGTAATCCCATCTCAGTACTTGGTATTTACATTGAACCTGCATTAAATGGTTCATCGCATGTATATTATATTAGTAAAAAACTATCTGGTAGTATTTTTTTGCTTAGACGATTAGCGACAATTATTGATAAAAATTCTCTAAAAATAGCTTATTTCTGATTATTTCATTCTATAATTTCTTACGGCGTCTTGCTGTGGGGAAATTCTCCCACATCCATAAAAATATTTAGTATGCAGTAGACTGCAATAAGAATTTTAGCTGGACTAAAGCACAGAGATCACTGTAAGCAAAGTTTTATCGAATTAGGAATATTATCACTTCCATCTTTATACATATTCCATACACTAATTGAAATCCATAAAAATCAGGGCAATTTATTAAAAAATAAAGATATTCACACCTACCCCACTAGGTCGTCAAATTTATTGCGTAAACCACTTTACAAACTTGAAAAATCTAAAAACAAAACTTTAAATTTTGAGCTCTATAATAGACTACCTGATGATTTACAAACTTTGGAATTAAAGAAATTCAAGATCATTGCCAAAACTTTTCTTTTAAAAAACTGTTTTTATACTGTAGAAGAGTTCCTGTCCCAAAATTTGAATGACTACATGAAACATACTTGATTTGTATTTTATTGTTATTTCTGACGTACTATAAACATTTTATGTATTGTAAAATAGTCAATAAATTATTATTATTTTTGGCCTATTGAAAGGACGATTTAGAGTTTTAAATTATGTAAATGTGTATTCATTTAAAAAAGCAATTGCTATTATATGTAGTTGTTGCATGTTGCACAACTTTTGTTTACTTGAGAATAAAGTGAATGATGTTTGAAGAGCTACAAATGACCAAGATTTGGGAACGAAGAAAAGTGATTTGATAGTAATATATTAAAATAAGCTTTTACAAACTAAAAATTTATTTAATCTGTGACAGTATGAAATATGTTTAATACTTAACTGAATATATAACTATGTCCTTTCTATTCATATTATTCACCATCAGAAGAATAGGAATGACGCTTCCGTTTTTTTGGTTTCAATATTTATTGGAAAATATTTATTAGGCTGTTCCTATGTTTGTATTGTTGTTAAAGAATTTCGTTCTATTATTTTTATTAAATCTTTCATTATGTTAAACTGCTGTATTTGCATATTGATATTTTCTGTATGCATGTCTTTTATTTGTATAATACTTCATTTTTTGGTTTTACAGATTTTTTAATATTTTTAAACCGTGTCGGAGTGTCCTGTCCTACGTTAAAATTTCTTTCATCTGTTTCTGTACTAATTAAGTCAATATTTTGATTAATATCTTCTTTTTCCAATTTATTATTTTCATTCAAAGTTTCTATAATACTACTATCACTGACTTCTGACTGACATGGAGTTGTATCTATTATATTTTTCAGAGTTATTTTGTCCTTATCGCCTAAAATACCTTATAATAAATCATAGTGTTCAGGAGGACTCTATTTTTAATTTCCTGTAGTATTTACATGTTTCAGGAATGTCATATAATTTCTTGATGAATTTTTGAATTTCCTAATTCAAAACCTGCAGTTTTAATTTCGGTGGCTATCTGTTGCGACGTTCATTTTTGGTGCGTTTTTGTCGACAAAAAGATTGTTGTATCGTGCAATATTTGTTAATTTTAAAAGAAGTTCAGCTGCTTCATAATCTTCTATGGTAGGTTTACCTTTACTATTCCAATTTTTTTGTTCTCTAAAAAATAAATTAGTTACTACTATTAAAATTTACAATTATTGCACAGAAAGTTCGTACCTTTTTCAATGTACTTGTAAATAATAGTTTAAATTTTCTTTTTAAACTAAATATCCTACACCATTTGTAGCTCTAACATCCAATTAATATAAATTCAATTAATTCTATTCTTTAATTTTATGAATAATATTTACCATTTGGACGGCTCAAATTTCCTAAAATGTACATATCATAACTAAGATGAAATTAAATAATTACAATAAATCTTACGGTGTAGAATCTATCAATACAAAATTATAATAGTTATCAATAATACAATTTTATTATTTTTTCTTCTGACGTTTCTCTGATTGTTTTCTTTTTTCTCAACAAACGAATTAGTTACTTGATTACTTGATATTAGTTTTTAACAGTACTCGTAGTTACTTGTCTGGGCTTCAAGTTATTTTTGTTTCCATTTTCTTCCACTCTGTTCGCTGCAGTGTTAGTAATAATTACTAAGTTTACATGCAGTTTTCAAATCATTTTTAAAACGTTTTTAGTTTTGAAACACTTAAAATTCAGTTTAGATTTTGCGCAAGCGTACATAGCATAACGTTTTTGTCGCTTTGTGTTACTTGGCGTTACTAACCTACAAATAAACTGACTGTTGTGTAGTTTTAATACGTAATGGTACAAAGTAGAAAAAATAATTGGAAAATTAGCAAAATGAAGAATTTGGAGTGAAGAGGATCTGTCACTTTCATCAGCCAAATGCGCATGCGCCGAAACTGTTTTCAAATCGATCTATAAACCTGTTTTAAAAATTGCATGTAAACAGTTACGCATAATTTTTACAGAAAACTGAAACCATTTGTTATAAATGACGATTAAATGTTAGCGCTGAAAATAAGAATATTAAAACACATTTATCACCCAAACCAGTATATACAAAAATAATAACAAATCTAGATGACCGTCGCCTGGCCGAACCCGGTCACGCGGAATCCTCCTTCACGCCGTGATTATTTCTGTAAAAGAATTAACACATGAGAAATACTCAGTGAGAAGGCAATCATTTACGAAAGGATCAGGCATTCACACACCGTACACACATGTTGGCAACTACGGGCAGTACCGCTAGTTACTACGGACCCTCTGCCGCTTCGGTGGTGATCCGGAGACATTCCTCTTAACCAACTGGATCAGATCACTACAGCCCTAACTGCTGCTGCCGTTGGCGACACCAGATGTGGGTCACTACAGCCTTCCCTGCTGCTACGCTGGCGACCCTCGGGTTCACACGAGCGGCCACTACGGAACCACTGCCGCTTCGGTGGTGATCCGGAGACATTCCTCTTAACCAACTGGATCAGATCACTACAGCCCTAACTGCTGCTGCCGTTGGCGACACCAGATGTGGGTCACTACAGCCTACCCTGCTGCTACGCTGGCGACCCTCGGGTTCACACGAGCGGCCACTACGGAACCACTGCCGCTTCGGTGGTGATCCGGAGACAATCCTCTTAACCAACTGGATCAGATCACTACAGCCCTAACTGCTGCTGCCGTTGGCGACACCAGATGTGGGTCACTACAGCCTACCCTGCTGCTACCGTTGGCGACCCTCGGGTTCACACGATGCGGCCACTACAGTACCCAGTACTGCTCACACGCACACTCACAATCATACACATGCTAGATTAACTCTCTCACCTGAATCACTATAATATCGATGTTCTCACACTGAAGTCTAGAAATAAACTGAAATAAAATACGTGTATACCAGTATCATTAAATGTAGCTCTTATCCAACAGCATCGGTTACGTACCTAAATAGCTAATTAGAGACAAAACATAATAAATTTAATAAAAATAATCTTACGCAAAATAATATCTGTGACAGTTCGGCCATCCTGAAAAGTTCCTCGTCCTCGAGGAATCAATCCCAAATTCCTGCAGCATCAGCATCAACATCCGAAGCGCTGTTGTCTTCCGACAGTTCGCGTGTACTTAAATATGGTTTCATCCTGTCAATCGCCACTACGTTACTATATTTTCCTCTTCTACTTCGATTTGTACCAGGCAAATCTTCTACTGAAAATCTATCGTTCAGTAGAACTTTCTTTATTTGGAATAGTCCTTCATATGGATGGTGTGAAATGGAATTGATAGTTTCTCAATTGTATTCAATAGTTCTGGCTGTTTCTCTCTCTGTTGTTTATGGTAAAAACATCTGATACACAAGTCAGTGTACTTCGCGAATTTTCTCATTCCGGGAAACCAGTAAATTCCAAAATGTCCAAACTCATCAAGGCAGGAACGTACTATCTGCAGCCGTTGTCCTCTAGGTACAACCCACTAGATTCCAGACGCGGTGATTCGGTAAACCCGTTCGTCTCGTAAACAGAAATTTTTATAAATATTCCTTTCGTAGTTAGTTTCCGGTGGTTTACTTAAAATGTTCTTGATAATTTTCAATTTGTCATTTGTCCGGCGAGTATCCAGTCAGCTTGTTATATGAAAAATTTAAATTTCTGCAGAAAGTCCTTCTCCTGACACGGGGTTTCGTCTGAGCGCATCGACGTGACCCATTCGTAATCCTGGGCGATATTCTATATCGAATGAATATTCCTGCTGTTCCAGCCAGCATTTTCCATTCCATTTAAAATGTATTCCCAGCAGATATACTCTAAATTCCTTTAAAGTTTCGACTACTGCTAAAGTCCCTAGATTATACGAATGATACTTCATTTCCGTTGGTGAAGTTTGGCGACTGAAATAAGCAACTGGGTGGAATTTACCTGTGTCCAATTTCTGCAGCAGGATTCCTCCTAATCCTAACTTGCTGGCGTTCATGTGCACCTCTCTTTCGGCTTTCGAATCGTATAGTCGCAAAAGTGGTCGTTCCGTAAGCTTTTCCTTTAGGTCTTCAAATGCTTTCTGTTGTTTGCTTCCCAACTCCACAGCGTATCCTTTTCTCGTTAGATTAGTAATCGGTCGCACAATCTTCGCGTAATCTTTAATGAAGTGTCCAAAATAACTTGTAAGTCCTACAAACTGTCTTACTTGATGCACATTCGTCGGTGCCTGGAATCCAGTGACGGCTTTTATTTTCTGCTTTCCAGGTCAAACTTTATCTCGATCATTCTGAAATCCTTAATAATTGATGCTGCTCTGAAAAGAAACATTTGTTCATATACAGTGTAAAGTTGTTTGCCCTAAAAAAAATGTCAAATAGTGTCGTCAGTCGCTGAATTCCCTCTGTAAATGATGATGGGCAGATGATGTCATCTAAGTAAGCCATGGCGATGGTGTTATGACATGATCCTAGAACTTTGTTGACCAGCCTCTGAAAAACTGATGGTCCATTAGATAATCCAAAAGGGAGACGATTAAACTCGTAATGTCCGTCCGGTGTTACAATTGTAGTTTCGAGCTCTGCGCGATAGGCACCTGGTAATATCCTGACGTCATATCTAAAGTTGTGAAGTACTTCGCTCCTTGCAATTGATCTAGTTGGTCATCAATTCTTGGAAAAGGGTATCGGTCTTTTACTGTTACTTTGTTTAAATGCCTATGGTCTATACACATTCGCGCTTCTCCGTTCTTTTTCTTCACTAGAAGAATCGGTGCTGAAAAGGGTGAAGTAGATTCGCGTATAATGTCGCCATCAAGAAGTTCTTGTACTATTCCCTAAACGTGTTTTCTCTCTGGAATTGACAATCTGTACGGCCTGTAAGTAATGGGTGTATCATCAGTCAGTAAAATATCCACTTCGGTCGCATTCGTGCATCGAATATCCTTCACAGTTTTTACAAAACAATCCCTATATTCCTTCAGCAGACGTACCAGTTGTTCGCGTTGATTCTTACTTATATCCGTTCCCACGTGTAGTTCATCCTACGTAAAGTAAATTTCTTCATTTTCTGCGCTTCTGTATTATCAGCTTGACACTTCCATCTTCTTGTTATAATTTTATCCTTCTGAATTGTTTATTCCGCATATGATCAGTTAAATACTGGTAGAACACATTCCATATCTTTGTCTGCTACTACATTGTTGCGGGAATACGTGCTCGTTTCCTTCATAGTTATGCAAGTGCACCCCATATCGATGTACGCTTACACAATTACCGCTTACCTCCGCAGAAGTTGTTAAGATGTTCCTTTCTGGCAGTTGTGGTTGTGGCTCTTGTTGACGTTGAACATGCTGATGTTGACGTTGTTGTGGTCGCTGGTCCCTACTTGCACTGAATTCGCCTCCAGTTCGTTCTGCACAATTCGATACTCGTTGCCGTTTTGTGTTATAATGTGAGCGTGTATGTCCCAATTTTCAACAAATAAAACAACAAATGTTCGTCATTCCATCGTTGTGTTGCTGTGTAGTATAGTAAGGCCACTTGTTTATCTGAAAAGTACGATGTAAATCGCGTTTAATGGGAGTAGAAAGGTTTCGTGTCGCTAATTTATCTTCGATCGTCTTCAAAAATAATAAAAGAGACTGCGGCTTCTTGCATTCTCTGATAAGGACAAGTGTTGAGTAGCGCCAGCTTCTCATAATAGTATTGCAACATAAGTTCATCCGGTTTCTTGTTGCGAGAAATCATTTCTTGAAGCAACTGAAAATAATTTTCCTGTGACGGAAATGCCTTCAACAACATAGCCTTCCATGTTTCCCAAGAATGATTTATTCCTTGCAGCGCTTTATACCATATTTCTGCATACCCTCTCCAGCGACATCTCACATACATGATGGTAGTTATTTCGTCCCATTTATGCATAGCGCGTAAAGTGAACGTACATACTGAAATTGAGGACTGCTGTTGGGTAACGCCATGTTGTAATGTTGTTCCAGGTTCGTAATCAAGCTAAACATAAATGTAATCAATATCCACACTGTTCCAAAAGCTTTGTTGGTGTGATCCCAAAAGCTGAAAGTTAAAAATGTTCTGATCCCACTTCTGAAATGTTAAAAATGACGATTAAATGTTAGCGCTGAAAATAAGAATATTAAAACACATTTATCACCCAAACCAGTATATACAAAAATAATAACAAATCTAGATGACCGTCGCCTGGCCGAACCCGGTCACGCGGAATCCTCCTTCACGCCGTGATTATTTCTGTAAAAGAATTAACACATGAGAAATACTCAGTGAGAAGGCAATCATTTACGAAAGGATCAGGCATTCACACACCGTACACACATGTTGGCAACTACGGGCAGTACCGCTAGTTACTACGGACCCTCTGCCGCTTCGGTGGTGATCCGGAGACATTCCTCTTAACCAACTGGATCAGATCACTACAGCCCTAACTGCTGCTGCCGTTGGCGACACCAGATGTGGGTCACTACAGCCTTCCCTGCTGCTACGCTGGCGACCCTCGGGTTCACACGAGCGGCCACTACGGAACCACTGCCGCTTCGGTGGTGATCCGGAGACATTCCTCTTAACCAACTGGATCAGATCACTACAGCCCTAACTGCTGCTGCCGTTGGCGACACCAGATGTGGGTCACTACAGCCTACCCTGCTGCTACGCTGGCGACCCTCGGGTTCACACGAGCGGCCACTACGGAACCACTGCCGCTTCGGTGGTGATCCGGAGACAATCCTCTTAACCAACTGGATCAGATCACTACAGCCCTAACTGCTGCTGCCGTTGGCGACACCAGATGTGGGTCACTACAGCCTACCCTGCTGCTACCGTTGGCGACCCTCGGGTTCACACGATGCGGCCACTACAGTACCCAGTACTGCTCACACGCACACTCACAATCATACACATGCTAGATTAACTCTCTCACCTGAATCACTATAATATCGATGTTCTCACACTGAAGTCTAGAAATAAACTGAAATAAAATACGTGTATACCAGTATCATTAAATGTAGCTCTTATCCAACAGCATCGGTTACGTACCTAAATAGCTAATTAGAGACAAAACATAATAAATTTAATAAAAAGAATCTTACGCAAAATAATATCTGTGACACATTTTCAAAACTGCATGTAAACGTAGTAAATATTAACATCAGCTTCATTTAATCTGACTATTTCCACATTTTTGTCTTTTATGTATTTTATAGCATAAGTATCATCTACACACAAATCCTCATTAATTTAATTAATTTTAAAAACTTTATTCTGTACTTACATTTTCATAATAAATTTATTACTTTCACAGTATCGCGTATTTCTACAATATCTCCATTAACGGAGAAAGATAGTTTATCCATATTTGTCCAAAAAAGAGCCAACGAAAATAATGTCACCTGTTTGACATAAAGATCACGACACCGACTGTTTTGACTTTTGGCAATTAAAAAAGACATTATAAAAAGAGATAGAAATAGCGAACAGAGAGCTGACCTGGCTCGCAAACCCGTTCAGCTGTGAGCACTGATCCAAGCATACCGGGTAAGCTGTTCCTAGCGCACGAATGTGTGAACGTACCTTGAGTGAGATCTATTGATGACTATAGATCGTACACATAAAATAAGATCAATATGCTTTTCAAAGAATATTATATTTACAGTAAATTACAAAGAAAAAATGACAAGACAAGTCAGACAAAAAATATGTAACAACATTGATTTAATTCAAACAACAACAACAACAGCCACTTTAATTAATAATAGAAACGACTTAATATTATGACAGGTGACATTTGACACTGACATTTGACACTGACAAGTAATAAAATGTTTTAATACTTCAACCCTAAAACTTTACGTGACTTGTCATTGTCAATTTAAATACATTTTAAAACATTGGTAAATGTCACATCATACCTAACAAATTTCTTAAATGTTTGTATCTTGCATACGGAAGAAGTTTAGTAAATATATCCGCTATTTGTTGTTCACTTGACACATGTTCAATTGACAATTGTCTTTCACAAATTTGTTCTCGTACATAATGAAATCGTACTTCTATGTGTTTAGAGCGTTTATGGAAAACTAGATTTTTCGCCAATTTGATGGCACTCGCGTTGTCAACAAATAATGTAGGTGCACTCTTCACTGTTGTTATCTCACTAAACTAATTGTCGTTCAGAAGTAGACATATTGTCTGCCCCAAAATATTCAGTAGAAGGTAGTGGACCAATGTAATTTTTATTTTGTAATTTATTATAAAAATGAGGAAAGTAACCTTTTTTTAATGATGTCGGTAAATCCATAGCTTTGGGTAAAGCACATAAGGGCATAGGTAGATAATTAATTGAATCTAAAAATTTTATGTGATTAAATTGAATCATTATTTTCGAACCGTTCAAAATTAATTTAGGTTTAATTTTTAGTTCCTCTACTAAATATTTTAAAATAAACTGACAATCGAAGGATTTGGCATTGTGTGCAATACATATAACTGATGCAAAAGAGGTTCTAGGTAGAACAATGAAATTTTTTTTTAACAGGATCATTCGAAAAAATGTGTTGTCGAATACCACATGTACTACAAAATTGTTTTATGTCGGGTATGTTACAGCACGTAGAACAAGACTGTTGTATTACGCATAAATTAACTTCATGTTCTAAATGTTCACCCACAGTTTTTTCCTGGCGTGTTTCAAAATCGTAATAAATAAATAAACTATTTTCTTTGAATTTTGAATTGTCTTTCTGTATATGACGCAAATGTCCGGGTTTTTTTTTATAATTTTCACATAATTTACAGTACCTCTCTCCACATACGTGTTGACGTCCCTTTTTATTGCGCTAATATAGTTTCAGACATTTAACACATTTTTTTAGTTTTTCACACACTGATTTTTTATGATTGTCAACATTACTGTCCGCGGAACTTTCTTTCACAAAGAGCGCATTTAATTAATTCAAGAGTGCGTGAACAGGGTGGTGAATATTTACAAAAATAGCAAGTATTTTCACAAGAATGTCTGTTTCTTTCCTTGTATGGGACGACATTTTTCGCAAAAAAAGTGCATGAAAATGCTGCCGTTAAACATTTAATCACTGAATAATGATTTTGATGGTACAAAAGATTCAATCTTGGTAGATTTTTTTCTTTTGAACCTTCAAATATCACGTTTCCACGGGTATTATACTCATATACACATATGTTATATTGAGTAAAATAGCGTTGAAATTCAGTGAACTCAGGAATGCCGGCGCCATTTCCACTTATTTGCACATTTGCGTTTAATAATAAGTCGCGCATTCTCACACTCTGTAAACCGCATTTATCACTAATTATATCTTTTAAACATTGTTCGCCCTTTCGAAAAGAGTCTGCAATCACAAGTGCACGAGGTAAGCATAAATTGTCTGTATTCGATATTTCTATAATGCCAGTTTTTTGCGGCAAAATTCCGCATATGATAAGCCATGTCCCCGGAGTCTGCCACATCCTACAGGTACTTTAACTTTAGTCATTTCTTTAGAGAATTGACCGTCTGAAAATATTTCTCTGTTACTCTGTAATATCTTCTCAATGGCTTCCCACACGACATCAATATGCAGCTGATCTGCTCGTCGAAAACTGAGCCACGCAGGTCTGGTTTCAAGGACCGGTGTTTGAAAAATAAATCCCACGTAATCCGAGGGCTCTACAGTGACCATAACGTACTCAGTGACACTTTTAACACTATCATAAAACCAGTTCACGGAGTCTTGACTCTCGGATGGATCATTCATGCGAAACGTGATTTTTCTTCCTGAAGCATTAAACCGTTTTGCATGCGACTCAATGTCCGAAACAATGGTGAAGCGAGGCAAATCGATATCACCGCGGCCTGTTTGGTTCAGACTGTCATCTATCAAATTTTCACAAATTTGATAGAAGGCGTTATAATTATCTTCTTCTTCTCTCAAAGAAGAGTCAATAATCTCTTCACAAATACAAAAGAAGTTATCAAAATGTTGTTGATCCATTGTTCACTCACTAAGAAACTATACAAGCGTAGAATGCAGGTATATACTAACAAAATTTTCTTTTACCTGTTCCTTTTATAATAGCTAACCTTTAGACACGCCTCAGTGAGATATCTGCAAGGGTTATCCCGATTTTTTTTAAATAATGTTTTAAAACAAATTTTATAAAATAAAACATTTTGTCAAAAAAAAATTTATGTTAATTGTCTTGGGTACATAGTTGATAAAAAAAATTTAAATGATTATAATTAATAATTACATATTTATTGCAAAAAAAACAAATGAATTATTTTTTTTCCAATCCTGGCTATCTCACTAAAGATAATATTGAAAGCAGATAAGTATCAAATCACAAATCCAGGTAAACAAATACGGGAAAATAAGATTTGATTTTTAAATTATATATTTTTTTTCTCTATTTATAAATACATTCACACACTTTACATCATTTATAGTCTTATTATAATAATAAATAAATAATTCACTAAATAATCTAACACATTTTACATTTTCTTTATAAATATTATAATATAAACTACTTTCTAAATCTAAATTATACCTAAAATAATATACACATACATTTTGTACAAATTTTTTATAAACTGAATTAATATTAATATATTTTACCTTATATTCTAAAATTGTTTTTTGTATTACTAAATCTAAACTAATTATCTTATCTATATTTTTTCTACTTAAAGCTAAATATCTATTACCTATTTTATATTTTAGTTGTCCTTTAGGAAGTACACTAAACTCTACGTTAAACATATTATATTTTTGTCCTATTGGTACATATTTACTATTAACGAACTTTAAAAAACTAATAAATTGTCCATTGTCATTAATGTCTACAAATAGTTTATGCACTACATCACCTACTAAACGCACAGCCACTCGCATACAGGGATTCGGGTCCACACCTACGGAGATGAACGTTTTTCTATTTTGCGAAATTGGAAACGCAAGGACGTCCAGCAGCCTATCATTATTGTCGCCGATGTGCTTGTTCCTCGGAAACGCGAAACTCGCAACCTCGGCTGCTCCCAACACCAACCCGAGCTGGACGTCATCTCCAAGCTGCGTATCTCCTTCCCACGCTTCATTCGCTTTCTCCTCCTCCTCCTCGCTGTAAACGAGCTGCTGTCCGAAGGGTTCACTAATTTCGGAGCTGTTTGAAGTACGCCGCCGTTTAGAGGCTACTTCCTCCTCTCCTTGAACCCCCCTCTTCAACGGCATGTTCACCAGCTCCGTTGCTGCTTCCTGGTCAATATTATCCAGGGTTTCATTTTGATAGTCCTCGATCAGCACGACATCATCGTCATAATCTAGGAAGGTTGCGTCGCTGTCATCAACCCTCCTAGACGAGTCGGCTTCGTCGTCATCCTCCACGACCACTACTTCATCAGCCGTTTTTATTAGAACATTTTCTAGTATAATTATCTTGTTCTTCTCGATTGGTGTTGGTGGTGGCGGTGATGTACATACCCCCGAAAGAGGCAGATAGTCGTCGTCATATTCTTGCACTATGACGTTTGGATAAATATGACGAGGCGATGGTGAAGATACACCAGGTTGAAAAGTGTTTACGTTGAACGCAGACATGACGAATAGCACAAAACTGTAGAAATAAACTCCCTGATATATACCTCACATATCTTGCATAATTTTTTTCTAATAGCTCTTAGTATCTATTCATTTTCAGTAACTATCCCGCAAGATCATTATCAAAATGCACGCCCTAGTTTTAAAACTGATTCTTTGAATTAAAATAATGGATACAATTAACAAAATTTATTATTTCTGTCCTGAGTTTTTAATCTTTTAAAATTCCCTTCGAAAGTAATTATCATTCGTTAGCAAAAAAGAATTTTTATATGTCCTTTAAAAAACAGATGACACTAAAACTTCACAAATTTTTCAGATATCACCTATTCCCTAAAATTTCTAGGTATAAAAAAGCAATTCCATTAACATAATTTATTTTTTTCTCAGCCCTACAGGGTTCAGATATCATTAAAAGTAATCACCGATGCCCCTAAAATTTCTGCAGGTGTTCAATGCAATTAACATAATTTATTACCCTATTATTAATTGACTGGCGTCACTAACGAGGGAGTCGAGCTGAGCGGTGCACCCATAAACTACTACTATATAAAAATTAAAAATGAATTTAATATACAAGCAGCTACAACATATTATAATTTAAATGATAATATATTAAAAATTTACAACGTTTTACCTGAAAGAACGGAAAATGTAAATTTGCACAATATATGGATTTTATATCCATATAGATATATTAATTATGAAGAAGAAGAAGACGGAGGTAATTTTGATTTTTATACTAGTCAAATTCTATTATGCCGTTTAACCGGTCAAGAAGACTGTCAATTGCGATCATGTAATGCGATGGAGTATGGATGAAGAAAGAAATTACTCTGGAATACTTACACCTCCATACAGTAGTGATGGCGAAATCGAAGAAAATTAATATATGTAACTAAACTATGTAAACTATATGTATATGTTATATACAAAATTAAATATATATTAATATAGGACAAAGACGTTTTTTTAGTTCTTTGTTGATTGAACTAGCGTTGGACTGAACTAGTACTAGTATATATGTACTACATTTTATCTTAAATGTAAAAAAGTCAAAATATAATTAAGTTTAGATAATAGTATATTATATTATTAGGAGTAGAAAGCGGTCTTTTTGTGTTGAACCCAGCTATTGCGGCCGAGGCGCTAGCCGAGGCTAGGCAATCTGGGTAAAACACAAAAAGGGCGTTCTACTCCGAATGACATATACTATTTTTTCTTCAAGTATTTTAAATAATTTTTTGACATTTTTTTGGAATTTTTTTATTTATAAAATTTCCAATTTAAGCCAATGCTGGCTGTGTACACTACAAAACACAAACGATGGAACTGTCAAATAACAATTTTCAATATGATCTGTGTTGCTGTGGTGAATGCCGCCGCCAGCGGTGAAGTAAGAAACTAACATTTTTTTACTAGTACAATACCAACATTTTTGTACTAGTAAGACAATGAATATCTTCTATAGCGTGTGTACAGTAGCATAATATGCATATTATAATACGCTTGAAGAAAAACAAAATTTTAGTAATTATTGAATTAATAAACCGTGATAACTAATAATATTGATAAACTACATTTTATCTTAAATGTTAAAAGGTCAAAATATAATTATGTTTATATAAACAAAATTATATTAGTAATTATTGCATAAATAAACCCGGATGAAGCTGGTAATATTGATAATTCTTGCATCAGATTTGTTGTGTACGAAAATAGTTTATTAACACGCGTAAATATGCTGAATGATAATCTTGATAATTTTGATGGACCGGGCAATGTATTAGAACATGCATTTTCACCGCATCCGACACTAACGTCTGTTGACATTCACATTGATAAGTCTGAAAATTGGAATTATAAATTATCTCATACAGAAGTTAATAAAAATAAAATGGTTTTTTTTACTGTATTAGTACATGAAATTGGACATGCAATAGGATTAGAACATATAAATAATAAAAATTCTATTATGTATGCATATAATAGAAATATTTATTTTAATAATATATTTAATTTTAATTAAGTTCTGAGGATATTCATTTCTTTATTTATTTATTTTATTTAATCCTACAGGACTAATGCCCCAATTACAGGATGAATGTTATACATAAATATTTCATTCCAAATACATATATACAAAAATACACAAAAAAAAACACACAAAAACAATACTTAAAATGTAGAGAGAAGTAGTAATAAACAAAAGATATCAAACTGTCAAATAGTAGGAAATTAAATTACGTTTAAACACTAAGATAGAATCATTAAATACATCAAGGTATGATGGAATTGAGTTGAAAATGTTACACATTTGCCTGATCGGTGACTTAGTTTCATAATTCGTCCTAGCTTTATTAACCTTAAAAATAATATGGTAACGTGACGGTGTACGGGGTACATGAAATGGAAGTTGCTGCAAAATACATTGATCATTTGTTACATTATTGATTATTTTATAAACAAAAAGACAAGTCTGAAGCCTTCTACTATTGACTAATGATAAAATATTACTCTCATACAACAAGAATCATAAGTCATATCATAACTAGGGTACTGTTTGTATTTTTTATAATAATAGTATTTAATAAACCTTTTTTGTACAGATTCAAGTCTAGATATTTGTTTGCCATAAATAGGGTTCCAAACTAAAGCACAATATTCTAATTTTGACATGACCAATGATTGATACAAACATTTCACAGATAATATATTGTTAAAGGATTTAGCTGAACGAATTATTAATCCTAGTATTTTGAGAGATGCAGAGGTTATGCAATCAATGTGTAATTGAAAAGATAATTTGTCATCAAATAACACGCCAAGGTCTTTAAATTTAGAAACTCGATCAAGACACGTAAGTTGCATAATATGAATAGGAATAAACGTATTTTTTTACAAAGTAAAACATTATTTTGCATTTGCTGTAGTTAAAAAATAATTTAGAACTTTCAGAGCATTTTAGAATACCTTCAATGTCATTCTATAATAATTTACAATCCTCAACCGAATTTATTTTACGAAAGATTTTTAAATCATCAGCATACGACAGTAATTCAGAGTTATTCACCACATTAAGAGATAAGAGATAAGAGATAAGATAAGATAACAACAATCAATTTCAACTGGTGTACGTAATAGCGATAAGTCTGGACATTCAAGTTGTTCTAAATTTATTATTTTTTTATAAATAAATGTTTCTAGCCATTGTTTTTTATCTTTACCCGAAACGTAAATTATATTAACTTCAGGTTGTTCAAGTATTTTTTAAAGTTAATTGATGTTTATTATATCGAATGTTTCCTGCACCCCATTCTAAATTATATGCATATTTAACAGATAATTGTACACTTTTTTGACTGTCTTTTGATAAAAATGCGAAAGGGTATGGCTGCTTAAATATTCCTGTTTTACAGTCACCATTCGTAATGTTAATAACTGCAAATTCTTTGCAAATAAACTTATTTGTTTCTGTAGTCAAAAAACCTTGAACATCTACAATAACACTGTAACACGGTGAATTCATTTGAATGTTTTCTATTGAACGCAAGTATAAAACTAAAATTTGATTAATTAATATATTTATTTTATACGTAATTATTTTTATCAATCCAACTGTTATGCGTATTATCGAAACCAATCCATTTAACGTATAGCTTATTTTTGTCCTTTTTAAAAAAATTTCTACCAAATAAATATCGGAATATTTTACTTTTTGTAACTCGTATTTATGAAATCCTCCTTTAATAGGCTGTCCAAATTTATCGCTAAGTAAATATGTAATTGGATTAGTTAATTTAATATTTTTTATTATAAATATTTCATTAGACCAATTTTTTTATAACCTTTTGCAAACACTCCCCTTTCCTTGCTAATTCTAACATTATCACCGTATTTTTTTACAAAGTAAAACATTATTTTGCATTTGTTGTAGTTAAAAAATAATTTAGAACTTTCAGAGCATTTTAGAATACCTTCAATGTCATTCTATAATAATTTACAATCCTCAACTGAATTTATTTTACGAAAGATTTTTAAATCATCAGCATATGACAGTAATTCAGAGTTATTTACCACATTAACTATATCATTGATAAACAGAATAAAGAGCAATGGACCTAAGTTAGACCCTTGAGGAACACCAGAGGTAGGAGTAAAAGATGACGAACTAAAATTATTGAGCTGAACTGCCATAGTACGAGAACATATATAAGAATTTATAAATGAAACAAGACTGGAAGAAAAATTTAAATTAGAATATAATTTGTGAAGAAGAATAGAATGGTCAACTGTATCGAATGCTTTTTAAAAATCGATATAAATCACATGAACTTGTGAATTATCATGAAGTGAGTTGAGAGTACAATCTGTTAAATGTATTAAATTTGTGGTAGTTGACTTACCCTTAACAAATCCATGTTACTGGATACTAATACGATGCTCAATTGAATTGTAAATGTACTTGTACAGTATAGATTCATTTTTTTTTTTTTGAAATGTTAGAGAGTATAACGATTGGTCGGTAATTGGATATGTCACTTATATCACCTGATTTATAGATGGGACACACAAGTGAAGATTTGAGGGAAGTAGGGAAATAATTATTTTTGAGCGAAAGATTGAAAAAAAAAATTAAGAGGTTCAACAAATATATTGCTGCATGCTTTAAGAATATAGGATGGTAAATTATCAGGACCAGGATTCCGGGTAGGTTTCAGTCGCTTAATTGCATATAAAATGTCATCATCCGTAACAGAATTAATAAAAACAGTGTTACAATTAGTATCAGATGAATAAGAAGTATTATTTGTGAAATAAGGTGAGTTTAAGCTGACGTAAACACTTGAGAAAAAAGCAACGAATCCTTGTAAAATATCTTGCGTATTATCAAATGTCTTATTTTCAAAATGCATAGATCCAGGAATACGAGTAGATCTCTTTTTGTTGTTAACGTATTGCCAAAATAAATTTGGGTTACTTTGAAATGAATTTTCAAAATTTTTAGTGTAATCTGAATGCGCTAGTTTTATACTTTTCTTAACAAGGGAACGCAGACGTTGAAATTCTAAATAATATGTTTCATTGTGATGTGTTTCATACAAATTGTGATATTTATTTTTCAGTTTAATAAGTTTAATTATATTACTGTTGTACCAGGGTGGATATTTAGATGGACTTTTTTTAGTACGAGGAATACATTTATCAAATATGCTGTAAATTATGTCATAAAATTTACTAAAGGCGGCATCAACATCTTCATGAACGAATAATGAGTTCCAATTAACATTTAAAAGTGAGTTATAGAGTAAGACATAATCAACTTTTTGAAAATTATAACATAGAAAGTTAGGATTGAAAGAAGAAAAAGGATGATTGATATTTATGTGAATGGAAAATGATAATGACAGAGCAGGATGTAATTTATCTTCCAGTACAAGGGGTTCGATAGAGCGAGTTACATTTACTGAAAAATTGGCTATGACAACATCTAAGAGTCGAGATTGAGAATTTTTTACATTGTATTGTTTTGCATTTATGAAAGAAACGAAGTTCAAAAAATTTGATGTTAAATTATCCAATCCCATACATGAACTAGGATTATAGTCACTTAATTTGGAAATATTAAAATCACCGACAATTAAAAACTTAGCATCAATATTTGTAATGAGTGATTCAGTACAGTCGAAAACGTAGTTTTGTTGATCAATAGATATAGGAGGGGGTATGTCACATACAATAATATAAATGAATAAAGTAGATGAAAGAAATATTTTGGTACATACAAGATCAGAAAGAGATATGGAATGTAGAGTAATAGAAACAGGTACCGATTTCAATTTATTGTGAACAGCACAGAGAGTTCCCCCGCCTATGACTTTACCAGTTTTTACAGAATTTCTGTCGGATCTGTAAATATTATACTGTGGAGAAAATAATTCTGAATTGTGTATACTATCAATAAGCCAAGTTTCGGTTAAACAGATAATATCATTGTCGGTGGAATTGAGATTATCATAGAAAGTATCTAATTTGGTTCGAAGACCTCTGACATTCTGATAATGTAAATTTATAACAGACATTAAATTGAAAGTGATAAAATATTGTAAAGTTTTAAATAATATCTACCTGATGTTTTTAGAATGAACGTAGTGTGTGACTCAGTGACAAATTTAAACCAGTCAAATGAAATAGCAATAAATGAAAGATTTCAGTTTGTGTACTTTGTTCAATGCAAATTTATGTGGATGTATTGAAAGATACAAGGATAAATATGTATATATTTATTACTACTATATAACAATTTTGCTAAGACGAATGTTAACAGCTCCAATCTTGTAAGTAAGTGAAGTCTCTTTTTAGTAAGATCTTCATTAATGGACATTTTGCTACCTTTCAGTTTTTTACGTTAGTTCATTACAAGTTCACGTGTTTTGTATGAGACAAATTTGACTATAATAGGCCGTTTTTTAATACTAGAGGAGTCTTTTTTGCCAATTCTGTGACAACGATCAATGAGGCCAGGTACTACACTCACACCACAAATATTTTTGAACACATCACTCACGGTTGATTCGGTGTTTTCGTTAGGAGTTTCAGGAACGCCAAAAACGCGGATGCAGTTACGCCGTGAGTATTGCTCCTGCTGATCCAATTTCTCCTCCAGGATACGGTTGTTTTCGGCCAACTTAGAAATGATGCCCTCATAATAAACTCGTTGTTCTTCAAGTTTCTCATCAAGTCTAACAATAACTTTATCAATTAGACCGTTGAGAAAGGTATCGTTGGCCAAGAGTGAATCGACGGTTTCTTTAATCGCCGATACCGCCTGGCTGCATGTTGTTCCACCCATTTTATATTATTATAAGAGAAAAAATTTGGGCCACAGAGAAAAAAAAATTGAAATGTAAGTAGTAGTTTGACACTTTTGTTAAGTTAAGACGGAGCTGCGTGAAACACGACTACTCGTGACTACACATTTATGTAGATTATAAAAGCAATACAAAATTTATATGGTAAAAAATTTGAAAAAAACAAATATCTCTCAATATGAATTACCGAATCAAAATGACAAAATAATACCACCTCATAGTTTTCCAGATTTATGTAATATACATAAATTAACAAAATTTTTAGTAATGGATAATAAATTATTAATTTTTTATGATAAATGGGTTTGGATAAAAAATATATCTGAAAATCGTTTTGATCCTCAACCGCTTTATTTATCTAGTTGGCTACCATTTATAACTAAAAATTTTAAAAATTTATCAGCTGTATATCGTAGACCTAATGGAAATCTAGTTTTAGTAATAGATGATATGTTTTATAATATTGTATGGCCTGATATGAAACCGTCTATTCACAAAATTACTTTACCTGCAGTTATAAAAAATATACAAGGTGTTGTGCATACAAACATGGGTAATACTTTTATTTTTTATAGTAATAATTATGTAATAAAATTTAATGTGTAATTTAAAAATAGATTTGTATGGATTTATACAGACAGTATTTCCTGGTATTCCATTAGAAACAGAGGGTATTGTTCAATATATAATTGGTTATATATATTTAAAAATAATGTAGTTTATGAATAGAGTAAATATTTAAAATTAGTAATAAAAGCAACACAATTTGACATCAATTTTTGAAATAAATTGCCTTAATATAAGTATTTTAAAACAATTAAAAAATTTATTATTAAAATTACAAAATAAATATTATTTCTACTAAATATAAGTTTTATGTGTCTATTTTTAGTTTAAAATGTCAAACTCTGCATCCACCAACACCAACACCTCCACCTCTAAATATGGCCAACTAAACGAAAAAGCTAAACCAAAAAAATTCATGGATTACGTAGCTTGGAAGAAAACAAAAATTATTACATAGAAAATATAAATAAAATGGATACAGCGTTTGGATTAAGGGTTCGCGTAGAAATTGAAGACGGCTATATCTTTCTTAGTGAAAGATTTAACGTGATGTGTGACGAAGAAATTGGGTACATGAAAGAAGACGCAAAAAAAGAAAAATTTTATTTGATATCCAAAGGCTCAAAAGGAAAAGCCGTGGATATAGAACTAATTGCAGACGAGTAGTTAATTTTGAACAAGTCTGCAAGTTTTATAAATTTGTAAATTTATAAATTTTATTATTATTATTATTTATACATTTACAAATTTATAAAACTTATAATTTTGTTCAAAATAAAACCCTTATAAATAATAACATTTTTTAAAATTATTTTATAAATAAAAACATTTTATATTATTTATATGCACGTGTTTATTTATATGTGTATGTATACATTTAATATTAACAATTTTCATTACATATTTTACAGTTTTTAATTAAAACAAATTTTTCCAACATTTTTGATATGTTTTAAATATTTTATTATTTTTCCATTCTTCAGGTAATTTGCTCCATACATAGTCAATTTCATTTTCTGCAAAAATCATTACAAATTCCATTGGTAAATGCATAATATCTTCTTCGAACATATTAGTAAGAGATTGCATATTATTAGTAAATAATTGAAGTGAATTAAATGTATTAAATCTTGATTGGTACCATCTTCTTATATCTTTCACATATTTAACAGCACAGTTTAAAATTTGAAGATAACAACAATCAATTTCAACTGGTGTACGTAATAGCGATAAGTCTGGACATTCAAGTTGTTCTAAATTTATTATTTTTTTATGAATAAATGTTTCTAGCCATTGTTTTTTATCTTTACCCAAAACGTAAATTATATTAACTTCAGGTTGTTCAAGTATTTTTTAAAGTTAATTGATGTTTATTATATCGAATGTTTCCTGCACCCCATTCTAAATTATATGCATATTTAACAGATAATTGTACACTTTTTTGACTGTCTTTTGATAAAAATGCGAAAGGGTATGGCTGCTTAAATATTCCTGTTTTACAGTCACCATTCGTAATGTTAATAACTGCAAATTCTTTGCAAATAAACTTATTTGTTTCTGTAGTCAAAAAACCTTGAACATCTACAATAACACTGTAACACGGTGAATTCATTTGAATGTTTTCTATTGAACGCAAGTATAAAACTAAAATTTGATTAATTAATATATTTATTTTATACGTAATTATTTTTATCAATCCAACTGTTATGCGTATTATCGAAACCAATCCATTTAACGTATAGCTTATTTTTGTCCTTTTTAAAAAAATTTCTACCAAATAAATATCGGAATATTTTACTTTTTGTAACTCGTATTTATGAAATCCTCCTTTAATAGGCTGTCCAAATTTATCGCTAAGTAAATATGTAATTGGATTAGTTAATTTAATATTTTTTATTATAAATATTTCATTAGACCAATTTTTTTATAACCTTTTGCAAACACTCCCCTTTCCTTGCTAATTCTAACATTATCACCGTATTTTTTTACAAAGTAAAACATTATTTTGCATTTGTTGTAGTTAAAAAATAATTTAGAACTTTCAGAGCATTTTAGAATACCTTCAATGTCATTCTATAATAATTTACAATCCTCAACTGAATTTATTTTACGAAAGATTTTTAAATCATCAGCATATGACAGTAATTCAGAGTTATTTACCACATTAACTATATCATTGATAAACAGAATAAAGAGCAATGGACCTAAGTTAGACCCTTGAGGAACACCAGAGGTAGGAGTAAAAGATGACGAACTAAAATTATTGAGCTGAACTGCCATAGTACGAGAACATATATAAGAATTTATAAATGAAACAAGACTGGAAGAAAAATTTAAATTAGAATATAATTTGTGAAGAAGAATAGAATGGTCAACTGTATCGAATGCTTTTTAAAAATCGATATAAATCACATGAACTTGTGAATTATCATGAAGTGAGTTGAGAGTACAATCTGTTAAATGTATTAAATTTGTGGTAGTTGACTTACCCTTAACAAATCCATGTTACTGGATACTAATACGATGCTCAATTGAATTGTAAATGTACTTGTACAGTATAGATTCATTTTTTTTTTTTTGAAATGTTAGAGAGTATAACGATTGGTCGGTAATTGGATATGTCACTTATATCACCTGATTTATAGATGGGACACACAAGTGAAGATTTGAGGGAAGTAGGGAAATAATTATTTTTGAGCGAAAGATTGAAAAAAAAAATTAAGAGGTTCAACAAATATATTGCTGCATGCTTTAAGAATATAGGATGGTAAATTATCAGGACCAGGATTCCGGGTAGGTTTCAGTCGCTTAATTGCATATAAAATGTCATCATCCGTAACAGAATTAATAAAAACAGTGTTACAATTAGTATCAGATGAATAAGAAGTATTATTTGTGAAATAAGGTGAGTTTAAGCTGACGTAAACACTTGAGAAAAAAGCAACGAATCCTTGTAAAATATCTTGCGTATTATCAAATGTCTTATTTTCAAAATGCATAGATCCAGGAATACGAGTAGATCTCTTTTTGTTGTTAACGTATTGCCAAAATAAATTTGGGTTACTTTGAAATGAATTTTCAAAATTTTTAGTGTAATCTGAATGCGCTAGTTTTATACTTTTCTTAACAAGGGAACGCAGACGTTGAAATTCTAAATAATATGTTTCATTGTGATGTGTTTCATACAAATTGTGATATTTATTTTTCAGTTTAATAAGTTTAATTATATTACTGTTGTACCAGGGTGGATATTTAGATGGACTTTTTTTAGTACGAGGAATACATTTATCAAATATGCTGTAAATTATGTCATAAAATTTACTAAAGGCGGCATCAACATCTTCATGAACGAATAATGAGTTCCAATTAACATTTAAAAGTGAGTTATAGAGTAAGACATAATCAACTTTTTGAAAATTATAACATAGAAAGTTAGGATTGAAAGAAGAAAAAGGATGATTGATATTTATGTGAATGGAAAATGATAATGACAGAGCAGGATGTAATTTATCTTCCAGTACAAGGGGTTCGATAGAGCGAGTTACATTTACTGAAAAATTGGCTATGACAACATCTAAGAGTCGAGATTGAGAATTTTTTACATTGTATTGTTTTGCATTTATGAAAGAAACGAAGTTCAAAAAATTTGATGTTAAATTATCCAATCCCATACATGAACTAGGATTATAGTCACTTAATTTGGAAATATTAAAATCACCGACAATTAAAAACTTAGCATCAATATTTGTAATGAGTGATTCAGTACAGTCGAAAACGTAGTTTTGTTGATCAATAGATATAGGAGGGGGTATGTCACATACAATAATATAAATGAATAAAGTAGATGAAAGAAATATTTTGGTACATACAAGATCAGAAAGAGATATGGAATGTAGAGTAATAGAAACAGGTACCGATTTCAATTTATTGTGAACAGCACAGAGAGTTCCCCCGCCTATGACTTTACCAGTTTTTACAGAATTTCTGTCGGATCTGTAAATATTATACTGTGGAGAAAATAATTCTGAATTGTGTATACTATCAATAAGCCAAGTTTCGGTTAAACAGATAATATCATTGTCGGTGGAATTGAGATTATCATAGAAAGTATCTAATTTGGTTCGAAGACCTCTGACATTCTGATAATGTAAATTTATAACAGACATTAAATTGAAAGTGATAAAATATTGTAAAGTTTTAAATAATATCTACCTGATGTTTTTAGAATGAACGTAGTGTGTGACTCAGTGACAAATTTAAACCAGTCAAATGAAATAGCAATAAATGAAAGATTTCAGTTTGTGTACTTTGTTCAATGCAAATTTATGTGGATGTATTGAAAGATACAAGGATAAATATGTATATATTTATTACTACTATATAACAATTTTGCTAAGACGAATGTTAACAGCTCCAATCTTGTAAGTAAGTGAAGTCTCTTTTTAGTAAGATCTTCATTAATGGACATTTTGCTACCTTTCAGTTTTTTACGTTAGTTCATTACAAGTTCACGTGTTTTGTATGAGACAAATTTGACTATAATAGGCCGTTTTTTAATACTAGAGGAGTCTTTTTTGCCAATTCTGTGACAACGATCAATGAGGCCAGGTACTACACTCACACCACAAATATTTTTGAACACATCACTCACGGTTGATTCGGTGTTTTCGTTAGGAGTTTCAGGAACGCCAAAAACGCGGATGCAGTTACGCCGTGAGTATTGCTCCTGCTGATCCAATTTCTCCTCCAGGATACGGTTGTTTTCGGCCAACTTAGAAATGATGCCCTCATAATAAACTCGTTGTTCTTCAAGTTTCTCATCAAGTCTAACAATAACTTTATCAATTAGACCGTTGAGAAAGGTATCGTTGGCCAAGAGTGAATCGACGGTTTCTTTAATCGCCGATACCGCCTGGCTGCATGTTGTTCCACCCATTTTATATTATTATAAGAGAAAAAATTTGGGCCACAGAGAAAAAAAAATTGAAATGTAAGTAGTAGTTTGACACTTTTGTTAAGTTAAGACGGAGCTGCGTGAAACACGACTACTCGTGACTACACATTTATGTAGATTATAAAAGCAATACAAAATTTATATGGTAAAAAATTTGAAAAAAACAAATATCTCTCAATATGAATTACCGAATCAAAATGACAAAATAATACCACCTCATAGTTTTCCAGATTTATGTAATATACATAAATTAACAAAATTTTTAGTAATGGATAATAAATTATTAATTTTTTATGATAAATGGGTTTGGATAAAAAATATATCTGAAAATCGTTTTGATCCTCAACCGCTTTATTTATCTAGTTGGCTACCATTTATAACTAAAAATTTTAAAAATTTATCAGCTGTATATCGTAGACCTAATGGAAATCTAGTTTTAGTAATAGATGATATGTTTTATAATATTGTATGGCCTGATATGAAACCGTCTATTCACAAAATTACTTTACCTGCAGTTATAAAAAATATACAAGGTGTTGTGCATACAAACATGGGTAATACTTTTATTTTTTATAGTAATAATTATGTAATAAAATTTAATGTGTAATTTAAAAATAGATTTGTATGGATTTATACAGACAGTATTTCCTGGTATTCCATTAGAAACAGAGGGTATTGTTCAATATATAATTGGTTATATATATTTAAAAATAATGTAGTTTATGAATAGAGTAAATATTTAAAATTAGTAATAAAAGCAACACAATTTGACATCAATTTTTGAAATAAATTGCCTTAATATAAGTATTTTAAAACAATTAAAAAATTTATTATTAAAATTACAAAATAAATATTATTTCTACTAAATATAAGTTTTATGTGTCTATTTTTAGTTTAAAATGTCAAACTCTGCATCCACCAACACCAACACCTCCACCTCTAAATATGGCCAACTAAACGAAAAAGCTAAACCAAAAAAATTCATGGATTACGTAGCTTGGAAGAAAACAAAAATTATTACATAGAAAATATAAATAAAATGGATACAGCGTTTGGATTAAGGGTTCGCGTAGAAATTGAAGACGGCTATATCTTTCTTAGTGAAAGATTTAACGTGATGTGTGACGAAGAAATTGGGTACATGAAAGAAGACGCAAAAAAAGAAAAATTTTATTTGATATCCAAAGGCTCAAAAGGAAAAGCCGTGGATATAGAACTAATTGCAGACGAGTAGTTAATTTTGAACAAGTCTGCAAGTTTTATAAATTTGTAAATTTATAAATTTTATTATTATTATTATTTATACATTTACAAATTTATAAAACTTATAATTTTGTTCAAAATAAAACCCTTATAAATAATAACATTTTTTAAAATTATTTTATAAATAAAAACATTTTATATTATTTATATGCACGTGTTTATTTATATGTGTATGTATACATTTAATATTAACAATTTTCATTACATATTTTACAGTTTTTAATTAAAACAAATTTTTCCAACATTTTTGATATGTTTTAAATATTTTATTATTTTTCCATTCTTCAGGTAATTTGCTCCATACATAGTCAATTTCATTTTCTGCAAAAATCATTACAAATTCCATTGGTAAATGCATAATATCTTCTTCGAACATATTAGTAAGAGATTGCATATTATTAGTAAATAATTGAAGTGAATTAAATGTATTAAATCTTGATTGGTACCATCTTCTTATATCTTTCACATATTTAACAGCACAGTTTAAAATTTGAAGATAACAACAATCAATTTCAACTGGTGTACGTAATAGCGATAAGTCTGGACATTCAAGTTGTTCTAAATTTATTATTTTTTTATGAATAAATGTTTCTAGCCATTGTTTTTTATCTTTACCCAAAACGTAAATTATATTAACTTCAGGTTGTTCAAGTATTTTTTAAAGTTAATTGATGTTTATTATATCGAATGTTTCCTGCACCCCATTCTAAATTATATGCATATTTAACAGATAATTGTACACTTTTTTGACTGTCTTTTGATAAAAATGCGAAAGGGTATGGCTGCTTAAATATTCCTGTTTTACAGTCACCATTCGTAATGTTAATAACTGCAAATTCTTTGCAAATAAACTTATTTGTTTCTGTAGTCAAAAAACCTTGAACATCTACAATAACACTGTAACACGGTGAATTCATTTGAATGTTTTCTATTGAACGCAAGTATAAAACTAAAATTTGATTAATTAATATATTTATTTTATACGTAATTATTTTTATCAATCCAACTGTTATGCGTATTATCGAAACCAATCCATTTAACGTATAGCTTATTTTTGTCCTTTTTAAAAAAATTTCTACCAAATAAATATCGGAATATTTTACTTTTTGTAACTCGTATTTATGAAATCCTCCTTTAATAGGCTGTCCAAATTTATCGCTAAGTAAATAAGTAATTGGATTAGTTAATTTAATATTTTTAATTAAAAATATTTCATTAGACCAATTTGTTTTATAACCTTTTGCAAACACTCCCCTTTCCTTGCTAATTCTAACATTATCACCTATTTTAAATTTAGATTTGATATTAACAATTTTAATTTGATTATATACAGTTTTAATAAGTGATTTCTTTGCTTTTAGTTTCATGCGGATTGTACTATGTTTTTTATTATTATATATTTCAGTAATTTTTGGTAATAAAGTTAACCATTTATATGAACCCTTATAGCTAAATTCCCTCCACATTAAAGACTTTAATGTTCTATTAACACGTTCAACAATAGCTGCTTTTTTAGAGCTGTATGTTGAATAATGATTAATTTTATATTTGTTTATCAAATTATTAAATTTTTTATTATAAAATTCTTTTCCCAAATCTGCATGCAAATTTTTTGGTATACGAATGTCTGTAACATAAATATTTTTTAAAGCATTTGTTACATCAACCGCGCTTTTTGTTTTAATAGGTCTTGTCCATACATATTTAGAAAAAATATCAATTACAACAAGAATATATTTATAATTTTTATTTATTCTTGCAAATGGAATCACTTCAACTAGATCTGCTTGATGCGTTTCATCCAATTGTTTTATAATTGTACGCCTTCGCAGAAAATTTCGTATTACGGGTTTATGTAACTCTTCTATAACTTGTCGCTTTATATTAGTGTTAGACAATAATGTTTTATTTTAATTTTGATTCAGATAAATCATGAATTTTTAATTCTCTAAAAATAACGCTTATATCTTGTTGAATATTTTTTATAGTATTATTAGTTTCTTTTATGTATTTATTAAATTGAGTAATTATTGTTTGCAGTTTTTTTCTATATTTTCTATTGATATCTTTAATTGTGTTTCAAAATATTTTTTACTATTTGCATGAGAATCTAATATAGGTGATGCAACATTAACAAGTTTTTCACTATTATTATCACTAGCATAATCACTATTACAATTATTGCTATTCTCCAAGTGTGATTGTAAAGAGGTATATGTTGTAATATGACGTCCGAACTTATCGATAGACATTTTATTACGATATATTATAAAATAATATTAGCCTCTTTTAATTCTTCAATTATAGAAATAATTTCGTTATTAAGGTTATTGTTACCAGCGTTTTTAGATGCTATAATTTTTTTTTTAATTTTTCAACTTTCTCTGGGATTATCCCAAAATTCATATCCAACAGGTTTATTATTATAATTTTTAAGCAATTCTAACCCTTTACCAGTTCTTTTACGTAATAATTTTGCAGCTTGTGTTGCTGAAATTGGGCTAAGAGAAAATGACGAATGTCTTTTAGGTGTTGGTAGCGGACTTATAATATTTTTATATTTGTATGATTGATTTCCTTTAAGCTGTCCTGCAGGACTATTATCACGACGCGCTGCGTTTGTTATATTTAAAACTTCTTTGTAATTATTACTATCTTCATCGGTGTATAGATTATCATTTGGAAGTTTTTTAAAAATAAGTTCATATAAACCTATTGTTCCAGGAAATAGTTTATTATCAATAATTATATTATTTTCTTTAAAATACATTTTTTTACTTCCCATTTTAAAAAATTCTCCTTCAGTTTCATGAAATGTAACCCCATACACAAAATCTATTTCTTCAGATTTTGTTATAACATTTTTAATATATGGTTTAAGTAATTCTTTAAAACCCTCTAAATATAAATTTATAACCTTTTGGTTATATGTGCTTGTGCTATGTGCAAATTTTTTATCATCCACATCTGAATCAAAAGTTTCTGCTATATTTTGGCTAGTACTAGGAGCATATGGATTTACTACAGGTTTAATATTTTCTTCTTCTTGTTCTTCTATTTTCTTTTCTTTATTTTGTAAGTAAGGTACAGTTTGTAAATTTTCAGTAATTTCTTTTAATTTTTTTGTTATAGGAATATATTTTTTTTAACTTAATTTCTTTTTCCACTTCGCCACTTTTTAATAATTCAAGTTTTCTTTTAACATTTTGTCGCGCTTTTATTAATTTTAAGTTTATATTTATACTCATTTTTAGTAAATAAACAGATAATAAAACAGCTTATAAATAGCTTTAAACGGCTTCCAAAAAGCTTATAAACGGCTTAATACGGCTTCCCAACAGCTTATAAACGGCTTACTACGGTTTCCAAACAGCTTACAAATAACTTTAAACAGCTTCCAAACAGCTTATATTAATCTGTTTACGGATCTATAAATATTTCAAGTAATCAAACAGGTTTAAACAGCTTGTGAACAACCCTGTATACTGATTTGAATACAATTGTTTATATACTTATATATTGATCAAAGCCGATACGGTATCTACCTTCAGTAATATTACAGTCTTTATTTATAACTAAAAATTTATAATTTTCGGAGCAGCATATTGAACATATTTTTTTAAATTCGTCGAAACTCATATCAGATCCCACATGTTCATCATATACTTGTTTTAAATTTATGTCATCCTGTTTAAATAATATTAACATATTTGCATTATGACGTATTAAATGTTTTGGCATAAGTGTATACATTTGACATAAGTAAAAACAATCAACTAATTTATGTCGTCCCATAGAAAAGTAATCTCTAATTATATCCTATTTTTCGCATGCAATATCGTCGAATATAAAAAGAGAATTATAATTTGGTTTATTAGGTTTAATTATATTTTCACTATTATTATATGCATAATATCCAATATTTTTAATAGGTTTTAATAATTTTTGTAAATATACATACTTTGGTTGAAAAAGAGAATTTGAATATATATAAATATTTTCAAAATGTAATCCATTTGGATGTTCAATAAGTGCAATTATAACATTTGTTTTTCCACAACCAGAAGGACCGCTTATTAAACAACGGATTGTCGATGTAAATAATATACTATGACGTGGTTTAGTGTTTTTCTTTTTTAAATCATAATTTTTAACCGTAAGTGTATGTTTTTGTTTTTTTATTTTAAGCGTATGTTTTTGCTTTAATTTCTTCATTGTAACTAAATTAAAAAATATAAATAGTAACTTTATATAAAATATACTTTAGTTGACCATAAAACCTAAATGATTAAACATCGAAAAAATAAATATAACAATCGAGTTTACGGTAGTAGTATATTAAACACGGCTATTAATAAACTTCCGATTGAGCTTCATAGACCGTCATAAAGCTGATAAAATATTATCTAATAAAGCATTTGATCGGTATCGTTCAAAAGACGCTTCTATAAAAGAAAAAATTGCTGCTCTAGGTGTTTCTGAAACAATAAAAGCAAAACTTAAATTAGGTGCTGGAAATAAAACAAGACGTGTTAAAAAAATTAAAAAAAGAAAAGGTGGTAAACTTACCTTTCAAAGTAAAAAAATTAAACGTGTAAATAAATTAAACAAATGTAAAGGTGGTAAGCTTATCTTTAAAAATAAAAAAATAAAACGTGTAAAAAAATTACTAAAAATAAAGGTGGTAAACTTACCTTTCAAAATGAAATGAAACGTATTCGTTCAACATTACGTAATAACAATTCTGATAACAAAAATATTTTAATTGCTTTAAAAGAATTTAATAAAAATAAAAAAAAAACATAATCCAAGAGTAATATCAGTACGGAAAAGAGGTGGTATATTATCACTTATACCAATATTTGCCGGATTAAGTGCATTAGGAACATTAGCGGGAGGTGCTGCAGGTATTGCGAAAGCAGTACATGACGTAAAATCAGCAAACAAACAGCTGAAAGAAAACCAACGTCATAATAAAACAATGGAAGCTATTGCTTTAGAAAAAGGTTTATATTTAAAACCATATAAAAAAGGACTAGGATTGTATTTGCAACCCTCATCATATTCGCAAATAAAAAACATGCTCTAACTAATATTGAATTAATAAAATATGTAAAGATTTTAAAAATACCGAGGAGTTTTTATGAGAAATAATTTACCTAAACGTGTTAATTTTAAAGAATGTGAAATAGCTAATTTGGATGATTTTAACAATATAGGTACACATTGGGTGGCATACAAAAAAATTGGTAAAAATGTTATATATTTTGATAGTTTTGGTAGTTTAAAACCTCCAAAAGAAATAGTTAAATATTTTGGTAGCTGTAACATTAAATATAATTATAATCAATATCAGTTATTTGACACTGTTAATTGTGGACATCTTTGTTTAAAATTTTTATTTAATAAACATTTTTTATTAACAAATTTTTAGTATTACACAACCAACAATGTCGTACACATTTACTATTTCGGAAAAAAGTTCGGAATTATCTCAAACTATAAATCCAGCTATTCAACTCAATCCTAATAACGAGTTTGTATTAGGACTGATAAATTTTCAAGGTTATAATTCTATTCCAAATATTGATAAACGGAACAATAAATTTTATGCTGGTAAATACAGCATTACTATACCAGATGGATCATATGAACTAAAAAATATAAATACAATTTTAAGAAAAAAAATGAAAAGTGCTTCAGGAAAACCAACAATTTCAATTACAGCAAATAATAATACCTTAAAATGTGAAATGTATTGTGAATGGGATGTAGATTTCACTAAAGAAAATACAATTAGAGAATTATTAGGTTTTGAAGCAAAAGTATATGCTGGAAAAATATATCATACGTCAGAAAATCCTGTAAATATAATTAAAGTTAATTCTATTCGTATACACTGTAATATAGTAACAGGTTCATATGATAATTCAAAACTTGTTCATATAATCCATGAGTTTTATCCAAATGCTCCATCAGGATTTAAAATTACTGAAAATCCGTTAAATGTTATCTATTTACCAATTAATACATATTTTATTAACAATATTGTGCTTAAAATAACTGATCAAGAGAATGAGTTACTCAATTTTAGAAAAGAACTTGTCACTATAAGACTACGTTTAAATTTTTTTTTAAAACAAAATGGGAATAATATATAATACGCATACTACATTACATATAAAAACGAAATATAATAATGTTAGCGTCAGTAAAAACCAAACAAGGCATCAATTAACAAGTGAAAATAAACAATATTTAGAAGCTCTTGGATTTAAAGTGGTATCAAAAAATAATATTAAAAACGGGAAAAAATAAGAAAAATAAAAACATACTAACACAGATACTACTTTACATACATTTTAAAATTCGTACATAATTTTTTAAGTGCTCAAATTATATGTACTGTGTACAAAAACAAAAAATGAGTGACATTTTAAGTGTGAAGGAACCTATATACTTTGACGAAAGTATACAAAGTGCTGAAACACATACTTATGTACCATATGCATCTTCATTATTAAACAACAATGATGAAATTAGAATAACACTGCAGAGACAAGATTTATATATCCAACCCTCAAATAGTCATATTTATATCAAATGTCAATTATTAAATCATGAGGATAAACCAACAGAAACCGGAAAATTTATAAACAATGGAATAATGCACTTGTTTGATGAAATAGGGGAATTGTCATTGAGTGTATTCGTAATCCTGGGATTACAACTACTTTAAAACACTGTTGTACATATAGTCCAAGTGAATGTCGTGGCTTAATAAATGCATGTTGGTCACCATATACAAATGAAATAAGTACACATAATAATAAAGGAAATTTTAGCTTTTGTATCCCACTTCGTATGGTATTAGGCTTTGCTGAAGATTATAAAAAAATTCTTTTCAATTCACGTCAATTCAATGATCATTTTTGGATTTCGAACAGATCGTAAAAATAGTTTTGTAAAATATATGAGTGTATTTGATCATTGTAATTTAATAAATTTTAAAGTTTAGTTAAATTCCGAAGTTTTTCCATATGATAATTTAAATTTCAGTAATAATCAATGGGCTACTTTATACTATATGTATATGCAATATCAATTTGCATATTATCAAAAAACTAATGAGCCTGTTTATACACCTGAAGAATTTATAAAAAAATGTCCTATTGTTGTAATAAATACATTATATCAAAATGAAACTTTAAAATCTGGTACAATAGATTTAAAATTAAATTTTGAAACAAATAAAAATATTCCAGCCAACACTACTGTTTACTGTTAAATAATACATGATAAAATTACTAAATATAAACCTTTAACAAATACTATACGAATTATGTAAAATAAAAATAAATATATAATATATATATATATATATATATATATATATATATATATATATATATATATATATATATATATATATATATATATATATATATGTTTATTATTATTATTATTATAAGTACATAATATTTTTACTTTCATATTGCTTACAGGTAAAATAAATAATCCATAATAGGTTGTAGCTGCTTTCTTCCATCCATACTTTATTTTGTTTACATTTTTTGCAAATTATATATATTTTACTTGTTTTTGATGTGATAAAATAATTGAGTTTGTAAGTATTTTAATTTGTTTGTCATATATAGTTTCTTCTCGTATTAAATTTTCTTTACAAAATAATTGAACATTCTTTAGTTTTGCTATTTCTTCTAAACATTCATTTTTTCTGCAGTATGATGGCGGTATATGAGTACCGAATATCTCACGATTAATTAATCGGTTTGGAATTGATTGCGTTTTATTATTAACAACAAAGCTTTGCATTACTAATTTTTAAACCTTCTCTGCATGCAAAACACTTTTCAATAGGTGGCGATGGACCATCAATATGAGTTTTATGTATTGGTAAATTATAATGTTCCACACAACGTAATTTTAATATAACATTTGGGTGCAGCTTAAATTTTAAAGGAAGTTCTTTTCACATATTTTCTATTCATATATCTTTTATATTTAATATATCACTTAAATCATTCTTACAATCTTCTTTACGTTTTTATTAAAAAGTTATAAGAGTTATAATTTTCTTCTGATAGCAGTTTTAAATTAAAAGCAACTGATAACAAATTGCGTGCAACAATTTTTTTCTCCATTATTAAATTAAAGTTAAAATATAACTTTCACCTTTCACATTTAAAAGAAGACTAAAATAAATACTATCGTTTTAAACTTTTATAATAAATACTCTTGTTTATCCATATTTTTAAAAATTGTAACAAAATATTAATTCTGTTGCTATTAACAACTGAATACGTTTACCATGTAACCACATTCTTATTAGTAACCTAGTTTAAAGGCAAATTTATTAGCTAACAAACTTATTGTTAGAATTCACTATTACAAGACGTGTTAAAATATTTTTCAAAAGAAAATATGTTAATCGAAATAAGTTCATGGTTTAAGAGTAAATTAAATAAATAAATATATCATCACGGCTTATTACCCATTGCTGGGTGTGCCAATCTGCTTTGTACAGATACCGGTAATGACGATATATTTGCACCGTGCGGGCGCTTACCAGAGTAAATAAATATTTAAAAATAGATTTTATCAGCAAATATTCATTTCACACAGCTCTAACACATTATATGTATTTCTTGGCAAAACTCATAAACATTAACTGCTCCAGCGATAAGACGGTCAACGAAATTGCTTTAAAATCACTATCGCAAAACGCGTGTTAAAGTATTTCTCAAAAACAAAATACGTCATTCCAAATAAGTTCACGGCTATAAGGTTAAATTATTATCTAAAGATACATTTTATCAGCAAACATTCATGTCACACACAGCTCTATCCACATCATATTATATACTCCTTAACACAGTACAAGTAGCCATTGAAATTTTAAAAATGAGCTGATCACAGCCGGCAGACGCCCGCAAGCGGTTGTCGACCAGCAGACGCTATGGCCGTAGCTAATTCTAAAATGGCTGCGCCCATCCTTATCAATAAATACTTCCCCCGCTGTCAACAAGCCATTGCTACAGACAGGTAAAAAATAATCAACGTTATCACATAGGTAATGCAAATACACAACTTAACTGTACAAATACAAACCTGTATGTAAAAATAATAAAAATATACCTGGTAAAACAATACATTTTATTACCTACTCCCCACACCTTGGGATAAGCAAAATACCTCCTCTAATAGGTTACAAACAAACCCACACCTTCAAATCTATAAGGGTACACACAAGAACTAGCCTAAGAGATTACAGGGGTTACTAAAGAACTACCAATAACCTAAAAACACACCCCTAAAGGGTTGCTAAAGAACTACCACTTCAAATCTATAGGGGTACACACAAGAACTAGCCTAAGAGGCCACAGGGGTTACTAAAGAACTACCCATAACCCAAAAAACGCCCCTAAAGGGTTGCTAAAGAACTACCAGTAAATCTAAAGGGGTTGCTGAAGAACTAACCCCCATGGTACATGTCGATGGACGCTGGTCATCAAGTTTGGTCTAGAACATACCCAGCTATACTACTTACCTCTTATTTCAAAACAAATTAAAAATTTAGAATTATATTATATAAACAAAATAAATATACTAAAAAATAATTTCCAAATAGAATTGTCTAAAGTGAAAAAAAAATAAAATCCACCATTGTTATAAATTTAAAATTAAAACTAGAAAGTGATACTTATAATATAATAAAGAGTTCTAATTTAACTTTTTGCACTTTACCTTGTACAGGTAAAATTATTCAAGTTAATATAAATAATCCAAAAGAACGTCTAAACTACCGAATTAATAACGAACCCCGTAGCTCAATATGTTACTAGTTGAAACAGGAAAAAACAGACCCAGTAGCAAATAACTAGCTGATAACCAGATAAAAAACAGATCTGATAGCTGGATAAACAACTTAAAAACAGATTTGATTAAATTTAATCTGTTGCTGTTTTATTGAACCTGTTCCAAACTATTTGGGATAATATTTAAAACAAGTGGTGAAACAAAATCAAGATCAAACACCAGGTCCAGAATAAATGTTTAAGTTAACTTGTTGAAACAGGTAAAACAATTGGTGGAACAGGTTTAAGGTCACACACCAGGTCCAAAATAGGTTTAAATTAACAGGGTTGTTACTTGTTGAAACAGGAAAAAACAGACCCAGTAGCAAATAACTAGCTGATAACCAGATAAAAAACAGATCTGATAGCTGGATAAACAACTCAAAAACAGATATGATTAAATTTAATCTGTTGCTGTTTTATTGAACCTGTTCAGATGTTTACCATACGACAGCTAACCAGCAACTGTAGCCTTTTAGCTCATGGCACTGTTATTTATTATAATATACTGATCAAAGCCTTTACGATAACGCCCATTACTTAAGTCACTTTCTTTGTCAATAACCATAAATTCGTACTTATTACACCAGCAAAAAGAACAAAGATCCTTAAACTTTTCATATGACATATCTGTATTTACGTGATCAGTATATACATGTTTTAAATTAATATCATCTTGTTTAAATTATATTAATAGATTAACATTATCCCGTATAAGATGTTTGAGAATTCTGGTATAAGTCTGACATAAATAAAAACAATCTATAGCCTTATGGCGACCCATGCAAAAGTTTTCTCTAATTACATCTTGTTTATTGCACGCTACATCATCAAATATAAACACAGAATTGCATTGCGCATTGCACGACTTTTCAATATCTACATTTTCATTATATGCAAAATAACTTATACCTTTAATTGGTTCTAGTAACATGTTTAAATACTTATATTTAGGTTGAAATAATGATTTTGAGTATAGTATACATTCGAAAAACATTGACCATTTTCGTGCTCTATAAGTGCAATCATAACATTTGTTTTACCGCATCCGGATGGACCTGCTATAATACATCTTACTATATCCGGTAACAATGTACTATGGCGCGGTTGACTACTAGAACTATCGAAATCATAATTCTTAACCTTAAAGTCATGGATTAGCTTTACAGTTTGCATTTTGATATAAATTAAATCACGAACATTACTCAAGCACAATTCGTCAATGACTACATTAGAAGTTAGATGTGCGCTCCTTAAATAAACATGCTAAAAGTGCAGAAGAAAAAATAGAAAAGAAGTTTGCCATTCCGCAACGTAGTAGAAAGCACACAGAATGTAATAAAGACAAATAATACTGGTTCTGATTTAAATAAATCTGCAAAAATAGCTTTACGAACGGTTAAGGAGGCGTTTGAGTCGTGCAAATTGCATAAGCAAAAAAATATATTTTTGGGAACGATTTTTCAGTTTTCTGTTTGAAGAAGAGGGAATAAAACTAAGAATAAGAAATATTCGTTTTCCGGGAATAGACTGTGTCATATTTTGAGTCAGAGCTCAACGTTTCGACCGCAGTCATATGGGGCATCTTCAGGAGCAAGAGGGGGATAGTACTGTCTTGAACACGGTTACCCGACGTGTCAACCACGCTAGAGGCCGAGTTTAAGCAACAAGGAGGGAGACTCAGTTTACAAGGTTACCCGACGTGTAAACCACGCTAGAGGCCAAATAAACCAAGTGACGAAAGAAGGCCGAGAAGACAGTTATATACTAATCTAAAGATACGGTAGATGAGCAGAGCTAATGAGGACCAATGGGAATCGAGTTCGTAATGGCAGATTGGGCGTGTCGTGTTCCGAGAATCACCGGTTTCCACATGTGGCTCAAGAAATAGCCATCATCCCGATTGATGTTATTCGGATGTTTCCATATTTCTAAAGTTTTCCTGTATTTACGTCTGTAAAACTCAGGGACAGGAGCTAAAATGCGGGAATTTTCAAATAAGATGTTATGTCCTGTATTGTGTTGGTGTTCTGCGACCGCAGATGTTAATACCATACCATTACGCAGACAGCGTTTGTGTTCTGACAATCTAGTGTGAACACTCCTTCCTGTTTCACCTATGTATACTGTGCCGCAAGAACAAGGAATACTATAAACACCGGGTGACGACAAGGGTTCGCGTTTATCTTTAGTTTGGGGGAGTATTTCTGAGATCTTTTGTGGAGGTTTAAAAAGACCTTAATATTGTTTTTATTGAGAATTCTACCTATTTTGTCCGAGAAACCTTTAATGTAAGGGATAGATGCAAATGTTTCGAACGAGGTATCCACAGGTTTTTTGGGTAAAGGGTTTAATTGTCTATGAATTACATTGTTGATTAATTTTACGTCATAGTTGTTCTGGATTAAACTATGTCTGATGTGATCAGGCTCCTGCTGTAGGAAATCAGGTTCAGAGATTTTGATGGCACGATGTACGAGAGCGTTGACAACTGAGAGTTTCTGCGAGGGATGGTGGTGAGAATTAAAATTGAGATACCTATCAGTGTGGGTGGGTTTTCTATAAACAGCGTACCCTAACTGTCCGTTGGGTTTACGATTAACCAGAACATCAAGGAAGGGGAGAGTTCTGTTATTTTCTACCTCCATGGTGAATTGAATGTCCGGGTGTATGCTGTTTAAGTGTTCGTGGAACAAAGTGAGTTTTTCCGGACCATGTGGCCAAATGACAAACGTGTCATCTACATAGCGAAACCATACCTTAGGTTTAAATGTAGATGATTCTAGTGCCTTTGTTTCAAAGTGTTCCATAAATATACTGGCAACCACGGGGGACAGGGGAGATCCCATTGCTGCACCTGAGA
This sequence comes from Harpalus rubripes, assembly GCA_963082715.1. Lineage (NCBI taxonomy): Eukaryota > Metazoa > Arthropoda > Insecta > Coleoptera > Carabidae > Harpalus > Harpalus rubripes. The sequence continues at coordinate 42,905,926 of OY720453.1, forward strand.
CCTGTTTGTAAAATTGTTTATTAAAAGTGAAATAGGTTGATGTTAAGCATTTTTCAATAAGAGTTACTAGATTAGACGAGTTTCCGTTATTTTCCAATAATTTAGCGATAATAGTGATTGACTGATCAATCGGGACTTTAGTGAACAGTGATGTGACGTCAAAACTAACAAGTATGTCGTCGGGTTCTGTAGTGATATTATTGATTTTTTGTACAAAATGTTCTGAGTTTAGAATAAATGACTCAGAATTTCCTGTAAAAGGTTTTAAAATATCCGACAAATATTTAGACAGTTTATAAGTAGGAGAGTCGATGGTGCTGACAATAGGTCTGAGTGGGTAATCCTGTTTGTGAATTTTTGGTAAACCGTAAAGACGTGGAGGTTTGGAGGATTTAGGTACAATACGTTTTTGAATGTCTTCAGGAATGTCTGAATTTTTAATAAGGGCGGTGATTTCACGTTCAATTTTAGCTGTGGGGTCCCGTTTAAGTGGAGAATATGATTGTTCCTGTAGAAGGGCCAGAACCTTCTCATCGTACTTGTTGCGATCCATAATTACTGTAGCATTACCTTTATCCGCTGCAACAACAATAATATTGGTGTCTGATTTGAGGTTTTTCAGAGCTAACCTTTCATCTCTACTAATATTAGATGGTGGTGGTTTGAAGTTTTTGATGCATTTCACAACTTCCATACGTACAGTGTCGCTAGCTTCTTTAGGTAATTTCCTAACGGAGGATTCGATAGAGCTGACTATTTCTTCAACAGGAATTTTTGTAGGAGCGAGGGAAAGAAACTAAGAATAATTCAATTATATTGTTGTCTTTACTTCCTGAATGTGTTTTGGTTGAAAAAATGCAACGCACATAAGAGAAAATATTTGAAATGTGACTTAAGACTTGATATTATAAAACAGAAACACATGCAGGAAATAGCAAACACAAAAATATAGAGTAATATACGATTTCCATAGTAGATATTTTCGTATATTAGCTAAAAATCGCTACAAAAAATAACACCAAAACCGTCGGTATTTAATGGCAGATCCTCAAGAAATAGTTCAACGTTCCTATCGTAGATGTCAACAGCGTGTAGTGTCGGTAAAGTAGTTTAAATATTTGAAAATTGGCGTTCAAGTTTTGCCTTTCTACCTGTCTTCCTCTATTTAATATTTCCATTGTATGTAAATTCATAAAACCAAATAAAATTTTGACCTGTTTCTAAGAATTAAATTATTCACTCAGTTTGCACTTGAAACATGGTTTTCATCTCAAAGGCATCATCATTGTGAATATGTGAAAAGAAAATAATTTGACCGGAAGTAATTAAACTTATTGAGTAATAAAAAATAATTTATGGTTTATTTCGCTCTCTTAATCATTTTGCTTCGGTAATGTAATCGGGATCTTTACATTTTTGATTTTTAAATATGTTACCCATTATAATTTCCGGCAAAACACATTTTAAATAAAATAATTTCAATTTCGGAAGCATACAGTTTTCCCACAATTCTGTATCCCTATATATTTCCTCTGTGAAAATCGGTTTATCTGGAGTAGTAAATATTATAAAATAACATTTTTCTTTACTACATATATTGAGCTGACCCTGAATCTGTAATAATTTTTTATAATTAATAAAGTATGAACATTTTTATTAAGAAATTTGTAAATTACCTGATAATAATAATTATGGTTTCTCTTCAGCCGTATACTTCCATCTGGTAAATTTTCCAAGCAAATTTTATTTTTCAACTCCTTTTGTCCCATTGCCGAAAAAATGTCATACCCTTTCTTTGCCATTGAGTACAGGCATTTAACCTCAACAGGGCAGTCTGTATTTGTTATTCCTAAAAATATAATTAAATTAATAATTAAGTATTAAAAATGAGAAATTCAAACATAGTGGTAATAATAAACATACCATCTGGTGATGCACCAAGATAACAATTTATTGTATATAAACCGCAGTTGTCGATACGGATATTTTCCTCCCTTTTCATTTCTTGGAACATGTTGATGGCAGTTTGTTCATGTCGTTTACCGTACTCTGTTGCGGCACATCGAGTAAAACAATCATGTTTCAAAATTTGTTTAACTAAGGCATCAAATGACGTATAATTTTTTCTTTTAATAACTTGACCAAAAATTGAAGCCGCTAATCTATTTCTTTTAAAGAATAAATAGTCGGGATTTTCAAACTGCCCCACTGTTCGCCGCTCTATTATGTTTATTTCTTCCTCTGTTACCTGTACAAATATGATGTATGTATTTTATTACAGAAGATATTAAAATATTGGACAATTACCTTCAACTCGTTTAATTTCCTGTTACACTCTGATTCCATCTCTTCTACGCTTAATTCAGCATTAATTGCATATTTACCATATTCCGAGTTCTTAGCAACATTTGATTTTGATTTTCTTCTTGGAGGAAACAAACGTTTTCTCTTATAAATATTCCTATTTTGTATTTTCCCCAATTTTTTTTTTAAATGAGATCCAGTGCTTTCCTTGATTACTTTCTTCCAAGGACCTACTTGCCAATTCGGTCCTTTAGTAAAATGAAGGACAGCTAAGTACGCTCGCCTTTCGTAAGATCCCCGCTGAATTAAATTTAATCGCTTCCCGCAAGTAAAACGCGCTACAAGGGACATAAAACACTCTGAAATGTTATTTGTTTGATTCCCGATTAATTTGTCAAGAGCACCTGAAACAATAATAATAATAATAATAATAATAATAATAATAATAATAATAATAATAATAATGATAATAATAATAATAATAATAATAATAATAATAATAATAATAAGTACTGAAAGCTGATTTTTTTGGATATGACTTACCATTAATATAGTGTTCTAATCCAGTAGATTGAAGTAAATCACTTCCTTCCTCGATTTTTAAAATACTATCGCAGAAGTATGGTTTACAATTTGTGTGATTGCCAAAGATGTGTTGGGGCCCATTTTTTAAATCAAATTTTAATACTTCTGCTTCTCCACCGGCATTTTCATAAATACATCTTTGGGCTATCTTTTGCAAAGCTATTATTTTATTTGCGGTTAATAACTTTCGAGCCCGTATATTTACTTTGGTATCTTTTTTAATGGCGTACAATGCTTTACCATAGTTCTTGATGACGTGATTGGTACATTCCATCTTCGTTACATATTGTCCATAGCCAACATTTTCCCGTATTCTTGCATGTACGCTTGAGTCACTATCAGCAACGAAACAGGTATATCGCAAACCGTGCATTTCTTCGCTCCTGTTAAACCCTTCCACGATTATGTCAGATTCCATGGCTGGAGATGTGCCTGACCAATTTTTAAAGCATTTATGTAAAGAGCCTTGATCTTTTTTATGGAAGACCGAGCACATACGCTGCAAAATTTGTTCCGAACCCCAATGTACAGAATTTTTTTGGTTTTCCAGCCTATGATTACACCCTAAAAAAGAAAGCAATTGAATGTAAAGGTTTAATGTTAAACTTCTTTATTTCTTTACTTACCACTCCAGAAGCTGCAGTATAATTATGCCCATATGATCTTTTGCTCCAGCCTCCATCAACATACACGGTTATGCAAGGCACACCATCTTTATCAAATAAATGATTTTCCGTTGCATATTTCAATTCTTCTTTCCCAGCTAATTCTATTTCCTCCCACAAGGAATCTTTCCAAACCTTAAATGAAATATAATTTAACATAACTATATTTTTCATCCTAAATAACATCATACCCTTCTAATTTCATTTCGATCTTTTGAAATGTATTAAAATTCATTTCTGGAATGTTTATACTGGAAATTATTTGATTGAATTGTCCGCACGTACTTCCGGCCGCCAACGTTCCCCATACAGCGCCTGTATTAATATTATTTTTTTCTGGCTCTTCCGTATAAAAAGAAACCGTTACATCGCAAAATGTGCATTTCAAAAAAATTTAGCTGATAAGACCTTGGCCTCTGGTTATTTCATTTACAATATGCAGTTTTCCAACAGAGCATTGTCTGGTATGTGTGTATTGTATGTCTATAACTTTATTTATAACATAATTCAAATCTACGATTCGATATCCGTCAATTTTAAAATTTGGTTATAACTCATCACTTTTTGCCATAACTAATTCATGTTGAATTAATCTACAAATACAAAAAGTCAATAATATGATAAAGATTAAATAGTGTGTTTTATATTATTTACCCATTATAATCGTCTTCATTCATAAAGGACAACGAAGTATTCATGCTCGTATTAGTACTATTTCTTGGTGGTGTAGTACAATATACAATATTTGATGAACTTGCTTGATTAGTTTCATTGCTGTAAAAATGTGTATTTATTAAATTTGCAAACTTTTATTTTTCATATATGTAGGTATTTTGAGAATTATTTATTGTTTATAAATCTATAGAATATAATATGAAAATAGCACAATAATATATTACGAATATAAATGAAACGAGTTATATGGAAATTAAGAACAATGCTATTATTTGCAATTATAAGTAGTTACTTATTAATAAGATACGATTAATAAATTGAAACAACTCGTAACAAGAATACAATGCCAAGGAAACACAAGATAATAAATAAACTAAAATATAGATTTAAATATGGCAAATAAATAATTTCACACATACCTGAGTATTGTTGATTGAGATTGAGCTTGTAACTTTCTCTGAGCTTTACTCTGTTTTTTTGCATGACTTGGACGAGCTTTGCTTTTTGTCCTATTTTATAAAATAATAATTAGAACATAAATATGCCAGATATAATACGCCAATAGAAGTCAAACGTAAAACTACACAAATCAGTAGATACACAACGACTGAGTAATAATTATTATATAGTGTGTATTTATATTATTAACATTAAAATTTGGGGGTAGTATAATTTTAAGTAAGGATGATGACAACCAATACAGGGGTAAGTTCATCTGATGGGATTAAATTTGCAACAAACGCAACCAATTATATCACAAGCTTAAGTAATTAGCCAATGTTACCAAACGCTGACTAAAAAAATATTAGAAACTTAATTCATTGCGAATTGGTCAAATATTATTGTTTTAAATAAATGTAGTATATTTTTTATGTGAAGTTATAGCATGCTTTTCTTAAAGATTATCATAATCATTCCAAATAATACTCGGTGATATAATATTTTCATACTCTCACATAATGATTTTTTTTTTTTTGAGAAATATGCATGTAAAGTTTTATATTAATATGATTAAAATATGACTATAATAAGAATGCCACGAATGGAGAAAATGAATACATGTTTTTTTTACATAGAATTAGAATGGCATGAATGAAATACGTGAATATTTTATGCGCGTTGGTATCTCGATTGACATTTATGATCAATTGACAGAAGAGAATATTCACTCCTCTGCTAGGGCACTCTAATTATATGTAAAATAAAATGAACATTCATATTTTTCATCCGTGGCATTCTCATTATAATCATATATTGATCATATTATTATAAACCTTTATATGCATATTTCTGTAAAAAATCGGTTTGTGAGGGTATGAAAATATTATATCACAGAATTCAGAATAAAATTCTCTATCTAATAAGTAAATAAAAAATGTACGATTCTATTTAAAATTTCAAAGTTGGTGCCCACAGTTTGAAAAGCACTAGTTGAAAAAAAAAATTGTTGCTCATTAAAATATACTTGAAGCACTTGGTGTTGGTCGATCAGGAGATGATATACGAAATAAATCAGATACCTGTCTGAGGCTATCATCTGCATTATATTATTGAATTATTCGCACTTTTTTAACAGCATACATTATTTTTAACTTAGAAGTAACAATCCAACCCTAATTTACAGATAATATTCACTTGACAATGATAGTCTATGTTGTATTTTAAATGGAACGCTCTTATACATACATTGCTGTCATTTAGTTACTAGGGATAATGCAAATCCTATGATTCACGTTAAAAAATACTTACTACATATATATATATATATATATATATATATATATATATATATATATATATATATATATATATATATATACACTCGTGGCCAAAAAAAACCGGACACCAAAAAAAAAACTTTTTCGACCTCTAATGAAGTAAATATGGGTTTATTTTTTGTTGTGCAATGATCCATTGATATCTATAGTAAGATTAAAAAATAAAAACAGTATAGGGAACACAATATTTATTAAAATAAAATTTAAAAACCTAGAAATGAACAAAATTAACAAAAAAAAATTGTGCTTATTTAAAATGTTTGAAGCAATGTTATTACTTTATTAGGAATATTAATAATGTGTGTTGCCTCCCCGGACTCTAATAACTTCTAACATACGGCGTGGTAAACTTTCTAAACAATTGACGATCTCTTCTTGGCGAATATTATCCCATTCTTCCCGAAGAGCTATTCTTAGCTGGTCAATCCTTTCTGGTATTGGTTGCCGGCACCGAACACGTCTCCCTAACATATCCCAGATGTTTTCAATCGGATTTAAATCAGGGCTTCGTGCTGGCCTCCATAGTTGCCGAATGTCGACTTCGTTTAAATATTGGACGACTGTCTGTGCAACGTGTGGACGCGCATTATCATGCATTAAAAGAAAGTTTTCGCCAACAAATGGAGCAAATGGTAACACATGATCCATTAAGCATTCGGGTATATACCGATCAGCCGTCAAAGCACCATTTTCCACCAGAACCAGCTCTGTATGTGCAGTCAAAGAAATCCCAGCCCATACCATTATACTGCCACCACCAAATGGTGTTCTTGGGGATATGCAGCTTTCTAAAAATCGTTCGCCTGGTCTTCTCCACACGCGTTCTCGTCCATCTGGTGATCGTAGACAAAAACGGGATTCATCAGTGAACAAAACGGAGCTCCATTGTTCCATTATCCAATCCCTATGTTCACGCGCAAAACGTAGACGCTCTCTACGATGTGCTGCGAGCAAAGCTGGGCAAGCAGCAGGCCTCCTGGAGCTCAAACCGTTTTCCCACAACCTTCGGCGAACGGTTCGTGCAGAAATATCAGTTCCATAAGCATCAGCCATTACACTAGAAACAATAGTTGATGGTATACCTCGATCGCGTAGTACACATAACGTTAATAAACGATCTTCTCGGGGGTTTGTGATGCGTGATCTTCCTGATCCCAGTCTTCTGGTGTACTGCCCAGTTTGACGATAACGTTGGATTGCATCTTGGACAGTACTTTTTGGTACATTCAAAGCTTCGGCGATATAACGTATACTACGACCATCTCTGTTTAAAGCTACTGCTTGAGCAATAATTTCAGGTCCCATTTTAGAAAAAATATCACAATCAGCAATACGAGATCTGACAATACAATAAACAACATGCTAAGAGTCACTAAGCAACGGGAATTGATCAATTTGTTAGAAATATTGATTTTTTGATTTTCAACATTTTTGTCCGAATTTACTTTTTTCCATATTTCTTTATAAATAAAGTGATTGATACATATTTTTCAATTTTTAAACTTACTTTAGATATCACTGCTTCATTCCATAACAAAAAAATCATAAATAAACCCATATTTATTACATTACAAGTTAATACAATTTTTTTTTGGTGTCCGGTTTTTTTTGGCCACGAGTGTATATATATATATATATATATATATATATATATATATATATATATATATATATATATATAAAATTTTCTTCATATACATATATAATTTATATAATTTTCTTCCAATTTATTTTCTGTCGATCGCTTAGTATGCGAAAGTAACACGCGTAAGTACAAAAGATTGATTACCTCTGTTATATATTTTTCGTTATTATATGCGGAAATGAGATCCTTTTTTTGTTTTATGATAATATTAAATTAAATTAGACCATCGGGCCTATTTCGTAGCCAATGGTAAATTTTTTATCCAATATATTTAGATATGAAATCTAAAAATCCATGTTTTTGTTATACATATAGGTAGGTACATAATAGCAAAATACATATTGAGTAGTAAAGGGGGTCCGAGAGCCAGTCACCTCAATGCAATAGACAAAGACAGACAATCTTAAATAAATGGATTTTGTGTGCGAGCGAGAGAGATGCAAGAGTAGAAAGAGAATTGGATGAGATGGGTTATGCAGAGTCTGAACGAATCAGATTCACTGGTCAAGCAGGCGGCGGTCGCGTTGGGGGCAATCTGTGATACGTGTATTCTGGTATTGTACTAACGTGCAAAGGACGAAACTTTAAATAATAGATGGATTTATATTTTACAAATTTATTATTTTAATTTATTATAGTTACATTGCATATTATATATTCTATACAATAATTGTTAAGAATTATATTAAACTATTTTTTGAAATCCATGAATCAAATCCAAGCTACTTGATAAAGTATTTATTTTTTCGTTTTTCTAGAATTTTTTCAACTAAGTAAGTATTAGGATATTTTGTTTTCTGTAACTCTTCTTGATAAAATCCACCTTTAATGCGGTTTCCTTCCAAATCTTGTATTATAAATGTTACAGGTATTGTATGTTTCACTTCAGCTATTCTAAATACTTCTGTAGTCCAGTTTGGAGTATATCCTTTTTCAAACACATGTTTATGCTTACTTATTCTGACATGATCACCCACTTGAAATAACGATGGTTTCAACTGATGATGTCTCTTATTATGATAGGCTGGAATGTGTGTATCTTTTTTAACTTCTGACGGTTTCATTTGTATAGTACGATGTTTGGAATTATTATATTCTTCAACCAGATTATTGAGAATATCTATCCATTTATAGGATCCTCTAGAACTAAATTCTTTCCACATTTTGCTTTTTAACGTTCGATTCCAGCGTTCAACTATGCTTGCTTTTAAATGTGAAAATGTAGAGTAATGATTAATTTGATAATCGAACATTAGTTTTTTAAAATACTTATTAAAAAACTCCTTGCCATCATCGGTTTGTATATTTCTTGGTACACGTCCACTTGACAAAATTATTTTCATACCTGTAGATACATCTGTTGCTGATTTCGTGGCGACAGGAATCGCCCCGCATACTTTGAATAGGTATAAATAACAGTAAGCATAAACTTGATATTATTATTTTTACTGGCATATGTAGACATATCCACCAAATCTGCCTGCCATAGATCATCAAAACCTTGTAATATAACTTTGCGTCTAGTAAAATTTCGACGTGCTGGCTTGTGTAGTTCATTGGTTATTATACGTTTTATATTACTGATAATAATTTATGTATCTTCTGGTTGAATAAATAAACTCATCTGATGCTTCAGAAAAGATACGTCTGTAGCGAGATTCTTTACACTTTGTAAGTCGTTATTCAAATTATGAATTAACTCGTTAATACGTGTTATCTCTTCTTTAATTGTATTTTTTTGAGTTTGTTCGATGATATTAATATTTTGTAGGATATTCTGTAAATCTTGATCCAGTCTATTAACTAGAAATGCTACACTATCTCGTATAAGATGTAGATCGTTTTGTATATTTTTGGCAAACGAACTAATATTCTCGTCTACGTATTTTTTGGATGCAGCGTCGTGAAGACTGCGAGGCAAATTGATGTTAGTTAATCGTTCATTTGTAAAATTTACGTCACCTTCGCTTGTTAATGGAAACTGAAGTTGAACTTTATACGACGAAGGGGTTGAATGTTTACCACCCGAAGTTATATAAAATGGTTCCAAGTAACGTCCAAATTTGTCGATTGACATGATGAAACTGACTTTATGTAATGATTTCCTCTTCTCTTAACTCTTCTTCTATTGATGCTATTTCTGAATCAAGGCCACTATGACCAATTGCACGTGAAGAATGAAGTAAATAAAGTCGTTCAACTAATTCATTAGGATCGTTCCAGTACTTTAAGTCAATTGGATTTTTAGAAACTTGTATTAAATTTGAGCCACTTTTTCCAGTCACTGGCTGAGATTCAATGTATTTTATAATATTCCTGTATTTGTATGAATTATTCTTTCTAGTCTGTTCCAGTGGTAAGTAATTTTTCTTATGGGCGTTTGTATCGAGAAGAATTGTCTTATAGTTTTGTAAGTCTTCCACTGTATATTCTTTTTTATTAGGTGAATTAAGAAAGAGTAACTGCGCCAAACCTGGTGTTATTTTATATTGATTATTATTTATAATGACGTCATCATCACTTGTCATAAGCAAGTGTGAGTCACCAATTTTAAAGTCATTACCAACGCGTCTTACACCATACTGTTTATCTATAATCTTGTTTTGACCAATGCGAAATAGTAATTGTTTAATATACTTTCGTGTTATCGGTCCAATATGTGTATTAAGATGCTGTTCAATTATATCTATTTCACTTTCCGTTTTAAGTAAAGTATCAAAATGTATTTGATCTGCGATTAATCCTTTAGTATCTTGTATGATATTTTCATTTGTCATTTTGCCGGTTTCTTTCTTCGGTATATCTATTACAGGAGGAACAGACAGTTTTTGAAGTACATCTGTGAGTGGCGCCACATTGGGTTTATATTGTTTAGAATACAAATCATTTCTACTATTTTCCCGGTTTATAATACTTCTATATTTACGTCGTATATTATCAGCTGTTTTATCAATATCAATAATAACATTATTATTGACTTTCGCTTTCTTTTTCGATTTATATTTATTGGTCATTATCTTTGAATTTAATATTGACATACTTGTACAACAGTTCAGTATGTTCTAGTTGAAAATTTTACACAACGACCTTTATGTACGAATCAAAACCTAAACGATATCGACCGTTATTTAATTCTTTATCTTTATCAATTACTAAGAAATCATATTTGTTCCTATTCCAACATAATGAACATATATCTTTAAATTGAGAAAAATTTATATCTGTATTAACATGATCCGTATAAATATGATGTAAATTCATATCATCTTATTTAAACAGTACAAGTAAGTTTACATTGTCTCAAATTAAATGTTTTGGAATGTGGGTGTATGTCTGACTTAAATAAAAACAATCTACTAAACTGTGACGTCCCATACTAAAATATTCACGCATAGTATTTTGCTTATCACAGATGACGTCATCGAATATAAAAAGAGAATTCGCTTTCGCGTTATGGGGTTCTGTAATATTTTCAGTACTCTGGTACGGAAAATAACCTATGTCTGGAACGCGTTCTAATATTTTTTGAAGTAATTGATATTTTAGTTGCTTCGGAGTTTTTGTGTACAAGTAAATATTTTTAAATTTTAAACCATTCGGATCCGTAATTAAGCTTATCATTAAATTCGTTTTTCCACAATTTGAAGGGCCACTTATTATACATCTTATTGTATTTGGTAACAAATAACCATGTCTAAGTGATTGTGTTTTATTATTTTCAGAAATATTATCAAAATTTTGAATCTTTATTGATAGGGGTTGTTTAATCAACTTCATGATGAACACTGATAGATTTTTATTACACTTTTTGTATATATATATATATAATATGATGCGTAGGTAATGTTACCTCTTTTCCGTTCCATGAAAATGTCATAGAATTATGTATAAATATCATACTGTGTTTAAGAATTCTGTCAGTTAGTAACAAGCCAAGAATATGTCCAGATCTCGCTATTTATATGCAGGTAACGGTTTGATCAATTCATTAATCAATCGTCTTCCGATCGAATTACATATACCTGGATATCAGTATTGTGGTCCCGGTACCAAACTTCAGCAACGTTTACAACGAGGTGATCCAGGTATAAATGAATTAGATAAAGCCTGTAAAGAACACGACATAGCATATTCTCAGAATAAAGATAATTTGACTGCTCGTCACGACGCCGATAAAGTACTAGAAAATAAAGCCTGGTCAAGAGTATTAGCTACCGATTCTTCATTATCGGAAAAAGCTGCGGCGTGGGGTATAGCCAACACCATGAAAGTTAAACGAAAATTAGGAATGGGAATGAAAATGGGTGTAATAAATAAAAACGAACATGTAAAAAACCAACTTTAAATACAGTGAAGAAGGTTGCAAAGTTAGTTATTAAATCCAAAGGAAAGTCACTCAAATTAATGGATGATTTAACGGCACAAGGAATTATAAAAACTGCACTGAAAGCAGCTAAACGTGAAGTTAATAATCACAAACCATCTGTACCTATTATAAGTAAAGACAGAGTAATCCCATTACCCAAAACTGGTGGTATTCTTCCGTTAATACTAATTTTTGCTGGATTATCTGCACTGGGTGCTCTTACCGGTGGGGCAGCGGGAGTTGCAAAAACAATAATCTCTGCTAAGAATGCTAAAAAGGAGTTGGAGGAAAATAAACGTCATAACCGTACTATGGAAGCTATAGCCATAGGAAAAGGCCTACAAGTAGCCCATACCTCTAATGGTTACGGTTTATATCTGACCCCGTATCCAAAAAACCATTAAAGTTGCCGAGAGTGCCGCTAACTAATATAGATTTAGAAAACTATGCTCGTCATTACGATATACCATATTTTCGTGGGGTTTATATGCTAAATAACTTACCACACAATCCTGAAATGAATGAATCTGCTATAGTTAATTTGGATGATATGGATGGCAAAGGAACTCACTGGGTAGCTTACAAGAAACGTGGTTATAATGTAATTTACTTTGACAGCATAGGTAACTTACCACCTCCAAAAGAAATAATAGAGTACCTCGGTAATTGTAAAATTTTCTATAATTACAAACAAGAACAAGAGCCTAGCACAGTAATATGTGGACATCTGTGTTTAAAATTTCTTATGAATAAAACTAGTCGCTGATATCACAGAATATCGTTTCTATGGTATTATTTGAAACGTCAACATAATAATGTCTTTAACATTACATAGTAATAGTTCTATTCTAAATGGGAACTTTTTTCCGCCAATTGAATTAAAAAAAGATACCGAATACGAATTGGGGTTAGTTCTTTTTCAAACATACAATTCTATACCGAATATAGAAGAAAAAAATAATAGATTATATTATGGAGATTCACACATATATCTGCCAGAAGGATCTTATGAAATTAAAGATATAAATGAATAAATTAAAACTCATTTACCAAGTGGAATTAATTTTGAATTGACCGCCAATAATAATACGTTAAAACGTGAAATAAAGTGTAGTGAATGGATTTATTTTAATAAACCTAATAGTTTTGGACCTTTATTAGGATTTACAGAACGAGCTCTTGAACCAAATAAATGGCACGAATCAGATATACTTGTTCAGATTATTAAAGTTTCTAATATACGGATAGAGTGTAACATTACAACAGGCTATTATACAAATGAGAAATTAATGCATACAATCCATGAATTTACCCCAATGGTACCACCTGGTTATAAAATAATTGAAATTCCAAACTATATAATTTATCTACCACTTTGGGTAAACACAATCGACAATCTAACACTTGAAATACTCGATCAAGATGATAATTTAGTCAATTTTCGTGGAGAAGCCATCACAGTAAGATTACATGTCAAACCACTTTAACCTTATGATTCCTCAGAAGATAAAAAATAAAAACTCACTGCGTAAAGGTTATCCTTTACTGATTCCACGAAAAAGAAGAAAATCTGATATTTATAAATACAGATGTTCATCTGAAAAAAATATCAGAAACGTTTCTTCCGTTTCGAAGTTAACAGCAAATAGTCAAAACATCCTGAGAGCTCTTGGATACAAGTTAAAACATGAACAGTGCAACAACGTACATCACTGATGATATGTTATCAGTGGACGAAGATATTACGTTCTATGAGTCTATTAACCGCATAGAGTGGCATACACATCAACCATATGTGACAACAACTTTTAATAATAACGACGAAATTCGTATTTCAATTCAACAGCAAGCTATATACACATTACCAGCACACAGTTTTCTCTATATAGAAGGTAAAATTGAAGCTGGTTAACAGGAAGCGGAAGCAGTAATTAAGTTCATCAAAAATGGTATTGTCTACTTGTTTGAAGAAGTACGTTATGAATTAAATGGGATCGAAATCGACCGTACAAAAACATTCGGTATAACATCAACTGTTAAAGCGTATACGTCAATTACACCAAATGAAGTACTGTCTTTCGAAAATGCAGGATGGAACATAAAAAATGCTGACCATGCAATTAGTTACAAAGAAAAATTTAATGTATGTATACCACTAAAAATGTTATTAGGATTTGCTGAAGATTTCAACAAAATCATTTTAAATTCACGTCAAGAATTAATATTGGTCCGTTCTAAAACTGATAATGATGCTTTAGCTTTAGCAGCTACACTCCGCAACGGCGAGGTGGGCCTAGTTCAAGTAGCCATCAACTAAGGAACCGCACTTCTATTAGACCAGAATCCGAATTATCCAGATCCGATAGTAATGGTGAACTTTTCAAGTTAGGGGTAAGTGCGGCCTTAGATTCAATTCGTGAAAGATCGAGTACGATAAATTTTTCCTATGTTATTCCCGAATATGATCCAGTGGTTGACAATATAGTAGATTGGGTAGAATTAGTTGATAAACACGCGTATTGTTGTAAATGGAGCGATAACGATACAAAGTTGCATGCTCTGACTAAATTAAAAGGTACAGCGTTAAGATGGTATGAAACATATACTTGCACGCAGGCCGATTGGGCAACGTTTACGTGGGGTACATGGAAGAAAGTCTTATGCAATACATTTCAATGCAAAAGTAATCTATATCAACTTTTTATGGACTTAACTAATCATGGACCACAAATCGGCAAATCCTTATATGAGTATCATATCATCAATTTTTCAAATGCCGACAAAGTGTCCCTGATAGTTGGTGGCATTAATGACGATACGATTACGGCAGCAGTAGAGGCTGCAAATATATCTGACCCTAATATATTAGCTAGTTACTTACGAAACAAAACATAAAAATGAATGTCGGAATTCCCAAAATTTCGCACAAACTGCTATACCCGAACATCCCATACCTAGATATTATAAACCAGAATCACACCCTTTTAAACGAAATGAGCAACGAAGTTTTAAACATAGAAAACCACAAAATTCTAATAACGATAATCTCCCATGTTTTGTTTGCGGAAAAATTGGGCATTTTAGGGCCAATTGCAGAAACAGAAACAAAATCTGTAACATTTGTAAGAAAGTAGGGCATTTAGAAGCCGTATGCCGTAATAAACTAGACCCACGTAATAATGATGTAATAAAAAAACAAGAAGTTAAAGAGGTACGTTTGATTAAATCAAAACCCAAAGACAAATTTTACAAAAATATAGGTATTAACTCAATTATTTTTACCGCTTTTATCGATTTTGGTAGTGATTGCTCAATTATGGAACGAGCAGTAGCAGAGCAGTTAAATTTAGATATACATAAACTGTCTAAAAATATACACTTATCAGGATTTTTGGGTACTGGTATTGATGTAACTGATTACGTCGAAGCAAGCATCAGTATCGATGATGTAATTCTTACATGCATTTTATATATCGTAGATGAAGTGTTCACTGATACACAAATATTAATAGGTAGAAATTTTACGGAAAATTTAAATATAGTATATACCAGAATTGATAACGAACTCAAATTTAGTTATAGAATTCAAAATGTGGCATTCATTAACGACTTTAAAATTAATTCCGAGGACCTATCAATATCGTACGAAGGTGCCCTAAAAGCATTGTTAAGCGAATTTAGTGACTGTTTTGGCAATCAAAAACTTAAATTTGTAGGTAAAAGTCATTCTGTAACAATGAACATAAACTTAACAACAACTAAACCAATTTCGTATAGACCATATAGATTAGCGGATAAAGAAAAAAAAAATTTACGAAATATTGTTGAGAATTTACTTCAAGCAGGTATAATACGGGAAAGCCACTCACCATACGCAAGTCCCGTTCTTTTAGTTGACAAAAAAATAATGAAAAACGATTATGTGTTGATTATAGGGCACTCAATAATATTACAATAAAGAACAAATATCCTCTTCCTGTTATTGAAGAGCAAATAGATAGACTTTCTGGTTGCAAGTACTTCACAAGCTTAGATTTATGTAATGGATACCATCAAATACCTATGAGTCCCAATTCAATCGAGAAGACCGCCTTCATTACGCCAGACGCGCATTATGAGTACCTGCGTATGCCCTTCGGGTTAACTAATGCTCCCGCTGTATTTCAAGAAATGATTAATTCCATTCTAGGGCAATTAAGATTTTCTAAAGTAATAGTATATTTAGGTGATATCCTTATCCCATCTAAAACAATTAATGAAGGCTTACAGGTACTACGCGAAGTATTATTAATTCTAAAAGAAAATGGTTTAACTCTGAATATATCTAAGTGTAAATTCTTGCAAACTAAAATAACATATTTAGGCTACGATATATCTTATAATAAAATACAACCTGACGGAAATAAAATCGAAGCCGTGCAAAAATTCCCATACCCTAAAAACATTCACCAGTTACGGCAATTTCTAGGTTTGGTTGGATATTTTCGAAAATTTATCCCTAATTTCGCAAGAAGAGCTCACACTCTCTCTAACTTATTAAAGAAAAACACGCCATGGGAATGGAATCAGACTCATTCAAAGGTAATAGATGATTTTAAAAATTTACTAATCTCGAAACCCATTTTGACTATATTTAATGATAAATCCAAAACCATTGTTTATACTGATGCAAGTAGAGAAGGACTAGGAGGCATTTTGATGCAAAAAAATGATTTAGGAGAGCAACCAATAGCATTCTTTAGCGTACAAACTACCACTGCAGAAAAGAAATACCATTCATTTGAATTAGAACTTCTTGCCATTGTTAAAACCTTAAAAAAATTTAGATATTATTTAATAGGTAGAACATTTACTGTTATAACAGATTGTAACGCGGTACGCTATACAATAAAGAAACAAAACGTATTACCTAAAATAGCTAGATGGGTATTTATCCTGCAAGAATTTAATTTTGATATTCAACACCGCTCTGCAAACCAAATGCAACACGTAGATGCATTAAGTCGCAATCCAATTTTAAATGAATCAAACGTTACCTCAGAAGTACAAAATATCCTTCTTATCAAAGATAGCGATTGGATAGCTACAGTTCAAGCTAAAGACCCTGAAATTGTAAAAATAAAAACTATTTTATTGATGGGGGACATCGAAACACATAAAGACATATTTAAAAATTATGATTTACGGGCAGGTAGAGTATTCAGAATAACAGAACACGGCAGACGCTGGGTCGTACCTAAAATCTGCTACTGGCAAATTGTTAAAGCTAATCACGATGATATAGGTCATTTTGCACTAGATAAAACCCTCGCGCGGGTAAAAGAAAGATTCTGGTTCCCTCGTATGAGGCAATTCATAAAAAAATACATTAAATGTTGCCTAAGTTGCCTTTACCATAAAATACCTGGTGGTAAAAAGCCTGGAATGTTATACTCAATTCCCAAGTATGCGAGACCGTTTCATACCCTACATTTGGACCATTTAGGGCCCTTTAACAAAAGCAAAAGCGGTAATCTCTATGTATTGGTCATAATAGATGCATTTTCCAAGTTTACTTTTACAAAGGCCGTACCTAGCACGAAAAGTAAATATGTCGTTACAGAAATGAATAAAATTACGGAAATTTTCGGAAACCCTCGACGGTTAATCGCGGATGCTGGAAAAGCATTTGTGTCTAAAAAGTTCAAAGAGTTCTGTTCACAGAAAGGAATAAGGCTATTCATAAACGCTGTAGGTATGCCCCGTGCGAATGGGCAAGTGGAAAGGGCCAATCGCACAGTATTAGATTCAATGGCAACCATGGGTTCCCAGATACCAGCGGACGAGTGGGATACCAATATGGACGCTATCCAGAAAGGTATCAACAGTACAATACACAAAACAACTAAGACCAGTCCAGCCGAAATCATGTTTGGTTACCCGTTAATTATTGATGGTGATCGATTTGCATCCGAATCGGAAGACGAAAAACTCGTCGATGTAACTAAATTACGTGCAGACGTCCAACAAAGACTAGAAGAAAACAGGGAAAAACAAAATCGGTATTTTAATAAGAAACGCTGCAAAGCTCCTATATGATGGCGATGAAGTCTTAAGCAAAATTTCGAGTCATTCCGGAGGAGAAGGCCTGAGTAAGAAACTATGGGAAAAATATAAAGGGCCTTTCCGTATAGTCGAAGTATTGGGAAATGATAGATACAAAATAAGAGACGAACAGTATTCTGATAGAACTCAAGTGCCATACGAAGGAGTTGTATGTGTTGAACATCTGAAGCCGTTCACAGCAACAGGCAGTCAATGTAAGTAAAAGACCGAATGTTAGTAAAAGGAGTGAACAGTATGGTTCAGCTTGGCAAAAGGTAGACCAGTGGACAGTATGGTTCAGCTTGGCAAAAGGTAGGCCAGTGGACAGTAAGGTCCAGCTAGGCAAACGGTATGAGTGGACAGTAAGGTCCAGCTAGGCGAACGGTATGAGTGGACAGTATGGTCCAGCTCAATAAGTGATTCAGGGAAACGATAATCTTAAAGGATGCCGATACGATTCCGAAGCTGATCGCTCCGGAATGCGTATATTAAGACACTATTTATTGTTAATGCATGTTCATATGATGGACTTGGCCAGTCTATTATATTGGACAATGATTAACGATGAGAGTGACTAGGTTATAAATAGTACTAATATTTATTATGTTTCAGGATTTCTGTAGAGATAGAGAAGAAGAATTATTTGGAGCGTCCGAGGACGAACGCATGTCAGTCTGGCCGAATGTTAATTAATTTAATAATGAATCATTAGTTGTTATTAGGTTAGGTAATACGGCAATGTTATTTAAGCGATGTATTGATGTAAGGAGGGATTATTATTTATTTGTTTGTCGTGGAGCTGTGTAAAAGGGGAAGTGATAGAATAAAGTATTGTGCAAAGATAACACTAATGTAAAATTATATTTAAATTCTGAATGTTTTCCTTATGACAATATGAATATTGATATTGACAACAATAAATATGCGTTAATGTATGATATGTATAAAAGATTTCAATCATCGTATTACGGTCGAAGTGGATATGGTGACCCTTTATTTGGTGTTCAGGATTTAAAGAACATAGCACCAGTGTTTGTAATTGATTGTTCAAGACAAAATGAGTCTATAAAAATATCTACAGTGGATATAAGACTAGAATTTGAATCAAAAAATCCAATTCCAAAAAATACATCTGCATATTTCATCATATTGTACTGTTCATAAAAATGAAAGAATTTATTATTGATATTCAAGGATATGGAATCAGTAATAATCGTTTTATTTTAAAAGAAATAGCCATCTTAACAAAAAATGATACGCAATTAATCCACATGTTTGTTCAACCTCCTTGTAAATGGAGTGACGTAAGTTTTTCATTGCGTAAGCAAATATGTTGCTCATAATATAATAAAGAGTATATTTTCTTGCGACTGCATAATATATTTAAAGGGAAATGTAAAAAGAAAACTGATGGAAAAGTTACTTAAAAATAATAACATGTATACTATAGTTGATTTGGCAGAACATACAAATGACTATGATGAAATGCCGCCATCGCTACGAATAAAGAACAAATATACTACAAAGTTTTCTTGTTTTTCTCATAAAACACTTTCAACACAAAGAAACTGTATATCAGCATGTGTCCTTCGGAATGTATTTACAATTCACGCCTGGTTATCAAGAAAACAAGAAGATGATCCATTCTGAATTATATATTTTTCATTATTATTTATATTGTAAAACTATATGTTAATAATACTGTACTTATAAGTTTATAATAAAATTTTGTAAATATTATTTGTTAATTGTATATACTTACCCAGTATACTTTATTTACATTTTTCAGGATTAAAAGGAGTAAAGTAAGTAATAAGGTTTGTAATCACATATAAAACATAGTTTACTTATTTGTTATATATTTACGAATTTTCATTATATATTTGCATACACACAAAAATCGGTATAAAAAGAAGGTATGATTAAGCAATATTACATATGTATATAACATTTTATTTATAACTATTCATTTTATTAGCCAAATGTTTAAATTTATTATAATTACTGGGAACATAATACATATATGATTTTTAATCATCTAATATGAAGTTTGGATAAAAAGTCAACATATCTTTATATATCGTACAAACAATATTATTTTCTTCTTTGAATATAAGTTTCTTTATATTGTCAAGAGATTTTCCGGGCATGAAATAAGCTTGAGTATTAATGTCCCTATAATATTCCCCAAAATTAATAGAATTAAAATAATTTAGAGTGTCTGACAAAATATCACTTATTTTACATATAAGTTGTAGTGATAATTTATCTAACAATATTTCATTTTTCATCCATTTTATACAGATTGAATAATCAGTTTCTAGTCTATGAAATTCAATATTATGTTCCTCGTCACCAGTGCTACTTATTGGATTTACAACACTCTTTATATAATCAATAAAAGCATTCCATTCTGACACATTGAATACAATACTGTTCTGCGATTTATAATTTACAATCTTAACAACGACTTCTACATTTATGGGATAAATTCCCACATACAGGACTTTTTCGTTATTGTTGCAAAGGTTGTAGGCTTGTTGTAGCAATAAGCGAGAAGCATAACTGGTTATCATTTTCTGGGCCATTCTGTAAAAATGAATAAATATTAACTATATCTAATATTTGAGTTTATCCTAAAAAAATCTTACCTTGTTCTCTATCGATTTTTTATCATCTGCTCGAGATTTTAAAAAGTTGAAAAATTCCTTTTCCTCTTCCTCAAGAAAATCAACGAATCACTTTCTAATTCTTGCAATAACTTAATTTTCTTGAATTTTACGAGTAACTGAATAATATTATTTTTTTTAATAAGGTAACTATAACAAATTTCTTCACCTTCAGTATAACGTTTCGAATCTTTTCGGTAAGAACCATTTAAAAAAAATTCGAAATCTTCATCGAAAAGTGTTCGCTTGTAAACTATTTCATGTTCATTGTCATGTGCAAAATAATAGCAATGATTTTTAAATTTCTTACAGCTGATTCTAGATCAATAGCATCCTCTGTATGTACATAAGCAGCCCACATTTTCACGGACACTTTAAACGAAGAAACAGATATACTCTCATAACCCTCACTTATTTCTAACTAAAATCGATCTCATATGTAACTCATATATATACTATTTTCAAAAATTTGCAGGTTCAAACTCGTTCGTAATATTATTAAAAATTTAAGATAAAAACGTTTTGATTATATAAAACTGACTAATGATATATCAATTAATAAAACAAATAATCAAGCCTTATAAAGGAAAATAAAGCCAGATACGTTTAGTTTCAGAGCTAATAAATAAACAATACTCATTCGTAGTATTAGTCAAAAATCTTAAGATAAAAATGTTTTGATTATATATAACTGACTAATGATATTTCAATTAATTAAACAAATAATCAAGCCTTATACAGAAAAATAAAGCCAGATACATTTAGTTTCAGAGCTAATAAATAAACATTGCTCAGGGGTATAAAAAAATTAAAATGCGATTTACTGTTTTGTGAATAATATAGAAAAGGATTCATCATATATAATATTACTTTTAGTACCCCTGTTTAATATCTCAA